>CAXALB010000007.1:0-407972 GCA_963969585.1 Drosophila helvetica | reverse complement strand
AGACGCCGATATAATGGCCGGTTAGGCACTGTAAAAGCAGTATACTGGCGCGATTGTTCATCTAACGCTATTTGCCAAAATGCGTGTTTCATGTCTAAGCTTGTGATGTATCGAGCGGCCGGTAACCGACTCAGAATACCATCTATATGTGTCAAGGAATATGCATCCCGTCTTGTGACCTTGTTCACTTCTCTTGAATCGAGACACAGTCTATACTTTTCGCCGTTCTTCACCAAAACGGAAAAATACTTATAACTTTATTTAAGCAGATTCTCTCGTCTGTTGTCAGTTCATGTAGATTTGGTGGTTCTTCGATATCATCCGTACCTCCGACATCTAATTCTGAATCTTCCGCGGTATGTGTGAATTTATCTAAAAGTCCGAATTTTTGCCAGAAATCTATCCCTAGATAAACTTCTTGCTTGAGCTCTGGAATAAGAACAATTTCTAGATCTTCTGTACATCCGCGGTAGTTTATTTGTGCCTATGACCTTGCTTTCAGTATCGTTAGCTATTCGTATTGCTCCTGAACACTTTTTAACTTTATTATGCGCTAATATTTCTCTTGCAGCTGAACCTCCAATACAACTGATTGTGGCTCCCAAATCTAACAAAGCTATATGGTCCCTGCCCTCAATGGTGAAATTAGTATACAGCCTGTTATCCAAAAATCAATTCGTAGGTAAAGAGGACCCGTCAGGGAAGGTACAATAAAGAAGCAGAGTTCCTTAGATTCGCCTCTGTACGTGACTTTTGTGGAAACTTTGCCGATTATACTTTGGCCTTTCCCGTCTGCTGTTTTTACCTGTAGGGCCAGTGGTTTATATTTAATATTACTCCGAAGAACATCGGAAGCACAATTTCCTCCGATGCAGCTAACTGAAGGTCCAGTGTCCATCAGGCCTACTACTGGTTTGCCGAAAAGCATAATCTGAGCGTAGGGTCGTAAATCATGAGGTTTTCCAACTACAGAAGCTAGAAGAGACTGCTTTCAAGTCTATATTTGTTCTTAAATTCGGTTCTTCGACGCTGGGATCGGTTCAAGAGTCTAGCAAAGTAATTAGCAGAAACGCTGTTTGGCATGTCTAGTATAATGGGTTCAGTGTAATGTGGAAAATAATTTAATCGGTATTGGCTGCTTGACTGACCAGTTGTATGCGTGCACTTTTCTGTGGTGCACGCGCCATTGAGTTTTTTGCAGTGTTGGGGTTGCATTTTCTACAACTGGGCTTGTAAGTATCTGCCTGCCACAACCACAGCAAAGTATTTTATTGTCTGCCATGCATTGTTGATAACGGTGACCTTTGCCACCGCAATTCCAACAAACTAACTCTACTGCAGAGACATTAAAGTCCTCTTCTTCAGATAATTCCTCATTACCTGGGGTTATAGACTCGTCTAGTATAGCGTTCAGTTGGCGGCGTGATAAAGATCGAGGAGCAGCTAGGGGAAGCATTGATTTAGCTACGGTTTGCATGAAGATTTCTCGCGTTCGGACCCTACTTTTGTCGGGTGTATAGTTTTTTGAACTCGTTTGGGTATACGTTTAAAGTGACGTGATACCCTACCTTAGTCGGGTATATTTATTTTTCACTCGTTTGGGTACAAACACCTGATTACCTTTCATTATCACTTGCTTGTGTTGAGAGTCAATATGACCCCAAAAGCCGATCAAAAGCCCCTCATTGAAGAACTTCAGAAGAAACGCAGCGGCCGTGTCAAAAAAATTCAAAGATTAGCGGACCGTTTAGAAGCTGGCGATATTCCGCTGATACTGACGGAGCTCGAGTGCAGGCTGCAAAACCTAATCGAAAAAATTGACACGGCAAGCCAACTTCAAGAGGAGATCGAACAAATAGACAATGACGATGAATTTGGAGCCGAGTTGGATGAACTCTCCATCGTAACCAAAAGGAAGTTAATGTCACTTATATGCGCCTTTAAGACAGCTGACGATAAAAAGCCTTCAGTACCAGCTTCTGGTAGCCCAACTCGTGCTCGACTGCCGCAGCTCAGCGGCATTTTTTCGGAATTCAAAAACTTTATATGTTTATTTGAGACTCTGGTTCATAATGATGAAAGCATTCCAGTTATCGAAAAGCTCAACCATTTGCTTTCGTGTCTCTCTGGTGAAGCGTTAGGAAATGTTAGGGCGTTCCAAGTAATCGAGAGTAACTACGAAAAAGCCATTGCAAGCTTAAAACGGGTCTACGATAACGATTATCTGATTTTAAAAAATCACATTGCTGCCCCATTTAGTCTTTCCAAAATGACCCAGCAATCAGCATCGTTCTTAAGGAACCTAATAGATACCGCCTCATCCATATATGGTCCATTGTTGTCGATAGGCGATGATAAAAAGATTTTAAATGCAATGCTTATTCATCTCGTCGAGTAGAGTCGATTCGGTGACCAAACAGAAATGGGAAGAGCAGCTCAATTATGATAAGCTGCCACTTTGGACGGACTGCGAAAGTGTGCTCAATCGCAGACATCAGCATCTTTCGGCCGAAGAATCTTCAAAACCAAAGCAGGAGCAGAAAGCTGTGCCAAGCAAGCCTCATAATCGGAGCTCATTTGCGTGTTCGACTGCTAATACCAAGAGCCAACAATGCAGCTACTGCAATGCGAAAGACCATTTGTTGACAGAGTGCAGTCCATTTGGTCGGCTGGCAGTAATGCAAAGGTTTGAATTCGCAAAGACTGCATCCCTACGTATAAATTGTCTGCAACCAGGGCACTCTGTAGTACGATGCAAAGCTAAGAAGTGTCGGGTGTGTGGCTGCTCACACCATTCCTTATTGCATAAGTACACAGTGGCGAACGAAAGTCTAGCGTTGCCATCACCCCCAGAGAGTTCTTCTTCTCCACACAATCAGAGTGAACCTTCCACTTCGCATGCTCTGCATGCGACAGATATGGACAGAGTTATTCTGGCTACGTCGATCGTCCAAACAAATAACGGTGAATATGTTTTGGCACGAGCTCTGCTTGACTCTGGGTCCCAAACCAATTTTATCACTGAGGACTTAGCACAGCGCTTACAGATCCGAAGGGAGGAGTCCTGTATCGACTTGCTTGGTATTGGTGAGTCCAATTCACAAGTTAAGAAGAAGATACACACGGTGGTGAAGTCGCGAGTTACTGGTAGTGGGTTCTCGGTCGATTTCTGGATTCTAAGGTCTATTTCGGGGTATCACCCTGATCAAACACTTAATGTGAGTGATTGGCAAATCCCAAGAACTTACCACTTGCAGACCCATATTTCTTTAAGCCACAGAAGATAGATATGTTTATAGGTGCAGAAACATTTTTCGAACTTTTATCTGTTGGTCAAATAAGACAAGGTCCTGACTATCCAACTCTGCAGAAAACGCTTCTCGGCTGGATTGTGTCGGGCAGATACACTCCAAAGGTGACTGTCACCCAGGAAGAGATGAACTGTTTGAGTTGTCGAGAGGAGTCAGTAGTATCTATCGACAACACACTACAAAAGTTTTGATGACATAATGACTGGTGCTGGTTGCATAGATGAGCTAAAGACAATTAAGTCTGAGGTGGCTCAGGTTCTTCAAACCGCTGGGTTTGAGTTGACTAAGTGGTTCTCGAACTCACCTGAGGTCACCGCATCTGAGAGCAGAGTTAAACCGATAACGATCTCGGACTCAGAGTCAACTAAGGCGTTGGGAATATCGTGGCTGCCACACGAAGACACGGTCTCCGAGCGACAAAACTGAACATTTTATCGGTGACATCAAAGCTGTTTGACCTCCTTGGCTTGTTAAGTCCTTTAGTAATAAAGGGAAAGATCCTACTGCAGGAGCTTTGGCTTAATAAGCTAGATTGGGATGAGTCTATTCCAATGCACTTGGAAACAGCATGGAACTTACTGAAAGAATCCTTGGGTCAGTTAGAGAAGATTACGATACCCCGATTTGTGCATACTGATCCCATGTCACCGATACAAGTACATGCCTTTGCCGAACCATCCATGAGAGCTTATGGAGCCTGTGTCTATATCCGTAGAAAAACTGCAGAAGGTTTTAAGGTCTCGTTGTTGACTGCAAGTCGAAAGTAGCGCCGCTCAAGACGAAAACGCTCCTACGACTTGAGTTATGTGCCGCTCACCTTCTCGCAGATCTCTGTCACCGACTCAAATCACTGCTCAAGGTTCCAATCGAAAAAATTGTATTCTGGTCAGATTCGGAAGTAACCCTTCATTGGATCCGATACAACCCTTCGTCGTTATCAACCTTCGTTGCGAACCGAGTAGCGGAGATTCAAGAGTGGTCAGGTGACGCTACGTGGCGGCATGTGCCAACAAAACAGAACCCAGCAGACATAGTTTCGAGAGCTTGTGACGTAGAGGAAATCGTGCGGTCGATCTGGTTTAGTGGACCAGAGTTTTTGAAAAATGACGAAAAGATCTGGCCCAGAAATCTCCACTTCGAACTTTCCGAAGAAGAGCTGCTAATGGAAACCAGGAAGCAATCGGTCGGACTGACCGTGGTCGCAAGAACAAATGATTTAGTAGACATAATCGAGGGATACTCGTCACACCTCAAACTGCTAAGATTGTTCGTTTTCGTGTTCCGCTTCATCGGAAAATGCAAAGACAGAAGTCATTTGAAAAAATTCCGTCACCTCTAGAATACGACGAGGCATTTCTAAAAATTGTCGAAATCGTCCAAGAAAACGAGTATCAGGAAGATATTGAAAGTGTTCGTAAAGGCACCAGGTTAGGCCCCAGTCTTCTTGGTGCTCTTTTTCGTTGTTGCGAGTTGGGGGGCGACTAGTTAACGCTCCTATGTCATATAATGCCAAATTTCCTCTGTTATTGACAAAACCCTCGCAGTTTGTGCAGACCTACGTGCGCTATCTGCATCAAACGAATTTTCATGCCGGCCCACGAGTGAACGCTCAGGAGGTCTGCCGGGCAACAGTCAGGTCATGTATTCGTTGCTTTAAATGCAAGCCTCGACTGCAGACCCAAATGATGGGCAATCTACCCGCAGACCGGCTCCGTGCTCTCCGCCCATTCGCCATATGTGGCGTGGATTTTTGTGGCCCAGTCTATACGACTCTGAAAATTCGAGGAAGGCCCCCTTATAAGTGCTACATTGCGTTATTTGTCTGTTTTGCGTCCAAGGCAGTTGATTTAGAAACTGTCTCCGATTTGACGACTAACTCCTTTTTATTGGCATTTCAAAGGTTCGTCGGTCGGCGAGGATGTCCGCAAAGGGTGAACTGCGACAACGCGATCAACTTCGTCGGAGCCAGTCGCCACTTCAACGAGCTGAGGACCAAGAAAGAGGCAGAAGCGGACGCGATACGCGAATTCGCGTCAAGAAGCGGGTTCGAGTTTGCCTTCATACCGCCTCGAGCACTACACATGGGCGGACTCTGGGAGGCAGGTGTGAAGTCTGCAAAGGGCGTACTCCTGCGGGCGGTCGGAAACGCCCGCAGGAGGAGCTGGAGACCGTGCTGATCGGGATGGAGGTGGTCCGGAACTCGCACCCGCTCGAACCCCTAAGCCCAGACCCAAGCGACGGAGACGCGCTAACTCCCGGGCACCTGCTGACAGACGGGCCGCTCATCGCACCCCCAGCACCCAGGACCCCGGACCAGGAGGGTCTGAGTTGCTTAAAGCGATGGCGGCTTGTCTCGTCAGCCAGGCAAATGTTCTGGCAGCGTTGGTCCCGGGAGTATGTGCTGGGCTTGCAAATAAGAAGCAAGTGGCACCAGGGGCAGCCCAACATCCAGGAAGGAAGCCTCGTGGTCGTCGCCGAGGACAACCTGCCCCCTTAACAGTGGCTCGTCGGGAGGGTCGTCGCGACAAACGCCGGGCAGGACGGAAAGGTCAGGGTGGTCGACCTAAGGACGAGTAGCGGAGCTGTGTTCAGGAGGCCAATACACAAACTGGCTTTTCTACCGATCAGTTGAAGCCTTCCAAGCCTTCAACGGGGCCGGTGTAGCATCAAGCTGCCAAGTTTCTTGGAGAGTAAAAAAAGCTCTCTCTCGCTCTTGGCGAATTCGCCCCGCTTCGCCACACTAGATAAGTTAGATTTAAGATCGCATTGGTAAAAAGTAAAAAGAGAATTCGTTAAAAGCCTTGAAATCAAACGCACGTCCCCAATCTTTTCGCCTTTTTTTCGCTAATTAAAAATACAATTTGCACCACCAAACCCTCGTTTTATCGAATTGGAAAAACTATTCCAAAATTTCAAAGATATATTCAATAAATTCAATGGCAACAATATTTGTCAGAGACGATTTTTGCTGGCCGAAATGCTTAAAACTTCAAATAACATTGAATTAAACATAAGGACAAAAGAATTTTTTTTTTAAATGCGCATAAAATTTCGGATAAAACACGTAAATAAAAAACTAAAAATACAAAAACAAAAGCAAAGACTGATTGGTACAAAAAATAATTAAAATATTACTTTAATGTTTTGTACATATTATTATTATCTTTATATGTACCTATGTATATATGTATTCGCCACCTTTATACTAATTTCACCATGCGCTAGAAACTGTCACGGTCGGTCACAACGACTTTTGGTTCGCTACTTTTTCGACGAATATTGGGTTAAATCTTTGACACAGATTTCACTCAATGTTTTTAAACTCTTTTTCCACTCGAAAGGTGCACTCTGACAAAATGATACGCGATGCTGCGTTCGACGACGACTTTTACAGAGTGGGGGTGGGTGACGCGACGCAGTGCAATTTAATCAGTACATACGTAGTCACCGAGAGCGCGGTAGTAGATCGCGCTCTTAAGAGCTAATGGGGGTTGCTGCTCCGAACAATGAGGATGACAAAAATAGGTTTAACTGCTCCCCAAATAGCAGCCAAATAGCGGCCTTAAGCCACTTATTATATATATGTTTATGTTATGTTAAAGCTTTTACTCGCTTGCCCTGCTAAACCCTCTCAAAGCTCGCTCTTCGTTACCTATATTTATCTATGTTTGCCGACCGAAGCTGCGCTCAGCAATCGGAGCATCGATGCAGCAATGTAAAGGGCAAGCAAGAGACACTTGCAATTTGGATTTAACGCATTAAACAACTTTCGTAATTTTATTTGTGCGCCGAATCTTTATTTAATTCAAAATAATTATTCGGCCGATCGGGGATGAAAACCATTATCCCCACAATAGAATTTATCTAATATTTTAAAATCCAATTTTAAAAATATACAAAATCGGAATAATTACAAAGTCGATTCGTCGAAACTTCTTAATGAAATTATAACGGCAATCAATGCGCTAAGAAATATCATAATTCCTCCAGAAGCGAATATTGATATTTTAAAGGATTATCTAGAAGATTATGCAGTTAGCGACTTATTTATGGGGTATGCCTTAAAGAAGGAAATCAAAGACGCAGAATATATTTATGAAAAATATTAAATCAGAAAAGACTGTGAAAAACTCATAAAGGTGTTAATTATTTAACGAAGGGAGAGGTAAGCTTCAATTGGATTTTAATAGAATGATATTTGTTTATTAATCTGCACCGTAATTTCAGACTTCCTCATAATATCGAAGTTTCAAAAAAATTGATATTTTTGCCGTTGGCAATATGCTACATGCAAATAAAACACCAGAAAAAATTATTTCGTTATTGGAACATTTCCAATATAAAACGAGGGGGAACGTTGTGAGCCGCGTCTACGGCCGCTGCTCTACTTTATACCCGGTACTCTGTCAGTATATATGTATGTGAGCTTGTTGTAATTTATTACATGTTCGCAAAAGGGACAAATTTAATTTTAGCCAAAAAGGAAAAAGGAAATAAGTCGAACCTTTTCGGAGATTTTTATGTCATGTCTTTATCTACTTCCTACCTATACATACATGGCTGTGTGCGAGAGAGAGAGGGAATGAGTCTGCGCTTGGAAGGCCACAGAATTTCATTTGTTCCTTCTGGTTATACTAATGATCCGATCTGATCCAGATTCAACATTCTGATAGATATGGTAATTTTCTATGATTCAGCGTTTTTGGTTTTCTCGTATCTTAAAAATTTTGTCCCTTGTGTGGGCGGAAGAGGGCGTGGCAAAATTTTAAAACAAACTCGTCTCGGTTTGATAGAAAGTTTGGTTGATCTAGCTCTTATAGTCTCTGAGAACTAGGCGTCAAGAAATTCGATCAGGCAAAGCGCCCACCCCGGTGTGTGAGAGAGAGCGAGAGGGAACGATGCATTTCGAAATGGTTTTCTTCATTGTGGCTATATTTATGATCCGATCTGATCCAGATTCAACACTCTGATTGCTCATTCCTATGATATTGCGTTTTTAGTTTTCTTGTATCTCTAAAATTGTGCATGCCACAGATTTTCGTTTTTTGAGTGGGCGGAAAAGGGCGGAGCGAAATTTTGAAATACACTTGTAACAGTGCGATAGGACAGGAGTCTGGATACAAAATTGTGTTCCTCTAGCTTTTATAGTCTCTGAGCTATAGACGCTATTGAAGACGGACAGACGGACAGACGGACGGACGGACGGACGGACAGACAGACATAGCTATATCGACTCGGCTATTGATGCTGATCAAGAATATATATACTTTATGTGGTCGGAAACGCTTCCTTCTGGGTGTTACACACATACATTTTTTGCACAAATCTAATATACTCCTTTACTCTTCGAGTACCGGGTATAAAAACACCAAAACTTTAACCAATGAAAACGTGCCATGAATAAGTAAATGATTAATTTAAGCTAGTAAATGTATGGGATCGATCGTGGGAATACCCTTACCCATGCGGTGTGAAAGCCATGTATATGTATATAGATTTGTGCATTATATGTGAGTTGGGCCCTACCGAGACTATCCTACCAAGAGCTTTTATTGAAGGTCCCCGGGGCAGAAGGAATGATTTATAAATACATTTCCACATAAATGTGCCAACAACAACGGTGGGGTTCAGTGACCCTGCGTCACACACAAGCCCACTACAGCCGATCAGCTGATTGCTGTTTTGTTTATTTAGATTCTGGAAATGTGTTGGTGTTTGGACAATGTGAGCGTTTTACGTTAAATGCTTAAAGTACCAGTGAATTACAATTCGTACATATAATGGACAACACTAGGAACAAAAAACGTTAAGAGGTGAATGTATTTGCGCTGTATCGAGCCTCCGTGGCTGACACGAGCAATGTGCGGGATCGTGCAGACTGGCCGTATAGACCCAAATTTATATAGGTGTGCAGTTTTGCAGTGGAATATATGTGCGGATACGTTGAGTGCTCACTGATCACAGGCGGGGTGAACGCTCTAAAGGGGGGGCTAGGCACCGTATAGTCTCGTCAGGATCTGGACTGGATTGTCCCAACACAGACGCGCGGACGGTAGATGCTTTTGCTGCAGCGCACAACCAACTATGGCACTGACTTACTCTGTTTTAGCTGGATTTCTTCCCCAATGTGCACTAGTGGTTCCCTTGCGTGAAGTGATCCAGCTTTCCCTCAAAAAATCTGCCCACCGAGCAGTTCCCGAAAATGGAATAAATCGTCTTCCGGAAAATTGATCCTCTGAGGAAGGGACTGATCGCCGCGCGAAAAGTGATTGATCGCCTACAGAAGAAGTGATCCTCGGCAGAAAAGAAAAATCTCTTTCTCGGTTCTAGTGGGTGATATTCCGGGCCAGGCTGTGGGAGGCGTAATACCACCGGCATGAGTTTAAATTCAAGTTCCCGCCCCATTTATCGGAACTCACTTTTATAATTTTTGGCTTTAACCCCCAAAAATTCTGGGTGTCGGAAGACTCTGCACTCGCCTCCGAACACTATGGCTTTATCCACGGCAAAAGTGGTTCGGATCTCTTTTCAGCTCTATTTATCCCATTGTCCCTCACCTATACATCCATCTAATCCTATTCTCTTCCTTACGCCCACAGTGACGGATCCCTGCTCCCCCGATATCATCACCGTGGAGCCTTCCTGGACCCCCGATAGATGGCGCTTCGCCCCCAGCCCTGCACCAACTATCGCTCCGGTGGGGCTGGAACACCACCACGAGTATGTCGACAGACCCAGGAAGGACCACATACGCCTGGGAATGACCACCGGATTAAAACCTACTTTTGGAACACCTGCCAGCGTGCCCTATATTCGTCTGCCGCGCCCAACGTAGGCCACACCCAAACCCTACTACAGCCTTAAATGTTTGGCGTGAAACACTCCTATTGGCCGTCCATTGAGGTACTCCAGAGCGTATGCATTCTCTCCTACTGGCTTCACCACTCGGCATCGGATGAACTTGCGTGCGAACTTGGCATTAAAGCACTTTCCAAAGTCGCTCAGAACGAAATTGCGGCGAAGCACCACTTGTCCTGGCCTCGCATAAAGCACTCGAGCTCGCTGGTTGAACCTCACTTTTGCTACGCTCGTATGCCTGATGGAGATTAGCACGAATCTTCTCGTGGAGGAGTTGTCGCTTGTCCTGACTCTCCAGCAGGGATATGTTATGCTCGCCGATGGAACGCAACCGCTTTGCCAGCTTATAGCATGACCCATGCAAATACATTTTCTGCCCGAAGACTGCAAAGAACGGCGTCACGCCTGTCGCCTCATGAACCGAGTTCCTGATGACCAACTCTATCTTCAGCAGATGCACATCCCAGTCCCGGTGATCGTCCTTCAAATACGTACGAATCGCGCTAAGCACGGTGCGATTCACCCGTTCGGCTGCGTTGCTCTGCGGAGAATGCATTGGCGTCCTCATATGAGTGACTCCAAATGCCTCTATCATCTCCTTAAAAGTTTTTGAGATGAAATGCGCGCCGTTGTCTGAGTGGATACTCTCGGGCACTCCAAACTTGTAAAATACCTCATGTACGAGAAATCTTACAACCTCCTTCGCTGTGACCGCTTTCATGGTCTTCAAGAAGGTGAACTTCGAGAAGTGGTCAACCACAATAAATATCCACGTATGCCCATTCTTTGATCGCAGATATTTCCCCAGAAAGACGATGTACAGCTTTTGAAATGGACGCTCGGTGACCACCTCTTGTCCAATTCCGACCTGCATCCTATAGTTCTGCGCCTTCGACTCCTTGCAAACGGAACACCATCGGATATAATCCCAAACCTCTATCGCCATGTTCGGCCAGTAAAACTGCATACGCAATAAATACAAAGTTTTCGCCATTCCACCATGCGCCGCCTTCTCATCTAGATGCGTCTTCTCTATCAACGTAGACGTCAGAGAACTCGGAACACACAATTTCCAGACGGCTCCTTCCAGCTGATCCTCCAATCGCTCAAAGCTCATTCGCTTGAATATCATGCCATCAACCATTTGGAGATCAGGTAAGCGTTCCTGGTTCTCTGCGATTTCTTACTTTAACTCTTGGTATTCCTCAGACTCGAACTCCACCGTTTCGAAACCTACTGCGCGGATCAACCTCCAGCTCCTCGATACAGCGCGACTGCCACTACATTGTCCACTCCTTTTCGGTGTTCTATGCCGAAATCGAAGGACTGCAATTGAAGGGACCAACGAGCTAAGCGACCATCTAAATTCTTCATCGTCATCAGCCATTTCAGACTGGCAGGGTCTGTGATGGCGGTAAACGGCATCAGTTCCACATAAGGACGGAACTTCAGGATCGCCATGAAAGCTGCGAGACACTCTTTTTTAGTAACCGAGTAATTCTTCTGATGGCAATTTAGTTCGGCGGAGAAAAAAGCTATGGGCCTCTCGTTTTGTTCGTCGTCACGTTGGAAGAGTACGGCTCCTACCCCATAGTGTGACGCGTCGCACTGTATGTAAAAGTGCCGCTTGAAGTCTGCGTGTACCAAAACTGGTGCCGAGGTAAGTGCAGCTTTTAACTCCCCCATGGCTCGTTTTGCCTCCTCCATCCATCTAAACTTGCCTTTTTCCCGACATCTTAAGAGCATCTGTCAGTCGGACTGCCAACTCAGCGAAATTCTTCATAAAGCGCCGATACCAGCCCGCTGTTCCCAGAAAGCTACGCAATTCTCGGACTGATCGTGGCTCAGGAATGCGTAAGATAGCAGATACCCGATCCGGCTAGTTGTTATTAATGCGAGTAGCGCACGCTTTTGATCCCGGCTGGGGCTCGTCGGCAATTTTGGTGGTGTTCAGGCCCTCCTCGCATGGGTTGCCTATTCTCATTATTAATAAAGCTAAGTTACTGCGTGCTGCGATGATATACATATAAGAAAGACCGGACATTAACCTAAACACACAAAGGACAAATTCTCTCTTCCTCCTCGGTCACGTCCGGAATGCTACTCTCCCGCCTCAGATGTTAAGGAGGACGGATCACCCACCCCGCCTTGGTCATTCCTCAAATCACCGATAATGGCATCTGGAATGACCCCTTAAGCATGTCTAGAAAGCACCCGATTCCATTTCACTAGCTGAATGCAAAAAATATCACAGCTTAGAACATTATAAAATTTATTAACCTAACCGTAAAATTCTTGGACATCAATTTCCCCACTTAAAACGAACATTAAAACCTGAACAGAATACCCCCACGTACAAAAAAGTAGGACGAAATAATAAATAAGTTATATAAAAAGTAAATGGGTAAATGAAATGGTAAAAAAAAATAATTAATCTAATAAATATAAAAATAGTGATTGCAAAACAAAAATTAAATAAAAGGTGTTGTCAGTGCCATCGGAGAGAGGCCGGTATAAGGGGAGACATTTGCATGAAAAAATATGGGGAATGCATTGAGTGTTTTCTTCATTTACTTTTCGTCTCACTTCTCATGCTGATCCGACTCACGGCGCGGGTACGAACTCTCCACCCTTTCTCTTCAAGCTTTTTCTTGTATTTTCTTTTGCTTTAAATCTGAGTCATAATTGAGTATTTATGCGGGCATTCTCGCCAACTCACTCACCCGGCGATCCACCGACGAAAGCGCTTTCTCGATGTGATCCGGAGCTGTGAGGGGCTTCAAAAAAAAAAGTATAAGTTCCGGCCCTGAAAAATGGTAAAAAAAATATACGCCCCCTTCGTGAACGGCGCATGAGCGGCCAAAAATACTCACTCCTCTTTTTTTCTCCCTTTTTCTTTTCACCGACTCGCACCGACAGACACTTATACACAGAACAGAAAAACTAACGGAATTTACTTATAACTAAGACGAAACACTACACATCATTTTTCTTCTTATTCCTCGGCCGATATGCCTTGCTGTCTTCTCCCGTTTTCCTTCTTCACTCCCGATCGCAATCAAGAGTTCGCCAAAACTGCCTCCGCCAAAGCTCCAGCACTCAGCCGCCCTAGACGAGATCGTCTTCTCTCTCTTACTTCCACTCAAACTGATCGCTTGGCTGGCGGGTGGTGAAAAGAGAAAACCCCGAATTCCCTCTCGGGCTTTGCTTTTGTCTTCTTGTCCCCTCTGCTGGTTGCAGCTAGCTTGCTTCTGGCGGGACAACTTCCTCTGCTCCCTCGGCGTTATTGAAAGGATGCCACAAAAATAAACGTTGGGGCCGTCTTGCCTCGACGCACCACCAAAGGAGAAATATGGCGATCTTCTGCACCCTTGCACCACTCCAGAGTCAAGCCCTGTTGGAAATAACGCTACAGCTACACTGGGTGTTGGCCAGCCAAAGAATGATTTAACTCGCCTCTTTTCCACACATGCGGCTACTTTTCGCGGTTGCACTTGTAAATAAACTCGCGGAGCGAAAGACAACTTTCTGCGTTGAGCGTCCATCGCGCCGACCCCCAGACCTAACGCCCAGATGGCATTCCATCGGCGCACGATCACGCCCAGAATGACGTCTAGATGGCGCTACTCTCTCCTCTTGGCTGATCCAAGCGTTACATCCTGCATCGCTGAAGACAGTGGGTAATGTCGGTTCTTTACCGGCTCGGCATTTTCCACTAGCTGAATTTTGTGCGTCTCCAGCGATGTCTTGCCCAATCCCAAGGTTTCGAACGTCAGCAACTCTGCCTTCGCCTGATTCAAGGCTGCTTTCTGCATATCTGATAGCTCCTACTCTTCTTGCACTATATCCTTCTCCGGTCCTTCCACGTAGTGAGCGACTTGATCCGCCATCACTTCCTCCACTAATCTGGGTGATGCTCCTAATGGACCTTCTCCCATTACCTCAGGAGCCAATGAGAATGCCCGCCAAAAGTCTGCCCCCAAGTAAATCTCCTGTTCCAAGAAAGGGCATAAGAAAAACATTAACCTCCTTACCTCTACCCGGTCAACGATTGCCCGATCTTCTCCATTCGCTACCTTCACCATGGAAGAATATCGGCGAGCGTCCACGCCCAGCTTCTCCAAGAATTCCTGGCCCTTCCGACCTAGCATGCTGTGTGTAGAGCCTGAATCCAAAAGGTCTCGCACAGCCTCGCCCATTATCGAGATTTCGGCAAATACTCTCGGGTCTCTCTTACAACAGCGCTTGACTGAAGCAATCACCTGCCTCCTCATAATTTGCCGCTGCTTACACCGGGATCTCGCCTTCCTCACTCGTACCAACAGTGCTCTCATACCATTTACTCGTAGTTCGGAGAATATTCTATTCCTAACTTCTAAAAAATTTCTAAGGCGTTCTTCATATGGTAAGCTCCTTAACCTAGCATGCATCTTATGATTAGCAACTTCAGCAATCTTCGACTCTACTTTCTCTGCGCAGGCCCCATCTGTGAGCGTGATTCGCCTGCTTGAATCGCACTCTTCTTCGCGTTTCCCGCGCAATTCAGACAGGTCGGACAATACCCATCGGCCTTTCCACATCTTTAGCAGAAAATTCGCCTTTCTGATGCCATGCAGTCCCGGAAACCATGATCGGGTTGCCCGCAGTTCCAGAAAATCAGTTTTTGCGGAACCCGCCGTGTCACTTGCGCCTCCTCAACGACCTCTGCCTCCTCATCGCTTCTCGACCGCTCCTGCACGACCTCGCTAATGTTGGGATTCGCCCCGCGACCATAACTGGTGGATTTTGGTGTTCCTCGCCAGGAAGATCGGGCCTTCCTCTTCAAATGAGCTTCTATTTCCAAAACTTGCAATCTCATCTGTAAGTGCTTTCTTGACGATCTTTATCATCTCCTTTTCAGATGGCGGCGTCTCCAGCCTTGAAGCAAATTTCCGCATGGCATGGAAAAACTTTTCCACACTTTCGTTTTTTTTTGTTTGGACGTTGACGTGCAATGACTGCACCATCAAGTGGATCATGGAACACCAGCCGAATGCTGTTACGCGCGAATCCCAGGCCGAAATGCAGCCCTCCTCCCACCCAACCGACCGAGGGGCGCTGTCGCAAAACGCGCGACTCGTTAACCGAACCGATCGCGATCATGCAGGAAAGATAGATGTTAGACTAGTATTCGAGGAAAATTAGAACTAATCTTAGTAAAGGAGTTAATCATGCATTAAAACTATCGTATACCACAACTACAATTACTAACTACGAGAAAGGTATATGAGTATTAGTAATTTAAGAAGAGGAAGGGAATTAGTTGCCGATATAATATGGTAGAGGGAATTATAATCCGAGCATAAAACTCTAAAAGGTTCATGCAAGGAATAATTCGATCTACAAATCGGAAGGAACAGAGGTATATAATTTCTAGTAATTCTAATAGGAATCGTGAAGTTTATGCGGCTCAACAAGTCAGGGCTATCTACGTCACCCTTGATCAAGTTGTGCACAAAAATCACACCAAGCATTGTTCTACGGTTAACTAAAGATGGAAGGTTTATTAAAAGCGATCTACTAGAGTAAGATGGCAGTCTCACACTTGCATCCCAGTTGAGGCCGCGTAGAGCGAAAATTAAAAAGTTTTTCTGTACTGATTCTATACGGTCCTGGTGTACTTTGTACTGAGGGCACCATACACAAGAACCATATTCTAAAATCGGACGAACAAGCGATACATAGAGAGTCTTTGTTATATAGGGGTCGTCAAATTCCTTTGACCACCTCTTTATAAACCCAAGCACGCCCATGGCCCTATTTACCATGGTAGAAATGTGTTCGGAAAACTTTAACTTGGGATCTAAAAGAACACCAAGATCATCAACTAGGGTAATTCTCTCGAGAGAACCGCCGCCTAGTGTGTAAGGAGCCAGAAAGGCGCTGGAGCGATGAAATGTCATTGCTTTACATTTCGAAGCATTAAGGTATAACAAATTTGCACAACACCATGACTGAAAGCTATTAAGATCGGACTGCAACCTGGAGTGAGATAAGCTGTCCTTGAACTGGACATCCTGGACACAGCTTAACATCATCCGCATACATAAGTACTCGAGAGTATGTTAATACCGAAGGCAGGTCATTAATAAAGAGTGTAAAGAGTACGGGGCCTAGATGGCTGCCCTGTGGTACGCTCGAAGTAACCATAACTGGTGAAGATAGGGAGTTTTTGAAGAGGACTCTTTGGGACCTGGAACAAAGGTAGCTAGAAATCCATCTCAAGAGATTGGGTGAAAACCCTAAAAGTTCAAGTTTTTCTGCTAGGAGAG
Source organism: Drosophila helvetica (assembly GCA_963969585.1). Classification (NCBI taxonomy): domain Eukaryota; kingdom Metazoa; phylum Arthropoda; class Insecta; order Diptera; family Drosophilidae; genus Drosophila; species Drosophila helvetica. Next base: position 391,492 of record CAXALB010000007.1, on the reverse strand, counting down.
TGTGGTTTACAGAGTCGAATGCTTTACTGAAATCTGTGTAAATGACATCCGTCTGTAGATTACCTTGGAAGCCTTTAATGATAAAGGAGGTGAACTCCAATAAATTCGTGGTTGTTGATCTCCGCCTTATAAATCCATGCTGGGCTGGAGATATAAGTGATCTGCAAAGATGCTGCAGGTGCGGAGTTAAAATTTTCTCAAACACTTTAGGAATTGCGGATAACTTTGATATACCTCTGTAGTTCTTCGCGTCAGACTTACTACCTTTCTTATGGAGAGGAATAATGAACGACTCCTTCCATATGGAGGGGAAGCATGAAGAGTTAATGGACAGGCTGAATAGTTTAAGCAACGGTCCACACAGACCCTCGGCGCAGTATCTAAGTACACAGCCGGGAACTCCGTCCAGACCCGGTGAAAACACCGGCTTAACTTTCCGGAGATCAAGAAGCAGAGAGCTTTCATTTAGGGTATGGGTACGGCTGCCCGGAGTAGCATTCCTGAGAATAGGTTGTTTGAAAGTATTGGGCAAAAAGATCGGCAATTGCCTGATCAGTATTTGCCGACATATTAAGAAATGATAGCGAGGATGGATGAGCGGACGGTTTACGCTTACTGTTTACGAAGCTGTAAAACTGCTTAGGGTCCGGAGAAAAACGTATCCTGCATCTAGATAGGTAGTTCTTATAGCACTGGGAATTAAGAACTAAAAAGTTTGACCGAGCCATTACATAGCGAGAGAGAGAAGAAGGAGAGCCAACTTCTTGAAATTTGTTGTAAAGTCTTGATTTTAAGTTTTTTAGACTGGATAACTCTTTGGTAAACCAAGGGGGCTTCCCAGATCTAATAGGACAGGAAAGTGGGACACAAGACTCAAAATGTGAGTCAAGTGCATCATAGAAAATGTTTGTGCATATTGTAACATCAGTGCACAAATACAAAGCGGACCAATCAAAATCCCTAATGAGGTTATTGAGCTTCGCAAACTCGGCTTTACGAAAGCAGCGGACACATTGAGGTAGCCTACCCGACCGATCCAATGCGGTTGGTCCTATATCGAGCGACACTTCAAGTGTAGGATGGTAGGCGTCTTCAGGTATAGTGAGCGGAGGGACTCGGGTTAACAACGCAATGGTCGGATCCGTTACAAAGCACAGATCAAGCAATCGACCCAGGGAATTTTTCACATGGTTGACTTGAGACAGGGATACATAAGTCGAGTAAGCCGTCTATAAAGTCATGTCGTGACATGGGGACTAGGTTATTAGACTCGTTTACCGAAGACCAAACAGTTCCTGGTAAATTGAAATCCCCAAGAACTATCATATGATCTTTATCTGATAGCGAGGAAGAAACAGCGCTTAAGGCGGACAAGTGCTGCTCATAAATTGCGATATCCGAAGAAGGTGGAATATACGAGCATGTAATAAAGACTGAAAAAGCGGGAAGAATCAGTTTTATACACAGGAATTCCAGTTCTTGTTGAATCTGGACTGTAAAATGTTGCGACGTGAAGTTAGAGTCCACTGCAATCAGAACCCCACCTGCACGTCGAGACGAACGGTCATTTCTAAAGATTGTGTACCGACCTGCCAAAACTTCAGAACTAAGAATTTCCGGTTTTAACCAGGTCTCTGTAAACACAATTGCATGGGATGCAAATGCGACGCTATCCCGAAACAGAGTGCTGAGCTTACTACGCAAGCCTCTAACATTCTGGTAGGTGATTAAGAGAGAGGAAGTTAGTTTTTTGGATGGGTGGACTGGGAAGATGAGGATGGAGCACTGGCCTGACCCGTTGGTGGGATCGAAGTGGACGGGATATTAGGAATGTTGGCGGACTCGACGGACACGGACGCTACGGAAATTTCTGGTTGTGCGTTCTCCGAAGTGAAAAATTCGGCTGCCGAATTTGCATCACCAGCAGCAGTCGTTGCCCTTGGAATAGCAAACGATATCGGCTGCTGCACAATTGGAGTGGTCGGAGTCGGTTGTTCGGCAACGGGCGGCAGAGGGACAGTTAAGGCTTGCAGATCCCGCGGAGTGACCTTTTTTCGCCTAGGAGACTCATTCAGCAGTTGCAAACTGCTAAACAAAGACTCCATGGCTAGGAGCCGATCGTACTCCCTTTTAAAGCCTACGGTCAGCTCCTTAAAGCCATTCCGCGTCTGCCCCATAAACCTGGCCATCTCTATGTGAGCCCCCCGGCATGCCTCACAATAGTAGAACAAGCCATTTTGCTTGGAAATTGCATCACCCACGAGGCCTGAGTACCCAGCGCACTTTGCGTGCATTGCTTTTCCGCAAAGATAGCAGGGGATACTCGACTGAGCAGGGGTGACCACCTGTTTGCAGGTTTTTTTGGTACAGATAATAGGTGATTCCATTTTAAATACAATAAAAAAAATTTATTTGCTGCGGTTGCAGCAGCTGCAATGAGAGAGAGAGCGCGCTACTGCATGGAAAGTATTGAGAGCGAGAGAGGGTTATAGGGAGAGAGTGATGCTAAAGCACAGACTACAAGATGAGAGCGGGCTAAATTCAATGTGAGAGCGTACTTACGAAAAGCAACAACAAAAACACAATGTTAACCGACGCAAAAAAGAATTATTAAATTATGATTTACACAGTAAATAGGCATGCACTCGCGATTCAGGATAGACTTTAAGTTAGCAAGTTAATTTGTTAGTTCGCAAAAGATTTATTTTGGACAAACACCGGTTGTTTATACAAAATAAGTGAAAAATGAGCGGAGCGCAATGAAAAAACGCGTCTGAACACTACGAGAGAGATAGACGATCTTTTGACCGCTGCATTCTCGCCCGCAGTTCTATCATGCGGTCGAACTCGGAACGAGGTGATGAAATCCTTTCAGAACCTCCTCCCAAGGACATCGGCTTTGAGCCTGTAGGAATTCGTTTCGGAAAACAAAATCTTCGACAGTCATCTTGTTACTGTCTCCGCCGAACGTTACGTCCCACTTTTCAACTTGGCCCCACCGTGGAATTTTCGGAATTGCTCCACGATGCCCCTGCTCGTGATGAGCCTCTTCCCTTTGCGGTACACTAGGCTGTGGTGGTTGCTGTCTGATCGGCTGTAGTACCAAGTTGAGTTCGCGCATCATCTCCATAAATCCCTATGAGCAATTCCTCCTTATCGAATCACTTTGAGATACTCTATCTGTGTCCTGAGCTTGCGCCAGCGCTATGTTTACCGCTGATGCCAGTTCTGAAGGAAGCGTGGTCGTCGGACCAGACGTTTGCCACTCATCTGTCCTGGCCGAGATCGGCGTCCTTGGCAAACCACTCATCGCTCCAATTTCCTCCGGATCTTGATCCACCATTTGGTTTGCGTGAGATCGTGTGCTATAAGGGCAATTGCCCCCCGCTCTTGGCATTCCCCCTGAGCAACCACGATACTCCGCTTCTTTACAACCCTACTAAACTAAGATTATATATCAATATAAACAAATAAATAAATACTCAAATATGTAGCTAGCAAAATAAATAACACTCACTGCTGCGGACCATTAAATATGTAGATAAATAAATAAATACATTTTTAATTACCTAAGTAAAATGCCGCCGAGTAGCGCCGTAATAAATAAATGAGCCAATAATTATTTGAATAAATAAACAAATAATATAGGTGGATTTTCGGTCGACAAGCACGACACAGAAAACTTCAACAACATCCAACAAAAAAAAAAACAGCCTCCCAACAAAAATTCCTAACGTCCCTTCTTCCAACAGGATTCATTAAGAGGGGGACGCGAGATAGCCGGGAGCAGCAACCACTCCAGTTTCTGCGCTCCACTTGACATACGGATATCCTACAATTCCAAACACCACTTGTGTGACCTTTCACCTACTCTAGTCATCGCTTTAAGCGATGGCCGATAAGCGAGAGCCTGACGGTGCATGAGCTCACCTTTCCTGTACCTTGTCCCTGACACCCATCCTACCGATCTGACGTAACAGCGGATGCATCGCGGGTTGTCTTAACGACGGGCCACCTACTCCTCACAACATCTCGGCAGACGGACGACAGAACCAAAACACGAAAGCGGCTACTTTGCAAACAAATAGGTGAGAACTACACTGAACATTTGCCTACATGACTTACTCTAACTTATTCCAATATCAGATTCTATCACAGATTTATTCGATATCACAGTCCACCAGGCAATGTGTACGTCGCAAACTCCCAGTTCATAAATTGAACGGCAGTGAATTACGTCCTCCAGCGACATCGAACAGTGACGACATGATCAATTGCAATCTGTAAGTCCCTATCACATCTCCCATAAATCTTTTTTAATTACTGCTTCCGTCTATCTCTCCCTAGCAATGGCCACTCCGCGCCATTAAGGGCCAACTTTATGCTCCCCTTAAGTCTGCAGCAGCGACTTCTGCCGGGACAGTTAGACTGCACTTCGCGAGCTGTCGTCTTCTCCACGAAATTTATTTTTTGTCTCTTCCCATGCATTTACCTCTTCACGCCCGAGTGTCATTTGTTCAATGACACCGGGATCTGCGTCAGTTGATGCATGCGAATCGATTGGGCGCAATTTGTTACATTTGGCTTGTTTCCCTGTGGGCAACGCCGGCAAACTGTCGATCCCAGTGCTGGATAGTTCCCATTGCCCGCCAAATGTAGGCAATGTTTTGAGACACACGACTTCTCAGGACAACAATACCAACAAAAAAAAAACCTGCACTTAGCTACAAAAAGGACGACAAAATAAACAAACAGATGATTGTCAAGTGGTGAAGCATATTTCCACTTCGCGCGCCCGCCCTTTCTGTGGACAAACTCGAATGTGCATTTTGACCACCTTCTGCTGGAACGGCTGCGGTTGGCCTAATGGACGCCACGCGTCCTCCCCCCCTATTAATTTAGAACTCGATACTCTTCACTTTAGTAAGGGATATATTTAACAATTAAACTATAAATCATGGTTTAGACAAATAAATAACAAAAAAAACACCAAAACGTTAGCCAATGAAAACGTGCCATGTATGGGATCGATCGTGGGAATACCCGTACCCATGCGGTGTGAAAGCCATATATATGTATATGGATTTGTGCATTATATGTGAGTTGGGCCCTACCGAGACTGTCCTACCAACAGCTCTTGTTGAGGGTCCCCGGGGCAGAAGGAATAATTGATGGTTAAATTTCCACATATATGTGCCAACAACAACGGTGGGGTTCAGTGACCCTGCGTCACACACAAGCCCACTACAGCCGATCAGCTGATTGCTGTTTTGTTTATTTAGATTCTGGAAATGTGTTGGTGTTTGGACAATGTGAGCGTTTTCGTACATATAAGGGACAACACTAGGAACAAAAAACATTAAAAGGTGAATGTATTTGCGCTGTTTCGAGCCTCCGTGGCTGACACGAGCAATGTGCGGGATCGTGCAGACTGGCCGTACAGACACAAATTTATATAGGTGTGCAGTTTTGCAGTGGAATATATGTGCGGATACGTGGAGTGCTCACTGATCACAGGCGGGGTGAACGCTCTAAAGGGGGGGCTAGGCACCGTATAGTCTCGTCAGGATCTGGACTGGATTGTCCCGACACAGACACTCTGTTTTAGCTGGATTTCTTCCCCAATGTGCACTAGTGGTTCCCATGCGTGAAGTAATCCAGCTTTCCCTCAAAAAATCTGCCCTCCGAGCAGTTCCCGAAAATGGAATAAATCGTCTTCCGGAAAATTGATCCTCTGAGGAAGGGACTGATCGCCGCGCGAAAATTGATTGATCGCCTACAGAAGAAGTGATCGCCAGCAGAAAAGAAAAATCTCTGGCCCGGTTCTAGTGGGTGATATTCCGGGCCAGGCTGTGGGAGGAATAATACCACCGGCCATTCATCGGAACTCACTTTTATATATTTTTGGGTCTTAATCCCCAAAAATTGTGGATGTCGGAAGACTCTGCACTCGCCTCCGAACACTATGGCTTTATCCACGGAAAAAGTGGTTCGGATCTCTTTTCAGCTCTATTTATCCCTTTGTCCCTCACCTATACATCCATCTAATCCTATTCTCTTCCTTACGCCCACAGTGACGGATCCCTGCTCCCCCGATATCATCATGCACCGTGGAGCCTCCCTGGACCCCCGATAGATGGCGCTTCGCCCCCAGCCCTGCACCAACTATCGCTCCGCTGGGACTGGAACATCAATAAGGATTTCTCTTCTGAGTTGTTCCCTTTCAACAACATCCGTGGGATTGAATTTGTTGCCGTCAAGGTCCGTATTGGTGGAGCATCTGTGTAATTTAATTTAATTTGACTTTAATTTATCACTTCTTTCCTGGTTGCCCTGTGAGGACGCTTACCTGTTGCTTCCTGGTAATCATAATGAATTTATTAATGGTCTAGCCGATATCTCTCTTGTCCAAATTAATGCTATTAAAAATAATAGGGACAGAGTTCTCGACCTCATTTTCGTTATTGACGCTTCTCTAGGAACGGTGACCAGAGTTAATCCATTATAACTTCCTGAAGAACCTTACCATCCTATTCTTTCTATATCCCTTGAGTTTGCCAATTCTAGCTGTGTCGACGCTCTTTAGCTCCTGGCCGCGTGAAGTGTTTTCGCAAAACTAATTTCACCGATCTAAGCCTTCATCTCTCGAATGTTGATCGAATGTCAACTCGTTCTATGAAATTATAAACTCTGCCTTAAGCACATATGTTCCTGAGTTCACGGTTCCAGTACCGTCCAAGCCTCCTTGGTTCTCCAAAAATTTGTCGTACTTAAGGAATAAGAAATTTAGACTTTAAAAAAAGTACAACAAAACATGCTCCATATTTTTCTTCGCACAATACTCCTCCGCTCGTTCCCGATTCCTATCTGTCAATAGTCAGTGTTATAATTAATACTGTTGATGTTGATGAGTTGAGTTGTAAATTCGAACTGTTTAATTTTCAAAACTTATTCACGATATATAGGAAAATATAAGGTAATTAAAACTAAGACCAACGCTAAGAAAAGGAGGGATGTGTGGCACTTGTTCCTACGTTTATCCCTTCTTATGACACCTAATACATGCAAACCACATGTGTTAATCGATTTGGGTTCGACGTGCCCATGTATATGATTTTATGGTCGAACTCTATGTGTCCTTTTTCTCAAGTGGCCTCCTTCAAGTGGACTGTATTGTTTATTGGTTGGCCTGTGTCGGTTCCTGTTCATGTTTTATGAACACATACCTTTCTCGTTGTAGTAGAAACTTTCGTAGTAATCCTAAAAAATTATTTTCCTTCGTCAACTTAAAGCTTAAGTCCAATGCGTTTCCTCCTTTCCTTTATTATCTTAATAATTATGAATCTTCTGCTTCTGGTTTTGCTAATTTATTCACCACGTTTTTCCAGTCTACAAACTCCTCTCATATATACAGCTCATCCATTTCGTACCCCTACGATCTACTTCAGGCCAACGGCATTTTTCTTCCATTTTTTAAGGAAAGCGATGTTCAGGCAGCCGTGAAATCGTTCGTCACTTCTTTCTCTGCGGGTCCTGATAAAGTGCCAAGTTGTATTCTCAAACATTGTGCCGAGTCCCTTCGATCTTTCTTTTCAACCTATCTTTGGAACAATTTTGTCTCCCTACGATTTGGAACGAGTCCTACATCATTCCACTTCATAAGAAAGGTTTGTAGTAGCCAGCAAAATAGAGGGAATCATTTAGATTTAATTCTTCTCTTTCAAGTATCGAGGCGCCTTACTATTTTTATACCCGGTACTCGAAGAGCAAAGGGGTATATTAGATTTGTGCAAAAAATTGATGTGTGTAACACCCAGAAGGAAGCGTTTCCGACCCCATAAAGTATATATATTCTTGATCAGCATCACTAGCCGAGTCGATATAGCTATGTCTGTCTGTCCGTCCGTCCGTCCGTCTGTCCGTCTGTCCGTCTTCATTAGCGCCTATAGCTCAAAGACTATAAAAGCTAGAGGAACACAATTTTGTATCCAGACTCCTGTCCTATTGCACTGTTACAAGTGTATTTTAAAATTTCGCCCCGCCCCCTTCCGCCCACTCCAAGGACGAAAATCTGTGGTATGCACAAATGTAAAGATACAAGAAAACTAAAAACGCAGAATCGTAGAGAATGACAATATCTATGAGAGTGTTGAATCTGGATCAGATCGGATTATAAATATAGTCAGAAGGAACAAATGAAATTTCAGTGGCCTTCCAAGCGCAGACTCATTCCCTCTCTCTCGCACACAGCCGTGTATGTATATGTAGGAAGTATATTTAGACATGCAGAAAAGACAGATGTAAAAAACGTATGTAAACAAAAATGGAAATAATATATATAAATCTCCGAAAAGGTTGACTTAATTTTTTTTTGTCTTTTTTGGCTAAAACTAAATTTATCCCTTTTGCGAACATGTAAAAATGTAATTTATTACAAGCTCACATACATTTAAACTGACCGAGTACGGGTATAAAGTAGAGCCGCGGCCTTAGACGCGGCTCAAAACGTTCCCCCTCGTTTTGGTCAAGTTTTATCCGCTCTTTAAATTCTGTTGGAAGCTTTAGCCGCTTTAAAATTCGAACTCCTACGCATGCAAGCGAAGAACAGCGGGAAGCATAGACGGCAATCATACGATTAAACAGTTAATCTATGTATGCTGTGCGTTAGGCGATCGCCTAAGGCTGCTGCGAGTGTTCGAGAACATACGATTGTACGGTTAAGCGAGAACAAAAGCTCGGATACGCACGCGACTTAGCCATCGTCTTTAAGTGCTTTAGACATTCGAAGAATATATACCAAGCGCTTATGCATATCTGCCCACAATAGATTTTATGTATATATATATGTATGCTGTAAGCATATTCTCCAATTACAAGTGGCTTACAATACCTAGTTATTAAAAGGATTAAGCTGTGAAACAAATATAAGTGATTATATATATTTGCGAAAGGTATGTTCCCAGATCAGTGTCGAAATAGCTTTTTGTTGATTTAAATAATAATAATTAATTAAGCGTAACCCAAAATCAGACATCAAAAACAAAAATAAAAAGTAAATAAAAAAAGTATATATTAAAAAAGAAAATTTGAACTGGGGTGTAACTTTGTGGTCCCTTGACAAGGATATGCAAAAATATTGGCGAAAATTTTAACTTAGAATCCGTAAATTAATGTTGAGTTTTATTTTGAGCGAAAAAAGTAAAAATCTTTAATAATTTTTATTTTTGAGTTTTATTTTTTTGATCAAAAATAATCATTATTTTTGAGTTTAATTTTTTTTTTATCAAAAATAATGACTATGTCTAAGTTTTATAAAATTACTCAAAATTAATGATTATCATTGAACTAAAACCTAAAAAATTAAAATTTAATCATTACCATGTAATTTTTATAATATAACATATAATGATTAAGGTTCCTGGTAAAGAACTTAAAACTTTCGTATCACCCCTCTCTAAGCTGCGCGCATACATACATACATATGCACAGACATACATATGCACCATAAACTTATCTTTCATTTGTCCACCTTTTGATTATTTCTTCGTTCCTTTTGCCTAACATTTAATTGCAATCTATAATATGTAAAACAAAACAACTGGCTGATAGCTACGCGACGGGAGTTTGTACTCTAATTATATTGTATGCATTGTATGTAACTATGATTCTCATATTTTTAAACAGCGGAATTCATCATATACGACATCATTGGGCGCAACGATCAACGTAAGAAAATAAAGCCGGAGTGAGTAATTATTACCAAGCAAGGTAAATGCATATACAATGATTTTACCCCGTCTGCTCAGTGTATAAAGCACACCCCAGTCAACTATTGTCTTTTTTTTTTATTTCATTTCATTCCTAGTTTACTTTAAATACATAACTATCTATATATCAATCTATATCCAATTTTTAATATGATTTATAAATGAATTTGTCACTAAATTTACATTTTAATTACAATTAAGGAAATATTAAGGGGTTCAGTTGGGCTTTCATTTGGCGTGTCGGCGCTATCAAAGACATTTTGTTTGTTTCTATTTATTCTATAAATACCCATTTGTAGTTTCCGTAAAAGTGCACTATTAAATGTAGTAGAGTACAATAGTACAGTTTGGCGAGGAAGAACCCCGACCAATCCGACGAGCTAGACCCGAGCATAGCGAGAGTGCACAGTACCAAACGCTTCTGTACGACGCCCTTTAGTTCAGTCACAGTCATCTGCTGATATCGAGGGCTCATTTATTAGAATACATATATATGGCCAACTCTGTATACTACACATTTTGGCGCCCAACGTGGGGCCAGAAAACTTGCCGTAGAATCTAAAACCTATTCGGAACACTTATTAAAATTTGGAATTATAGTGTCAGACTATATAGGCCGATTTATTTTAATAACAGAAGCAAATCTTGCCTTGGTTCTCCAAACTCAACCTTAATCCATCTAAATAACACCAATACATTTATTTTAAATGTTGCATAAATATTAAAGATTTCAAAGTTTTTACGTAGACTCAGTTTTCGGATTCTGCAACTGCAATTCTTTTAATGGGGGTGGTTGACCAAAGCAGACCTATAGTATCTAATGGCGAGTATCAGAAACATTTATGCAATACCATACAGTGATCGGTGTAAACAGGAATTGTTTTAGGATTTAGCGATTGCAATTCATTTTATTTTGGATTGATCGATCAAAGCAAACCTGCGTTATCACAATATGCATCCTGAATTATTCGGACTTACAACCTTATATTGCGAAGTCGCGATAGTTGTCCAATAGATCAATGCACGAGGTCATTTTGTTTTAGTAATAGTCCATATTAATAACAATAGACAAGCCTACTTAACCCTTTCTATAATTATAAGTATTCTGGCATGAGAGAAAGACAGTCATTATCATTATTGCAAACGCATATTTTTGCAAATAATCTTTTGTTATACCCGGTACTCGAAGAGTAAAGGGGTATATTTGATTTGTGCAAAAAATTAATGTGTGTAACACCCAGAAGGAAGCGTTTCCGACCCCATAAAGTATATATATTCTTGATCAGCATCAATAGCCGAGTCGATATAGCTATGTCTGTCTGTCCGTCCGTCTGTCCGTCCGTCTGTCTGTCCGTCTTCATTAGCGCCTATAGCTCAAAGACCATAAAAGCTAGAGGAACACTATTTTGTATCCAGACTCCTGTCCTATCGCACTGTTACAAGTGTATTTCAAAATTTCGCCCCGCCTCCTTCCGCCCACTCCAAGGACGAAAATCTGTGGCATGCACAATTTTAAAGATACGAGAAAACTAAAAACGCAGAATCGTAGAGAATGACAATATCTATCAGAGTGTTGAATCTGGATCAGATCGACTCATAAATATAGCCACAATGAAGAAAACCATTTCGAAATGCATCGTTCCCTCTCGCTCTCTCTCACACACAGGGTTGGGCGCTGTGCCCATTCGTCCAGATGAGCGCCTAGATCTCAGAGACTATAAGAGCTAGAGCAACCAAACTCTCTATCCATACTCCTGTGATATCACGTCAGTGCAAGTGTATTTCAAAATTTGGCCACGCCCCCTTCCGCCCCCACAAAAGACGAAAATCTACAATTTTGAAGATACGGGAAAACCAAAAACGCAGAATCATAGAAAATGACCATATCTACCAGAGTATTGAATCTGGATCAGATCGGACCATAAATATAGTCAGAAGGAACAATTGAAATTTCAGTGGCCTTCCAAGCGCAGACTCATTCCCTCTCTCTCTCGCACACAGCCGTGTATGTATATGTAGGAAGTAGATTTAGACATGTAGAAAAGACAGATGTAAAAAACGTATGTAAACAAAAATGGAAATATTATATATAAATCTCCGAAAAGGTTGACTTAATTTTTTTTTGTCTTTTTTGGCTAAAACTAAATTTATCCCTTTTGCGAACATGTAATAATGTAATTTATTACAAGCTCACATACATATATAGTGACTGAGTATTGGGTATAAAGTAGAGCCGCGGCGTAAGACGCGGCTCACAACGTTTTCCCTCGTTTATTTTTTTTATTATCTCTCTAACCTTTCTTATATTGTCTGACATGCAATGGCTGTAAGGCGAAGTACAGACGATATTGTAACTGCTTTGCAAGAAGCAGAACCATTTTGTGGTATCTGCAACGAAGTATTAGGAGCTAGTGAACTTATTGCAAACACGCCTTGCAGACATAAGTTCCACAAATTTTGTATTTTGGAACAGATTAGGACAAATCCAAAATGTCCCACCTGTTCATTGGATTGTTCTGCTTTAGCACTAACATTCTCTAACAACACATTGTTAGCGGAGCTTAACGCTAAAGGGGCGCGACCATCTAGCGCCAACGAATCTTTTAACACGATAAACGAAACGTCAAATTGACCTTAAATGGGTCAAAAGTTTATTAAAAGGGGTATGAGTACAAGATCAACTCACCGATCTAAAATTGACCGCTCACTAACAGAACAGAATGACAGCACAACCCTTTCAATATCTACTCAAGTTGAAATATCAAATTATGTCCAGTCTGCTGTTAGCATTCAACAGGCTCGATTAATGGAACAGCTGACTTCATTTTGAAGCAAAACTATTGAAGCTTAAATTCAAAGTCAATTAGCGTCACTAGGAGGATGGATGAAAATATTTATCGAGTACGTTCTCTAACCCAACAAAATCTATGTAACAATTATCAATTGCTCTGTGATCACTTGTATCTTCTTTTTGCGGGGAAAGCTGGTGATTGGTATTGGAAATTCCACCGAACGTACCGAAACTTTTCTTGCGATACTTTTTGTGTAGAATTAAGACGAAGATTCGAGTATGTAGAGTCCGACTATGACATTTGGGAGAAGATCCGGAAACGCCGTCAGGGCGCAAACGAATCATTCGATGACTTTCAATATGCTATCGAAGATTTTGTTGACAGACTTCAAAATTCTGTAAAAGAAGAGGATGTTGTCAATTTACTTATTAGAAATTCCAAGCCTTCTCTTCATCATGAGCTTCTTCACTTAAAATTTTCTAATAGATCGCAGTTACGACGAGAGGTACGTAAGCATGAGCAGTTTTATAATGACATAAAATCAGTCAAGCAAAAGACTCTTATGTATCGGAAATGTCAAATCCAGACGATAGCGAACAGCTATCCGATGACTACGTTGAACCCAATGAGGTGTGTCAAATACAAATACGTGCCAAATACCGTTCCAACCTGCTGGAACTGCGACAACAAAAGTCATAAGTTTGACTTTTGTGTAGGTCCACATAAGATCTTTTGCTACGGTTGCGGAACAAAGGATACTTACAAACCCGTTTGTCTTAAATGTAACCTTCCGGGAAACAGGCCGAAGGATGTGTCAAACAACAACAAACAGACACATCCTTAGAGAACAGTTTTCAAAAACCTCCTACTGAGTTGACAAACGACCACAGTTTAAGAGAGCTGTTCGGGGCAGACCCCCACCGATTAGTTGCTTGCCAAATAGCAGCTAATAATTGGCCTTCAGCAGAATATTTTGTACGACCAAATTTATATGTAATATGTTTGCCAATATGTTTGTTAAAGCTTTTGCTTGCTTGCCCTCTCTCAAAGCTCGCTTTTCGTCATCTATGTTCTATGTTTATCTATGTTTCCGAGCGAAGCTGCGCTCAGCGATTGGAGCGGCAATGATATAATGTAAACAGACACTTGCAATTCTGATTTCACGCATTCAAGAATTTTGTAATTTTATTTGTGCGCCGTCTTTGTTCATTCGAAATAATTATTCGGCCGATCGGGGATAAAAACCATTATCCCCACATAAAATTTGGTGACCCCGACGTGATCTCTGAATTGCAGAGTCAATTAGCTAAACATTGTCAATTTTTTCGTCAATTCGAGCATAATTCAGTGCTAAAACATACATACATACCAACGCAGTGGCTGGCTATACGTTTCTCTGTCGCCGTAATCCGGTCATTGAAGTGCATTGGGCAGTGCAGTGAACTAACAAACACACACAAACGGAGCACAAGGCGAAATCGGGCAGATCGCACAGCTAATCTCATTGGCTGTAATCCCTTTGCTTGCGGTTCCCACTTTTACACGTATACAGGGTGTCTTTTCTATCGTGCTAAGTGACTTTAAAAAAACCCCAAAATGGCAGCACCTGAGCCTGACAATGTCGCAAACGCGGTAATGCCTAGTGATCTCGATGCCTGAGTCCATCGCGCGTCAATTAAATGCCTTGAATAGTTTTCTCACCAAGGAAGAGCTGGCCGATTTAGATGAAGCGGAGCTTCAAGCTCGCCTAGAGCAGATCGAACGAATGAATGCGGATTTCGATGCCGCTCAAACGAGCCTTGAAAGGCTGGACTTGCTGCAGTTGGCCAATAATGCCCCACTGGACTTCACCAATATCTATGTCAAGGTCAGGTCCACGCTGTCACGGGAATTGACGGCTGCTCGCACGGTTAATGCTGCTCATTCAACGGCTCGCAACACTCTCAACGAGCACTCGTCTTCCTTTGCCTATGACATTATAGGCCGTTCCCGACTGCCCGAGATGCAGCTTCCTTGATTTAGTGGAGACTATATGGATTAGCCAGAATTCCACTCGATGTTCTCGACAATGGTGCACCAGGAGTCGCGTATACCGGTCATCGAGAAATTCCAGTATCTGCGTGGGTGTCTAGATGGAGCTGCGCTGGACACGATTCGCTCGTTGGGTCTTTCTGAGGAAAATTACGAAGAGGCTTTGAATTTATTAAAGTTGCGATAATAAGCTCATGCATTTTCAGGCACATATAAAGGCTATTTTCAAGCTGCAAGGGGTGGAGAAGGGCTCGGCTATCGGTTTGCGTGCGCTCAGCGACAAAATCAATGCGAACTTACGTGCTCTTCGGACCTTGGCTACACCTCAGGAGATTTCGGATGGGTTGCTGGTTTACATCGTGTACACGAAATTGGACTACAAGAAAAGGTGAAATGGGAGGAGAGCGTGCCCAACTCGAGATTGCCTCTGTGGAAAGACATGGCCTCATTCTTGGAAAGGAAATGTCGGATGCTCGAGAATGTGGCAGCGGATATGGATATGGATATGGTAGCAAGTCCTACCCAGCAGGTGGGAGAAAATAAACCCAGTTCCCTTGTCACATCCATTCATGACCATACTAACTTCATATGCAATTATTGTAAATCCTCCGATCATTACATATCCCGATGTCAGGCGTTTTTAAATCTCCCTGTCATGTCGCGATACAAGGAGGCGAAGAAAAGCAACTTATGCCTAAACTGCCTCAAAAAGGGTCATCCATTGCAACGTTGCAGGTCAGGGACATGTAGGCAGTGTCAGGCCAAGCATCACACACTGCTCCACATGCAAGCGGGCGCCGATGCTGAGTTTCCGTCGCGGAGCACGGAATCGAGCGAGAATAATCCTGCGAGTGCCCTAGTAGCAAGCAAATCTCCTAGCCCTCCCCCCTCAAGCCCAAAATCTCTTCCTAGCCAACACGTGTTGCTAGCTACCGCAATCGTATATATAAAAGGACGTTATAATTCGCTCATCCCAAGTCGTGCCATTTTGGATTCTGCTTCTCAGGTTAACTTTGTAACTTCGAGACTCGCCAATCAGCTCCAGTTGGATCCTCATCCGTCTCATGTTCAAATTGCCGGTATTGGAGAGTCAGTTCTACCTTCGAGCAAGGCTGTAGATATCGTTCTGCAATCTCAAGACGCAAGCTATCGCGGTTCTCTCTCTGCAATTATCACTGCCTCAATCACAGGAATGCAGCCCAAGTATCTGGATTTAGGACACATGTCGCCAACTGCACGACTGTTAGACCTCCCTCAGTACTTTTGGCCTCACCATTGCGTCCACAAACAGGAGAGTACAACCACAAAACTACGCGTAGTGTTCGATGGTTCTGCCAAAACAGCGTCTGGAATATCACTAAATGATGCGCTAATGGCCGGACCCACTATCCAACCTAAAATTCTAATAACACTGCTTCGTTTTCGCTTCTTCAAAGTTGCCTTGTGTGGCGACATCTGCAAAATGTACCGCTGTGTACGCGTCTCTCATCTCGATCAGCATGTGCAGTGCATCCTATGGCGTAACGACCCGAAGGAGGAGACTCAAATGTTCAAATTGCAGACTGTCACTTATGGGACCAAACCTGCCGCCTTCTTGGCAATTCGTGCTATGCATCAATTGGCAAATGATGAAGAGTCATATTTTCCGCTTGGTGCGGACATTGTTCGAAGAGATTTTTATGTCGATGATCTCATATCAGGAGGGGACAGCATTGAGTCGGTCATTGCGATTCCTCATCAGGCAAAGGAGCTACTTTCGAAAGGATGTTTTCCCCTACGTACATGGTGCTCAAATGGAGTCGCTGCTTTGGAAGGCGAGTCTGAGGCGGATTGCGAAAAGTTCCTTACTTTTCACGACGGGACAGAGGTCACTAAAGCCTTTGGTCTAGTCTGGGATCCCACCACGGACAACCTTTTGTTTAGTTTCGCTCACGTCGCAGCCGCCGCAGGTCCAATATCGAAGCGTTCGGTCCTGTCTACGCTAGCTAGGTTCTACGATCCTTTAGGACTCATCTCTCCTATTATCACAAAGGCAAAAATATTTATGCAGTCGTTATGGAACGAAAACCTAAAGTTGGACTGGGATGAAAGTCTGCCCCAGGATCTTCATACGGCGTGGAACGAGCTAACTTCGCAGTTGTCGATAGTCAAGAACTTCAAATTTCCACGATACGTGCTTCGACAACAAGCCAGACTAGAAATGCACGCGTTTTGTGATGCGAGCCAGGCAGCATACGTTTGGAAGCTCTTGGTATTTTGCAAAGTTATCTCTTATGCTCCAAGTCCAGGGTCGCACCCTTGAAAAGGATGATCCCTAAGCTTGAGCTATCGGCTGCCCTCGTATTAGCTGAACTAGTTTCCACCATAATTAAGAGATTATCGGTCCCATGCCAAGTTCATTGCTGGTCGGATTCTTCCATAGCTCTTGCCTGGATTCGGGAATCGCCATTGAATTTAATATATTTGTCTCTAATTGGGTTGAGCGGATACAGGAGCTCACTGCTGGAATGACTTGGCATCACATGCCCACGAAGTTGACCCCGGCCGACATCATATCGCGTGGCTCCACGCCTACTGAACTAATGGATAACAGCCCTTGGATTTCTGGACCACCATTTTTGCTTCGTGCGAGCTCAGACTGGCCTGCAGGCTTGCAATTGCCAACTGATGTACCAGAAAGTCGTCGTTTAGCATTAATTGTTTCAAAGGAAATGGATATATTATACGATTGCAAATTTCAAAACTCATTCGGATCAATGCAGCGCGTGTTTGCTTATATATATATATATCGATTTTGCAGTCTTAAGGAAAAATGCTTACCGCGTTCGAGAGGACAACTTACAGTAAGCGACATCAAGAACGGCACACATTTACTCAATACAGTAACAACAATTTTCGAAAGGGATAAGAGCTCTCACCAGCAAGAAGTGTTTACCACCAAAAAGCACGATGGCCTCACTGAATCCATTTCTGGACAGGTTTGGATTGATTTGAGTTGGAGGCCGACTCCAAAATTCAGATTTGGCCTACGACGCAAAACACCCAATCTTGCTACCCAAGGGGGAGCGTTATCCCAGGAAAAGATGGAACCATCAGAGTAGCCGTCATTCGCCGTTGGAAAGATATCGGTCCGGCCCCTTCAGGATGGATCTCTTGAAAGCTTTTGCCTTCCAACGGGGGTGCATGTTCGGTGCAGACCCCCACCGATTAGTTGCTTGCCAAATAGCAGCTAATAATTGGCCTTTAGCAGAATATTTTGTACGATCAAAGTTATATATAATATGTTTGCCAATATGTTTGTTAAAGCTTTTGCTTGCTTGCCCTCTCTCAAAGCTCGCTCTTTGTCATCTATGTTCTATGTTTACCTATGTCTCTTAGCGAAGCTGCGCTCAGCGATTGGAGCGGCAATGATATAATGTAAAGAGACACTTGCAATTCTGATTTCACGCATTAAAGAATTTTGTAATTTTATTTGTGCGATGTGTCTTTGTTTATTCGAAATAATTATTCGGCCGATCGGGGATAAAAACCATTATCCCCACAAAAGCCAAATATCAGCTTACAATCATTTACTCCTTTATCTGAAAGGGAAGCAAATTATAAAATAACTCGTAAGGAAATTTTTGATAGAATAGATAGTTTTAAATTTATAAAAAAGCCTAAACGTTCGACGAAACGTTTAAGAACATTTTGGAAAGTTGTTCGAATTAATAGGAATAAATTCGTTCCAGCTATATTTCTCAGTTCGGATAACAGGCTGTATACTAATTTCACCATTGAGGGCAGGGACTATATAGCTTTATTAGATTTGGGAGCCACAATCAGTTGTATTGGAGGTTCAGCTGCAAGAGAAATGTTAGCGCATAATAAAGTTAAAAAGTGTTCAGGAGCAATACGAATAGCTAACGATACTGAAAGCAAGGTCATAGGCACAAATAAACTACCGCGGATGTACAGAAGATCTAGAAATTGTTCATATTCCAGAGCTCAAGCAAGAAGTTTATCTAGGGATAGATTTCTGGCAAAAATTCGGACTTTTAGATAAATTCACACATACCGCGGAAGTTTCAGAATTAGATGTCGGAGGTACGGATGATATCGAAGAACCACCAAATCTACATGAACTGACAACAGACGAGAGAATCCGCTTAAATAAAGTTATAAGTATTTTTCCGTTTTGGTGAAGAACGGCGAAAAGTATAGACTGTGTCTCGATTCAAGAGAAGTGAACAAGGTCACAAGACGGGATGCATATCCCTTGTCACATATAGATGGTATTCTGAGTCGGTTGCCGGCCGCTCGATACATCACAAGCATAGACATGAAACATGCATTTTGGCAAATCGCGTTAGATGAACAATCGCGCCAGTATACTGCTTTTACAGTGCCTAACCGGCCATTATATCAATATAAAATGAGGGGGAACGTTGTGAGCCGCGTCTACGGCCGCGGCTCTACTTTACTCAGTATGTATGTGAGCTTTTTGTAATTTATTACATGTTCGCACAAGGGATAAATTTAGTTTTAGCAAAAAAAGAAAACAAAACTTAAGTCGAACCTTTTCGGAGATTTTTATCTATTAGATGTTTCCATATTTTTTTACATAAATTTTTTACATCTGCCTTTTCTACATGTTTATTGTTTATTGTTTATTGTTTAAAGTTTAACAATGTGCAGTTAAACTGTAGGGGGAAATATTAAATGAAAATTACTTGACGTAGGCAAGATACATGATAAACTTAAAATATAATTTAAAATTATTACAAGATGTTATTTATTAGGATAGTTTTGACAGTGTTAGTACTATAATCGAAGGAGAACAGATAAAAAAATTTGTTATAGAGTCGGCAAAGGCTACGGAAAGATTCCTGATCAGAGTAGTTAGAAAGACAGAGTTGAAGGTGGAGAGGAAAGTAATGCCTAGTTGGACGGGATGGGACAGCAAAACTAATGAGACTGATAAGGGCAGATGATTCAACCTCACCAGAGAGAAGCTTGTGGAGAAAGAGAACTCCATGACAGAACCTACGGGTCTTAAGAGATTGGAGGTTAATAAGACGCAGCCTGCTTTCATAGGAAGGGAGATGTAACACAGGGTCCCAATTAAGTCCACGGAGTGCAAAGATGAGGAATTGCTTCTGTACGGATTCAAGCATATCTTGAAATTTTTGGTAATGTGGTGACCAGACACAGGAACCATATTCCAAGATCGGCCGGACCAGAGATACGTACAAGACTTTAGTGGTGTAAGGGTCTGTAAATTCCTTAGACCATCTATTAACAAAGCCAAGAACTCCTTTGGCTTTATTCGAGATGGAGGAGATATGACAATTATAAGAAAGATTAGGAACAAAGATGATGCCTAGATCACTAACTTTGAACTGGCGTTCAAGGATACAACTATTAATGGAGTAGTCAAATAGGTATGGCTTGATGCGGTGAAATGTCATGACATTACATTTGGAAATGTTCAGTGGAAGAACGTTAATGAGGCACCAGTTATTAAGAGCGTCAAGATCCGATTGCAGAGATAACGGGGACGCAGGGTCTTTATAGGAAAAACATACTTTAACATCGTCAGCGTACATATGGACACGGGAGTGAGATAATACTAGAGGAAGATCGTTAATGAACAAATTAAATAACAGGGGGCCCAGATGGCTACCTTGAGGTACACCCGATGTAACAAGCACTGGTTTAGAGAGAGAGGAGTTGAAGCGGACACGCTGAGAACGATTACTAAAATAAGAATTGGTCCAGAGGAGGAGATTAGTCGGAAACCCAAGGAGAGATAGTTTATGGATAAGGAGATTGTGATTAACAGAGTCAAAGGCTTTACTAAAATCAGTGTAAACTACATCAGTTTGGCACTGATTAGCAAATCCTGTAGTTACGAAGGAGGAGAATTCCAGGAGGTTAGACGTAACTGAGCGACGTTTTACAAATCCATGCTGTGATTCCGAGAACAGGGAACTACAAAAGTGCTGCAGCTGAGAAGTAATGATTTTTTCAAAAAGTTTAGGAATGGCAGATAAATTAGATATACACCGATAATTAGAAACATCTGATTTCGAGCCCTTTTTGTGGACAGGGATTATGTAGGACTCCTTCCAGATGATTGGAAAATCGCTTAACTCTAGCGACAAGGTGAAAAGTTTTAGAAGGGGCACGCAAAGAGAATCAGCACAAAGTTTAAGAACGGCACTGGGGACCAAATCCGGGCCAGTGGAGAACGAGAACTTACTCGATTTTAAATTGGTTAGCAGGCAGTTATAATCAATGAAGGGGGAATAGATACAATTTGAGCTCTTTAGCGGAAAAGGATAAGAGTACCTGGTACGATGGTCGGATGTGGAGGCCAGAATAGAGGGGAGGTTCATTGAGGGGACAGAGTAGCAACGTTGAAAAAAGGAAGCGAATAGATCCGCAATGTCACTATCATTGTCGCCAAAACTACCATTTAAGTGTAGAGATGGAGGAAATTGAGTGGAGTTACGTTTAGAGTTAACAAACCTGAAAAATTGTTTAGGATCACGCTTGAAGTTAAGCTTACACTTGGCCAAGTACTTGTTATAGCATAACGTATTACATAGGGAAAATTTAGATTTAGCAATTAAGTATTTAGAAAAGTCCGATTGAGACCCGGATTTTTTAAATTTTTTATACATGCGGGATTTAAAATTCCTCAGGTTGATTACCCTCGGGGTGAACCAAATGGGGCCAGAAGGATTTTTCAAGGGGGTGACTAAAGGGACATAAGTAGAAAAGATGGAAAAAATGGTGGTATAGAATGCCTTAGTGGCAGGCTCTATTTCGCGGTAGTCGTCGAGGAATGACCAATCGATCTGGGACAGAGCTATATTCAGAGAGGGAAAATCGGCCTTTTTAAAGCAATAGATAGGCGAGGGCTTAGGGAACGATTTAATGGGCCCAGAAGAAGGCAAGTGAAGTCCAATATCGAGTGTGGGATGATAAAGGTCTTCAGGGAAGGATAGAGGTGATCCTCTACTAACCAAAGTCATCGAGGAATCAGAGGTGAAGACGAGGTCTAAGATCCTGCCAATGTTATTACAAATGCCATTAACCTGACCCAGCGAAGTATAGGACAAGGAGTCAATAAAATCATACTGCATGGATGGGAGCATGAGGTTAGAGTCAACAGAAGGAGTCCACGTAATGTTTGGGAGATTAAAATCCCCCAGGACAATAAGGCGATCGGAATCATTAAGTTGGGACGAGAGGGTCTGAAGATGAGCCGTGTGAAGCATATAGGTTGCGAATTCAGCAGACGGAGGGATGTATGAACAAGAAATGAATAAACTAAAAGAGCGCAGACGAATTTTAACTATGACTATTTCTAAATTGTTACACTCTTCGATGGAAAGGAGTTGAGAAGTTAAGTCAGAGCGAACGGCTATCAGAACTCCACCACCCCGAGATGGACGGTCAAGTCTATATATGTTATACTTGTCTATAAAAATCTCTGAATCCGAAATTGAGGAATTGAGCCAGGTTATAGTAAAAGCGATAATATCAGAATCAAAAGTTGCACTATTAGAATATAGTTTGCTGAGCTTACTGCACAGGCCACGTACATTCTGATATGAGATCCTTAGTGGAGGGGGGGAATTCAGTTTTTTGAAGCAGACGGAAGAGGAGTAGGAAGTCTTTATCTACTTCCTACATATACATACACGGCTGTGTGCGAGAAAGAGAGGGAATGAGTCTGCGCTTGGGAGGCCACTGAAATTTCATTTGTTCCTTCTGGCTATACTAATGATCCGATCTGATCCAGATTCAACACTCTGATTGATATGGTAATTTTCTATGATTTTTGGTATTTTCTGTGTTTTTGGTTTTCCCGTATCTTCAAAATTGTAGATTTTCGTCCTTTGTGGGGCGGAAGGGGTGTGGCAAAATTTTGAAACAAACTCGTCTCGGTTTGATATCACAGGAGCTTGGATAGAAAGTTTGGTTGATCTAGCTCTTATAGTCTCTGAGATCTAGGCGTCAAAAAATTCGATCAGGCATAGCGCCAACCCCTGTGTGTGAGAGAGAGCGAGAGGGAACGATGCATTTCGAAATGGTTTTCTTCATTGTGGCTATATTTTTGATCCGATCTGATCCAGATTCAACACTCAGATTGCTCATTCCTATGATTCTGCGTTTTTAGTTTTCTTGTATCTTTAAAATTGTGCATGCCACAGATTTTCGTCCTTGGAGTGGGCGGAAGGGGGCGGGGCGAAATTTTGAAATACACTTGTAACAGTGTGATAGGACAGGAGTCTGGATACAAAATTGTGTTCCTCTAGCTTTTATAGTCTCTGAGCTATAGACGCTAATGAAGACGGACGGACGGCCAGACGGACGGACAGACAGACATAGCTGTATCGACTCGGCTATTGATGCTGATCAAGAATATATATACTGTATGGGGTCGGAAACGATTCCTTCTGGGTGTTACACACATCCACTTTTACCACAAATCTAATATACCCCTATACTCTTCGAGTACTCGGTAAAAAAAGGAGTGTCCCACTTGTCAGCAAAACCTGAACGTCATATCAGCTTCGTCTGAAAATTTAAGTCCCAGTGGTCCATCTACTTCAAGTGCACGAATGGCCGCGGTCTCTCAGTCTCTTCAGACTAGAAGTCAGAAAAAAAGAGCTAAAACATTAAGCCAATCCGAAATGCCCATCACAGAGGATACCAATATGTGCCACGTCTCTGGCGAAACTCAACAGAGCCAGCCATCCATGACAGAAGTTATACAGCAGTCTATAGTTGAAGCAATTAGAGGAGCTATGGTAGGGCAGACCCAAGTTCTGGCAACCAGTATGGCTGATCAAACTAACCAGCTAGTTCAAGCCATCTGAAATTTTGGAATAGTTTTTCCAATTCGATAAAACGAGGGTTTGGTGGTGCAAATCGTATTTTTAATTAGCGAAAAAAAGGCGAAAAGATTGGGGACGTGCGTTTGATTTCAAGGCTTTTAACGAATTCTCTTTTTACTTTTTACCAATGCGATCTTAAATCTAACTTATCTAGTGTGGCGAAGCGGGGCGAATTCGCCAAGAGCGAGAGAGAGCTTTTTTTACTCTCCAAGAAACTTGGCAGCTTGATGCTACACCGGCCCCGTTGAAGGCTTGGAAGGCTTCAACTGATCGGTAGAAAAGCCAGTTTGTGTATTGGCCTCCTGAACACAGCTCCGCTACTCGTCCTTAGGTCGACCACCCTGACCTTTCCGTCCTGCCCGGCGTTTGTGGCGACGACCCTCCCGACGAGCCACTGTTAAGGGGGCAGGTTGTTCTCGGCGACGACCACGAGGCTTCCTTCCTGAATGTTGGGCTGCTCCTGGTGCCACTTGGTTCTTATTTGCAAGCCCAGCACATACTCCCGGGACCAACGCTGCCAGAACATTTGCCTGGCTGACGAGACAAGCCGCCATCGCTTTAAGCAACTCAGACCCTCCTGGTCCGGGGTCCTGGGTGCTGGGGGTGCGATGAGCGGCCCGCCTGTCAGCAGGTGCCCGGGAGTTAGCGCGTCTCCGTCGCTTGGGTCTGGGCTTAGGGGTCCGAGCGGGCGCGAGTTCAGGACCGCTTCAATCTCGATCAGCACGGTCTCCAGCTCCTCTGCGGTAAGAAGAGCGTTTTCGACCGCCCGCAGGAGTAGGCCCTTTGCAGACTTCACACCTGCCTCCCAGAGTCCGCCCATGTGCGGTGCTCGAGGCGGTATGAAGGCAAACTCGCACCCGCTTCTTGACGCGAATTCGCGTATCGCGTCCGCTTCTGCCTCTTTCCTGGTCCTCAGCTCGTTGAAGTGGCGACTGGCTCCGACGAAGTTGATCGCGTTGTCGCAGTTCACCCTTTGCGGACATCGTCGCCGACCGACGAACCTTTGAAATGCCAATAAAAAGGAGTTAGTCGTCAGATCGGAGACAGTTTCTAAATCAACTGCCTTGGACGCAAAACAGACAAATAACGCAATGTAGCACTTATAAGGGGGCCTTCCTCGAATTTTCAGAGTCGTATAGACTGGGCCACAAAAATCCACGCCACATATGGCGAATGGGCGGAGAGCACGGAGCCGGTCTGCGGGTAGATTGCCCATCATTTGGGTCTGCAGTCGAGGCTTGCATTTAAAGCAACGAATACATGACCTGACTGTTGCCCGGCAGACCTCCTGAGCGTTCACTCGTGGGCCGGCATGAAAATTCGTTTGATGCAGATAGCGAACGTAGGTCTGCACAAACTGCGAGCGTTTTGTCAATAACAGAGGAAATTTGGCATTATATGACATAGGAGCGTTAACTAGTCGCCCCCCAACTCGCAACAACGGAAAAGACCACCAAATCCCTGCCTCTTCATGGATGAAGGGATTCAAGCGCTGAAGACTGGGGCCTAACCTGGTGCCTTTACGAACACTTTCAATATCTTCCTGATACTCGTTTTCTTGGACGATTTCGACAATTTTTAGAAATGCCTCGTCGTATTCTAGAGGTGACGGAATTTTTTCAAATTTGACACTTCTGTCTTTGCATTTTAGGATGAAGCGGAACACGAGAACGAACACTCTTAGCAGTTTGAGGTGTGACGAGTATCCCTCGATTATGTCTACTTAATCATTTGTTCTTGCGACCACGGTCAGTCCGACCAATTGCTTCCTGGTTTCCATTAGCAGCTCTTCTTCGGAAAGTTCGAAGTGGGGATTTCTGGGCCAGATCTTTTCGTCATTTTTCAAAAACTCTGGTCCACTAAACCAGATCGACCGCACGATTTCCTCTACGTCACAACCTCTCGAAACTATGTCTGCTGGGTTCTGTTTTGTTGGCACATGCCGCCACGTAGCGTCACCTGACCACTCTTGAATCTCCGCTACTCGGTTCGCAACGAAGGTTGATAACGACGAAGGGTTGTATCGGATCCAATGAAGGGTTACTTCCGAATCTGACCAGAATACAATTTTTTCGATTGGAACCTTGAGCAGTGATTTGAGTCGGTGACAGAGATCTGCGAGAAGGTGAGCGGCACATAACTCAAGTCTTGGGAGCGTTTTCGTCTTGAGCGGCGCTACTTTCGGCTTTGCAGTCAACAGCGAGACCTTAAAACCTTCTGCAGTCTGTCTACGGATATAGACACAGGCTCCATAAGCTCTCATGGATGCGTCGGCAAAGGCATGTACTTGTATCGGTGACATGGGATCAGTATGCACAAATCGAGGTATCGTAATCTTCTCTAACTGACCCAAGGATTCTTTCAGTAAGTTCCATGCTGTTTCCAAGTGCATTGGAATAGACTCATCCCAATCTAGCTTATTAAGCCAAAGCTCCTGCAGTAGGATCTTTCCCTTTATTACTAAAGGACTTAACAAGCCAAGGAGGTCAAACAGCTTTGATGTCACCGATAAAATGTTCCGTTTTGTCGCTCGGAGACCCATGACTGACGTGTCAATTTGGAACTTGAAGACGTCTTCGTGTGGCAGCCACGATATTCCCAACGCCTTAGTTGACTCTGAGTCCGAGATCGTTATCGGTTTAACTCTGCTCTCAGATGCGGTGACCTCAGGTGAGTTCGAGAACCACTTAGTCAACTCAAACCCAGCGGTTTGAAGAACCTGAGCCACCTCAGACTTAATTGTCTTTAGCTCATCTATGCAACCAGCACCAGTCATTATGTCATCAAAACTTTTGTAGTGTGTTGTCGATAGATACTACTGACTCCTCTCGACAACTCAAACAGTTCATCTCTTCCTGGGTGACAGTCACCTTTGGAGTGTATCTGCCCGACACAATCCAGCCGAGAAGCGTTTTCTGCAGAGTTGGATAGTCAGGACCTTGTCTTATTTGACCAACAGATAAAAGTTCGAAAAATGTTTCTGCACCTATAAACATATCTATCTTCTGTGGCTTAAAGAAATATGGGTCTGCAAGTGGTAAGTTCTTGGGATTTGCCAATCACTCACATTAAGTGTTTGATCAGGGTGATACCCCGAAATAGACCTTAGAATCCAGAAATCGACCGAGAACCCACTACCAGTAACTCGCGACTTCACCACCGTGTGTATCTTCTTCTTAACTTGTGAATTGGACTCACCAATACCAAGCAAGTCGATACAGGACTCCTCCCTTCGGATCTGTAAGCGCTGTGCTAAGTCCTCAGTGATAAAATTGGTTTGGGACCCAGAGTCAAGCAGATCTCGTGCCAAAACATATTCACCGTTATTTGTTTGGACGATCGACGTAGCCAGAATAACTCTGTCCATATCTGTCGCATGCAGAGCATGCGAAGTGGAAGGTTCACTCTGATTGTGTGGAGAAGAAGAACTCTCTGGGGGTGATGGCAACGCTAGACTTTCGTTCGCCACTGTGTACTTATGCAATAAGGAATGGTGTGAGCAGCCACACACCCGACACTTCTTAGCTTTGCATCGTACTACAGAGTGCCCTGGTTGCAGACAATTTATACGTAGGGATGCAGTCTTTGCGAATTCAAACCTTTGCATTACTGCCAGCCGACCAAATGGACTGCACTCTGTCAACAAATGGTCTTTCGCATTGCAGTAGCTGCATTGTTGGCTCTTGGTATTAGCAGTCGAACACGCAAATGAGCTCCGATTATGAGGCTTGCTTGGCACAGCTTTCTGCTCCTGCTTTGGTTTTGAAGATTCTTCGGCCGAAAGATGCTGATGTTTGCGATTGAGCACACTTTCGCAGTCCGTCCAAAGTGGCAGCTTATCATAATTGAGCTGCTCTTCCCATTTCTGTTTGGTCACCGAATCGACTCTACTCGACGAGATGAATAAGCATTGCATTTGAGATCTTTTTATCATCGCCTATCGACAACAATGGACCATATATGGATGAGGCGGTATCTATTAGGTTCCTTAAGAACGATGCTGATTGCTGGGTCATTTTGGAAAGACTAAATGGGGCAGCAATGTGATTTTTTAAAATCAGATAATCGTTATCGTAGACCCGTTTTAAGCTTGCAATGGCTTTTTCGTAGTTACTCTCGATTACTTGGAACGCCCTAACATTTCCTAACGCTTCACCAGAGAGACACGAAAGCAAATGGTTGAGCTTTTCGATAACTGGAATGCTTTCATCATTATGAACCAGAGTCTCAAATAAACATATAAAGTTTTTGAATTCCGAAAAAATGCCGCTGAGCTGCGGCAGTCGAGCACGAGTTGGGCCACCAGAAGCTGGTACTGAAGGCTTTTTATCGTCAGCTGTCTTAAAGGCGCATATAAGTGACATTAACTTCCTTTTGGTTACGATGGAGAGTTCATCCAACTCGGCTCCAAATTCATCGTCATTGTCTATTTGTTCGATCTCCTCTTGAAGTTGGCTTGCCTGCACTCGAGCTCCGTCAGTATCAGCGAAATATCGCCAACAAATTATCCGCTAATCTTTGAATTTTTTTGACACGGCCGCTGCGTTTCTTCTGAAGTTCTTCAAGGAGGGGCTTTTGATCGGCTTTTGGGGTCATATTGACTCTCAACACAATCAGGTGTTTGTACCCAAACGAGTGAAAAATAAATATACCCGACTAAGGTAGGGTATCACGTCACTTAGTGATCGCGTTGTATGCTTGCATGCGAATATACCCAAACGAGTTCAAAAAACTATACACCCGACAAATGTAGGGTATAGCGTTGCTTGGCTCAAGCGCGCAAACGAAAACCACACAACAACAACAACGAACAGCAATGGTGACAGGCGAAAGCGAAAACACAAAAAAAACACGCCAATATTAATTGGCGAAGCACGATTTGTTCCGATTATTAGTTGGATCCTACTGATACCAAACGAATATACCCGACGAATACAGGGTAGCGCGTCACTTGGTATTCGGTTTGGTATTGGTATGCGTGCTTGGCCAATGACCCAACCATATATTTCGGACAACGAAAATGAGAAACGAGAAGGGGGGGCGGTTTGTTTTCTATTGTTTTTAGGATTTTTGAGCAATCCCGCCGAGAAAGCTTTGGTGGTCTGCCTTGGGAGCTGTGTAATTCCAGCCTGTTCTCCTTTTCTGCGCGGTTTATAATATTGTGATTGCAGTAACAAATGAGTTATATATGTATAATGTGTTGCGTCCAAGATGGTTAGATGTATGTAAATATATATGTGTATTAATTGGCGCAAACTCTAACTAGTACATGCAAATGAAGCTCTACTATGTCATACGTATGTGCCAAGAATTGAAAGCGAGGTGCAATTTTTTCAGCACAAGACAATAATTGCGAGTTTTTAATCTTTGTCTTTTCTCAAGCTTCCAATTTTCGCATAAATACCTCTGTACTGGATCGGATTTCCAAGTAATCCACTTTCCTCTTCTGGCGCTGGGTTCTCCCAATGTACTGGATATCCCTCGGCGGTAGAGCTGCAGACAGGGTATTACACGACCGACGCGGTGACGCGGTGATTTGCAGCTTTTTGTTTGTTCACAAACACACGAGTCGCGATCAATTTTACACTTTATTGGCAAATAATTAATTTATGCAACAACAATTGTAATATGTACAGTATGTCAACTAATTGTTTGCAAAATGAAAAAAGTCACAAAATTTCAACTTTAACATCAATTTTTGTTAGGAAAGGCATTGTTTGTAAACATTTTATTTATCAATTATTATTAAGATATGTACAAGCTACAGTTGGGCAAAAAAAAAATTACAAAGTCCCAAGTAAAACGTAAAAGAAATGAAGAAAACAAAACAGAGGCACCTACGACGCTGTCAATAAATTCTTTGCAAAATGCAAACACTGGTTGAAAAAATACCACAGAAAAACTAACGGGGCAGCCCATTCGAGCACGACCGATCGCATTGTTTTTTCTAGTCTTTCTTGCACTTATTCGTTGAAAATATTGCTTTGGTTCGGTCACGTATCTCTTACATTGACGATTTTTGCAATGCCTGGCAAACGCACAGATGAAAATTTAATTCAGCTAGTGTTCTTTCACTTTAATAAAGGAAAAACACCCAAAGAATTGGCTGAAACATACCAAATTAAACTTAGAACAGTTTACAATATTATAAACCGCGCAGAAAAGGAGAACAGGCTGGAATTACACAGCTCCCAAGGCAGACCACCCAAGCTTTCTCGGCGGGATTGCTCAAAAATCCTAAAAACAATAGAAAACAAACCGCAAACAAGCCTCAGAAGGCTGGCGAGCGATGTAATAAATGACTGCAAGAAGACCGTGTGCCATGAGACCATCAGAAAAGTACTGAATCGCCACAAGTACTCATCACATGTAG
Organism: Drosophila helvetica; assembly: GCA_963969585.1. Lineage (NCBI taxonomy): Eukaryota > Metazoa > Arthropoda > Insecta > Diptera > Drosophilidae > Drosophila > Drosophila helvetica. The sequence goes on along the minus strand of CAXALB010000007.1, from coordinate 361,635 downwards.
CTAGGAAGAAGCCATTGCTGTGTGCTGCGAACATTGAGAAGCGATTGAACTTTGCAACATTTAATGTGAACCGTCCCCAGGAGTACTGGAATGACGTCATTTTTTGTGACGAGACCAAGATCATGATATACTACCATGATGGACCCAGCAAAGTTTGGCGGAAACCAAATACAGCCCTCCAGGCCAAAAACATAGAAAATTACCATATCTATGAGAGTATTGAATCTGGATCAGATCGGATAATAAATATATGTATATTTATGTATATAATGTATATTTATGTGTCACTGTATATCACTATATGTATGTAATTTACTTTGCGAGTCCACCCGGGGGCGCCATGAAATTTTGGAATATTTTTCCAATTCGATAAACGAGGGTTTGGTGGTGCAAATTGTATTTTTAATTAATTTTAATTTAATTTAATAAAAGACGACAAGATTTTACTTTTTTCCAATGCGATCTTAAATCTAACTTATCTAGTGTGGCGAAGCGGGGCGAATTCGCCAAGAGCGAGAGAGAGAGCTTTCTGCGCTCCCGCTCCGCCTTAGTCTATTACTCTCCAAGAAACTTGGCAGCTCGATGCTACACCATCTCTTCTGGACTTCAAAGTACGCCACCTATACCAGATACGAGCTTCCATACTCTTCCATTTATCCACTAGTGAGCAGATACCAGTACCAGGTTTTAGTCAAGCAGGAAATAATTCGTCACCGTTTATGCCCGTAGTAGCGAATTCGGGGCAAACTCGTAATGTCGGTTGAGGAATTTCAACAAGCTCATCCTTCATCCCTTGGTGCAGATCGTGTTAGCCAGATAATGTCTAATTGGAAGCTGAGATTTACACGAAAGGCTAGTATGTCCATTGAAGATTTCATGTATCGTATTGAAGTGTTAACAAAGCAAACTTTGGACGGTAACTTTGATATAACGGCTCGATACGCTAGTAACCTTTTTGATGGAAGTGCCAGCGAATGATTTTGGCGCTATCATAAAAGTGTTCCTGAGGTTCGCTGGAAGGATTTATGCGTAGCCTTACGTGGTCAATTCAAAGACGACAGAACAGATAAGAATATCTGAAAAGAGATAGAGTTGAGAAAGCAGCGGCCAAGCGAATCATTTGATGATTTTTACGGCGCTGTTGCCGCTTTGGCAGATAAACTGTCTGAGCCCATGTCTGAGGCAGCCTTGGTGGAGACGCTACGAGCAAATTTGTGGCTGACATTCAGCATGAAATTTTGTATTAGTCGGCCGCGACATTGAAATCCTTGCGTCCAATGCTTCTCCTTGCTGCTCCTCGATCTTTATCACGCCGCCAACTGAACGCTATACTAGACGAGTCTATAACCCCAGGTAATGTGGAATTATCTGAAGAAGGAGACTTTGATGTCTCTGCAGTAGAGTTAGTTTGTTGGAATTGCGGTGGCAAAGGTCACCGTTATCATGAGTGCATGGCAAACCGTAGAATACTTTGCTATGGTTGTGGCAGGGCAGATACTTACAAGCCCAGTTGTAGAAAATGCAACCCCAACACTGCAAAAAACTCAATGGCGCGTGCACCACAGAAAAGTGCACGCAAACAACTGGTCAGTCAAGCAACCAATACCGATTTAATGATTTTCCACATTACACTGAACCCATTATACTAGACATGCCAAACAGCGTTTCCGCTGATCACCTTGCTAGACTCTTGAACCGATCCCAGCGTCAAAGAACCGAATTTAAGAACAAATATAGACTTGAAAGCAGTCTACTTCTAGCTTCTGTAGTTGGAAAACCTCATGATTTACGACCCTACGCTCAGATTATGCTTTTAGCTGCATCGGAGGAAATTGTGCTTCCGATGTTCTTCGCAGTAATATTAAATATAAACCACTGGCCCTACAGGTAAAAAACAACCACAAAAGTCACGTACAGAGGCGAATCTAAGGAACTCTGCTTCTATATTGTACCTTCCCTGACGGGTCTAGGAATTGATTTTGGACAACCTTTGACCTTTTACCTTTACACCTAATGACAAAAAATTTGGCTGTTGAAACTTTGGAAGACCCCACAATGAGGACTCTCCTCCCTTCTCAGCGCTTGTTACTCCAGGAGGTAGTAATTTAGTTTCCGTCATACTCCAAGCAAGGTTTAGGAAAGACTTACATTATCACGCATGCTATGTCACGCCAGCCTGTCAAACAACGCCACTATGCAGTGTCGCCTGCAACGGAGAAGTTAATGTACGAAGAGTTAGACCGTATGATCAACATTGGAGTAGTACAGGAATCAACCAGCTCGTGGTCTTCGCCCGTAGTGTTGGTTAAAAAGCCTGCCAAGGTTAAGTTGTGTATAGACTCTAGAAAATGTAACGTACCTCTTGGTGGTGGGGCAAGGCCGGCTAGCCAGTCATCCCAGGGCTGGGTGTTTCCCAAGCCCTCCGGTCGCACAATAAACCAACAGACAGTACATCTCAGTCAAACAACATGAAGAAAAACGACAATTCAAAAATAAAACGGACTCTACTCGACAGACAATCTAACGTTTTCCCTAAACAGACGTGGATCAGGCCTACCTGAGATCCGGATCAGTGCCGTTTTGGATCTCCCTGCCATGGGCAGACGTCTTATTACTCCCTCATATCGTGGTCGTTCCTTCCCCCCATTTTAAAACGCCCAGCAGTTCATTTATACCTTATATTTAAACATCAAGATATATTTCTTTTAGACTCACACATCATTATCTAATTTTCGGTGACAGTCTGGACAGCAAAGGGGAGTTTTACTTTACAACAGTTTGCTTTTCTTCCACTAGTTCCCACCCATACCAATGATGGCCCGTTTCCAATCGCGTAGGCGTTGATATCTCTTATTGATGCCCTACCTAATTGGAGCTCCAACAGGGGTCAGATTTATTATTGTGAGGGTCATGGACTATATCGAGGCACACTGGTATATATGGTTCATCGGGCAAGATAATATCAAAATTTACATTAATTGTTCATGCTTCCCAAAGTTCCTCGACGGTCACACAATTTACACAACGATTACATTCATACATTTTCCTAACATACGCTTAATTAATTAATTTGTTTGTACTAAAATCTAAAGTTGCATTTTCCTTTTTCTTTCTTTGTATCTGGTCCTACGCGCTCTTCCTAAGAGTCGTTATTCCGCCGCTGTTTGGTCAGCGGCGATCCAACTAATTCACCCCCCTTCCCCTTCCCTTGTTGGGGTAACTATGTTGTGCGTGGGTTTTAAATAAATAAATATATAAATATGAATCAGTAAATATATAAATATAAATAAATAAATATAAATAAATAAGTATATAAATATAAATAAATAAATATGGGGGGGGTGAATATATATTAAAAGTAAGTGGACATAGACGGTTGACGAGCGGGTGTGGACGAAGAATTTTGCCGGACTACATATACATATGCAGGCGGGAGCAAGAATTTGTTGGCCGGGAAATTCCGCGGGGCCCGAACCATTTGCCCAAGAAAATCCCGCGGACTATGACCAGATGACCAGGACAATTTCCGCGGGCTGAATATTTTGAGGTCCTATGGAGTTTACAAATTTTTTCTCTTTTAGGGTTTATATTTTTTTTCCCCTTTTGGAGCGGACTCACTTATTTTTCCCTCTTTTGTGTTCCTAGGGTCTGCTTTTATTCCTCCCCGTTATATTGCTCGACTCTTCGCCGTATATATTTAATCCGGGTCTCCTGGAATTATATCTTCTTTTGATTTCACTTCGATTTTTCTGTAACACTCCTAATCGCACTCACGTTATTTAGCAAAAACAAAACACCATATAAGGAGGTACCCTTTAGTTGGGGCTACCACCGGAAGTTTCTTTCTTTAGTTCCCTGGCTCTGCTTAGCAGTCCCTTATATTAGTTCTGGAACCACCGGTCCCTAGTGTTCTCTTCTATTGCCCTTGAACCTGGTTCAAGGGCATAGCCTAGTATTCGGTGACGATGCTCTCTTTCTTTCGGGGTGTGGGTGTTTTCCCACCGGGACTCTACTGTGGGTTAGACTGCCTCTCCCGAACCGGAAGTTCGTATTGTGGTATTTTTTCTTATCGATATACTTCGAATGCAACACCTAGCGAAAATTCGGGCGACAATTGGCGAGGAGAATTATTCGCAAACATCGAAGGGTCGGTCTACAGGCGTCTGTAAACTAATTCCCCGGCCTTGCGGTTCTCTAATAGTGTCATCTCGCAGCGCCCAACGTAGGCATCCACCCACTTTTATTCCAGCTTTTACGTGAGTACAATTCTCTTCCTCCTATCCCAGTCTAATTATTTCTTCTTCTTCATCCAGATATTTTTGCTCACAATTTTAGGTCTTTGGCGTGAAAAATCCCCACAGGCTTCCCCAATAGATCCTCCAGCTCGTAGGCGTTATTCCCTACTGGGCGTACGACCCGGCACTTTAAGAATTTCCGAGCGAACTTGGCATTGTAGTTTTTGCTGAAGTTACTGAGCGTAAAGTTCCGCCTGTAGACTTCTTGGCCAGGTCTGGCGAAGAAGACTCGGGTCCGTTTGTTGTAGCGCTGGCTACTGCGTTCATATGCCTGGTGGAGGTTTTGTCGGATGTGCTCACGAATGATCTGGCGTTTATCCGCGGGGTCTAATGAATGCACCTCATGCTCCGTCAAGGAATGCAGTTTTCTCGCCAGCTTGTAGCTGACCAGCGAAAAACGGCGTAACCCCTGTGGCTTCGTGTACTGAGTCGCGGATGGACACTTCAATTTCCGGTAAGTACATGTCCCAGTCTCTGTGGTCTTTCTCTAAATACGTCCTTATCTCAGCCAGTACCGTCCGGTTCACCCTTTCGGCTGTATTGCTTTGCGGCGAGTAGAATGCTGTGCGCATGTGTTGGATCCCGAAGGCATTGGTCATGTCCTGGAACGTCTTCGACAGGAATTGCTTGCAATTGTCGGAGTGGATCACTTCTGGTACACCGAATTTGTAGAAAACTTCTTGCACTAGGAATTGCACTACGTTCGTCGCGGTCGCCTCTCTCATCGCTTTCAGGAAGGTGAATTTGGAGAAGTGGTCCACCACGATGAATATCCAGGCCTGTCCCTTTTTCGACCTTGGATACTTTCCAAGAAAATCTATGTAGATCTTCTGGAATGGCCTCTCCGTGACTACTTCCTGTCCGATCTCTACTTGACTGCGATAATTGGGTGCTTTAGACTCCTTGCAGTTGGTGCAATCCCGGACATATTCTCTCACTTGTATCGTCATTGCTGGCCAGTAGTAATACCTTTTCAGCCGATGCAGTGTCTTCTTCATTCCACCGTGTCCAGCCTTGTGGTCTTCATGGGCGTTAGCGATAAGGGTTGCTGTCAAGCCAGCGGGAATCCACAATTTCCATATGGAGCCTTCTACTTGGTCGTCAACTTGGGCGAAAGCCATTCGTTTGAAGATCAGGCTTCCCTCTACTCGCAGATCTGGCAATAATTCGAGGTTCCTTCTGATTTCATCCCTCATCTCTTTGTATTCCACAGCTTCGAACTCCGTCGTCTGGAACCCGAGGATCTCTGATGGGTCTAGGCCCACTTCCTCTATGCAGCGTGAGAGCGTATCAGCCACGATGTTTTCCACACCTTTGCGATGTTCAATCGCAAAGTCGAACCTCTGCAGCCGCAATGACCATCTCGCAAAACGCCCGTTCAGATCTTTGAGCGACATTAACCACTTCAGACTCGCGTGGTCGGTGATCACAGTAAACGGCATCAATTCCACGTACGGTCTAAACTTCTCTACCGCCAAAACTGCAGCTAAACATTCCTTCTCCGTTACAGAATAGTTCAACTGGTGCTTGTTCAATTTGGAGGAGAAGAATGCTACTGGACGCTCTGCCTTCTCATCATCCAGCTGGAACAGTACTGCTCCTACCCCAAAATTTGAGGAGTCGCACTGAATGTAGAAAGGACGTTTAAAGTCTGAGTGCACTAATACCGGCGCCGTGGTGTGCGCCTTCATCAGGGATTCTACAGCCGTCTCAGCTTCCACCGACAACGAGAACTTGCCACGCGGGTGCTTCTTCAGTGCATCGGTGAGCGGTACTGCGATGGACGCGAAATCTTTTATGAAGCGCCTGTACCATCCTGCGGTTCCTATGAAGCTTCGTAGCTCATTCACGGAAGTCGGATTCGGAATCCTTTGGATCGCCAAAACTCTCTCCGGGTCCATTTGCAACGTGCCGCCTCCTATGATAAACCCTAAGTATTTCAGCGACCTGAAACAGAACTTGGATTTCTGTAAGCCAATCGTCAAATTCGCTCTTTTCAGGCACTGGGCCACCAATCTGAGATATCGCAGATGCGTCTGGAAATCAGGGGCTATTACCAACAGGTCATCTAGATAGACAAAAACGTTTGACCTGAGCTGGGTCGGGATTACCTTATCCATTACTCTGCACAATCTCTGGGCAGCGTTACACAGACCGAAGGGCATCATAACAAATTGATACAGCGGACGACCGGTAAATGCAGTGCATTTCCGGCTTTCTGGGTCTAGTTTAATTTGCCAGAACGCAAATTTGAGGTCGACGCTGGAGATGTAGTATGTCTGGTCAATCCTGGACAAAATGCCCTCGATGCTAGGAAGAGGGTAAGCATCTTTCACGGTGAGCTGGTTCAACTTTCGCGCATCCAAACAAAATCTATTTTTATTCGGCTTGCGCACCACCGTAGTACGGTTGCTCCACGGACTATCGCTGACTTCTATAACCCCTAGTTCTAGCATCTTATCCACCTCGGTCCAAACAACTTCCTGCATCGCTGACATATATGACATAACATATGCAAAGAATTTTGAAGTTCTTATGCATGCAAGTTAACCAGCCCACTACCCAAGCCTTCTTACCCGATTTATAAACAACTTCTAGTTGGGAACTTCTTACACAGTTTTTCCATTAGGTTCCATTAGGTCCCCAATTCCTAATCAACTTTCCCACTCCAATAAGACGTCATATCACTTCACACTTTTCATTAAGTTCCAATTGCGCCGTTGGCCGCCCGATATTTGTTTGGTTTATTCAAATTTCACAATTGAGACCAAATTCTCATCATCCTATTCTCCGACTCTCTTGAGCCAATCTGTTAAGCAGATCTTGCTTCTCTTAATCCGAGGTTTGTTTATTAGGAGCCGACCCTTGGTCGCCAGTCCGTTTTTGAAATCGAAAAAGAACAGTTGAGTAATAATAGAGCAGTGAGTTTAGACACTAAGAGTGAACTGTAACATAGTGAATAATAAATAAAAAATTTATATTTTTTTAAACTATTCACCAAGGAAATATTTAATTGGCGCCCAACGTGGGGCCGCACTTTAGTGTTCCGAAAAAATAGGCTTTAAAACAAATAACATACAGTTCTAAAGTAAAAAAAGGAACTTGTGCGGCAACAACAATAAACCCTTTAACCGAAAGTGAGAGTTCGCGTTAAAAAACCCTTGAAGAGGAAATTAATTAATGGAATAATCCTCTAAGATTACAGCACTCATAAAATTAGTGATTATAAAAAAAACTCACTGCACTTAAATCAAAATTTACGTCAAAAACTATCACCGAAATCAAAATAATTTAAAAAAAAAAAAAAAAAAAAAACCCAAAAACGGATCATCATCAAAATCCAAATCAAAAAACAAAAAAACAAACGAAAAACTTCGAGGAAGGATGACCCCAAACCATACAATTAAGAAGAAGAAAAACTAGACGAACCATAAAGAGGAAAAATCTAGAAGGACGACCCAAATCAGGATCATCACGCCAAAAGGAAGAAAAGAAGACAACTCGTGAGCGATAATATTTTTTAAGATTAAAATAAGAAATAAAAATAACCAAAGTGGAGGAATTAATAAACGACTTTAATAAAATCCTCACCATGGCACCACCTTCACTAACAGCGGCTTCTAGAAGCCAGGCAAACAGCTCAACAGTGAATGTAAGCGATTTGATTAAACATATCGTTAATACTGAGTTGAATCCTTTGAAAGATGAGATCGTGAGTTTAAAATCACAGTTAAATCATAACATAAAAAAGGTTGAAGATTATCAGGTAGAAGAAATTGATCCAAATATTAAATGTGAAACCTCTTATGAAATCATCAAATCAGTCAGGGAATATAAAGGAGAGGAAGACCAGTACGTCAGTTGGAGGGAATCAGCAGAAATAGCCGTGGGGCAATATAAAAAAGGTAGCGAAAGATTCTTCTCAGCATTATCAATCCTGAGAAACAAGAAGGTATGGCAAATGATGCCTTAACTCATAACGGCACAGTATTAAACTTCGATGCCATAATGGCAAGATTGGACTTCGTCTTCAGCGACAAACGTCCCATTCATATAATAGAACAAGACTTAAGTGTTTTAAGTCAAGGGAAGTTATCCATAATGGACTATTATGGACTAATTAATAAAAAACTAACCCTTTTAATAAATAAAACTATAATGACTTATGGCAGAAACAAACCCATTACCGCCGAAATTAATGAAAAACATAAGAAGACAGCACTAAGGGTGTTCATAACCGGCCTTAACGGCCAAATTTCAGACGTAATCTTTTCTATGAACCCGCAGGACTTACCAAACGCCATGATAATAGTGCAAGAGTTAGAAAGCAATAATTTGAGGGCAAAATTTGGAAGAAATTTCATAACAACACAACAGAAAAACTATGAGACAAACTTATTTGGGCAACAACACTCAAATATTAAACACAGACAAAACAGCCATAATAAATATGATAATAATCAAAGGAATGCCAATAACTTAAGGTTTCACCAACCCGATTATAACAACAAAAATAATTATAACAATTTTAACCAGAATAGAAATAATACTTGGAACCAGGGCAGATTTAATAATTCCCAACAAAATAATCAAAGCCAGTGGTATTCGTATAGACCTCAACAGAATAAACCAGAACCAATGGAGGTAGACGAATCTATACAGGTTCAGAATAGGCCTAGGTACAACAACTATCAGGGCCATAATAATTATAACAATAACAATTATAATCAAAATAAATGGTTTCAAAATAAAAAGCCAGAGGCGCAGAACAATCAGCAATCATGATTACCCTACATTATCCGGACTGATAGAAAGATAAATAAAAACCTTAAAATATTAATTGACACCGGGGCAACCTCCTATTACATCAGAGCAGGAATATATGGAAATAAAAACGAACTTCCCATATACAAGAAAGTGGCCACAGTAAATGGTTACTCTATAATTAAATATTACCACATGGTAACAATATTCGATACGCGTTATACATTTTATGAAATAGATGGGTTAAATTCAGATTTACTTATAGGTTACAACCTATTGAAAAAAATTGGAGCTGTAATTGACACAGAAAAAGAGGTAATAAGATATGGGGGCAAGGAAGAGAAATTAATTTATGATTATGACAGCTCTTTAAACCAACTTTCTTTATCTGGAGGAAAAAATATCCTTCCATTAAAGGAATATATAATAAAACAATACTTTGATGAAAAGGCCAAAGTCAGATCTGAGTCTGAAGAGGCAAATCAAAGTTATACAAGTTTGGGATTTCAAAATCCTGAACACGCCGTCGTTGAATTATCCGACAAACATGAATTAAATAAAATGAAAAGTTTGGGATGAAAAAATCCTGAACACGCCGTCGTTGAATTATCCGACAAAAATGTATTAAACAATGTGAATGAGTCAACTTCAAATCGAAGAAAAGATTTGGAGGACGAAATAATAAACATTATTAATAAAGAGCACTCAAAAATAAACATGCAAATTCCTTTTGGGACAGATGTTCGCTGTGAAATAAACACAGAAAACGATAGGGCTATCTATAGCAAACAGTATCCCTATGCTATGTCCGCTTCAGATTTTGTGAACTCTGAAGTTAGTCGCATGCTAAAAGAAGAAATTATAAGGCCAAGTAAAAGCCCTTATAATTCTCCTGTGTTAGTAGTACCAAAAAAGGGTTCAAAACTTAGGGTAGTAATAGACTATAAAAAACTAAATGAGAATACCATTCCAGATAGATACCCAATGCAAGATCCCTCAGTAATATTGTCAAACCTTGGAAAAGCGAAATACTTTTCCACAATAGATTTGGAATCTGGATATCACCAGATTCTTATGAAAGAATCAGATATCATAAAAACCGCCTTCTCAATAAATAACGGAAAATATGAATTCCAGAGAATGCCATTTGGACTAACAAACGCACCCAGAATATTCCAACGGGCAATGGACGACATATTAAGAGAACAAGTCGGTAAAACATGTCATGTATATATGGATGACATTATTATATTCTCAAAAACAATTGAACAACACCATAAAGACCTAATTGTCATAATTAATATATTGCTGAACGCAAACATGAAAATTTCGATTGAAAAATCTAAGTTCTTCAAATTAGATACAACTTTTCTTGGTTACGTTGTATCACACAATGTAATAAAAACAGATCCCGAAAAAATTGACACAATGGTAAAATATCCAATACCAAAAAATATTCGAGAGCTTAGAAGCTTCCTAGGCCTTACAGGCTATTACAGAAAATTTGTACAAAACTACGCAAAAATTGCGAAACCTCTTACAAAGTATTTAGAAGGTCAAAACGGAAAAGTATCTAAAAAAATGTCCCGAAGAATTTCTATACAGTTGGATGATTCAGCTGTAAGAGCTTTCAACGAGCTCAAAGATAATTTAATTGCTCAAATCGAGTTAGTACAACCAGATTATAATAAAAAATGCACTTTAACGACCGACGCTTCTGACATTGAAATTGGTGCAGTCCTATCCCAGGAAGGAAAACCAATTACATTTATTTCCAAAACTCTAACCAAAACAGAGCAAGTATATGCAACTAATAAGAAAGAACTTTTGGCCATAGTTTGGGCATTCAAAAAGTTGCGTAATTATTTATATGGTGTTAACAACATCGAGATATACACAGACCATCAACCACTTTCTTTCGCAATTTCTCAAAAGAATCCAAATATAGAAATGAAAAGGTGGTATTCATTCATTGAAAGTTATTCACCCAAAATAATATATAAGCCAGGGGCAACAAATGTAGTCGCAGACGCCTTATCAAGAATACAGATTAACAACTTAACTGACAGTAACGAATCGGTCTCAGATCAAAGCACTCAGCATTCAGCAGAGAGTAGTTTTGAGAATGTTATACAAGAAACCCGAAAACCCTTAAACCAGTTTAAGCAACAATTGCTAATAGCAACGGGGAGGTATACAATACATGAGTCGATTAACATATTTGGAAATACAAGACATATAATAGAATTTGATACTACGGAAAATTTGGTATCAATCTTAAGAGAATACATTCCTCCTAATATAGCAATAGGAGTACACTGTACATTAGAGGACTTCTATAGAATTCAAATTCCTCTTATGAATAATTTCACTAATAAGTTTTTGTATACAAGAAGATTTGTTCAGGATGTAGAAAATCCTGGAGACAGAGCGGTAATAATCGAAGAAACTCATTGTAGAGCACATAGGGGATTAGACGAAAACTATAAACAAATAAACCGATTATATTAGTGGCCGAATTTATACAAAAAACTCAAGGAATATGTTAAGAACTGTACAATTTGCAACCAAAATAAATATAATAGACAACCAGTACAAATACCTATCAAACAGGCACCTATCCCAAATAAGGAAGGAGAAAATTTACATATGGATATATATTATGCACAGAATTTAATATTTGTAACTTGTATAGATTCTTATTCAAAATATTTAGTTGTTAAAGAGATTCCGAATAAGCTCAACATCGAAAATAAGATTGCAGAAATGCTGCAACACTTTCCATTAGCCAAAACTCTGATGATAGATAATGAACCAAGTTTTACTTCCTCCCAGTTTAAATCTTTTGCACAAAGATGTGGGATAAATTTATACTATGCAGATCCTCGACATAGTACGTCAAATGGACAAATAGAAAGGGCACATTCTACACTTACAGAAATTGCTCGTTGCATAAAAGATCAACTTAATTTGGTTGATTATTCAGAAATTATAATTAGAGCAGCTCAAAAGTATAACTTGACAATCCATTCAACTACTAATCAAAGACCGTTTGACATTCTGTATAATAAAATCAAGCATGAAAATATTCCCAAAATATTAAAATTAGCGCAAAAAAAAATGTTACAGGTTCATAATAAAGATAGGAAGGAAAAGGACTATCACGTAGGTGAGGTCATTTATGAAAAAAAATATGGAGAGAGGAATAAACTGAAAGCCAGATATAAAAGACAAGTAGTTAAAGAAAACTTACCTAATAAAATTATTATAAATAATAGAAACCGTTTGATTCATAAAGATAACGTCAAATTTTAAATTGTCTCAAATTACAGAAAATGAATTTAACAATATTCGTATTATTGATGGTAACATCAGTCAAATCAGAAATAATGGATTATTCAAATCACGATTTTTTTACTTACAAGGATACAAAAGATGTCCTTACTTATGAATCATATGCCGACTTATTCCATATAACTAATTTAAGTTATTATAAAGAAATAATCAATATGGAAACAGCACACATTCAGAATAATAACCAGAATTTACTTTGGGAAATGACATACGATCTAAATATTATCAGAACTCTTATCTCACAAATAATACCCAATAGAATTAAACGAGGTATTAACGAAATAGGCACAGTTTGGAAATGGATAGCAGGGACCCCTGATCATGATGATATCATAACAGTGCAGAATAAAATTGATGATTTAATCCAGAATAATAATAATCAATTTGTCATAAATTCTAAATTATACAAAGAAATACAAACTCTATCTGAAAATTTTAAAACAGCCTTTAGAAATCAAGAATTGCCACTACGAAAACACCGTCTTCGTTTGCTCACTTATGATCGTATGAATTTGATGGATACAATTACATTAGCTAAAATTGATGTATTCAATACAAAAGTTTTAAACGAAGAAGATATCAAAGAAATTTATAAACATGAACACAAACCCGTCACTATTACTGACCTGTTGGATATTGCTGAATTTAAAATTGCAATAAATCAGGATTTAATTGTTATATACATAAAATACCCAATAATAACTAACCGTTGTGAAGTATACAATTCCAGATCCATTTCACATAAGGATGGAAAATTAGTAATTGATAATCAGGTTGCTAAATGTAATAATAAGTATTATGTAATGTCAAACTTTAAATCAGAACTTTATAATAATTATTGCACCTTAAACCCTGACAGTACTTGTTTCACAAGATTGTTAAATGGAGAAAAATCTATATGTAACAAAGTCAGAGAGAATAATAAAAAAATTGATATAATCCAAGAAGGTGCCATTTTTATTAATGGACACAATATTGTAAATGACACTCATTTAGATGGGTCATTTTTAATAACCTTTAATGATACTACTATAATTAATAATGTATCCTATTATAATATTGATAATAAGATTCTAAATTACCTCACTGCTAAACAATACAACAATTTTTTAATATCTGAATATTTTATGTCGAATGATTCGGAACTTGCATTTGATAATATCAACATATTAAATCCATTTATTCAAATTAAACAAACTCAAATTCCGATTACATTAATATTGATAACATGTACTATTATATATTTAATTATCAGGATTTTGATCAAATTTAGAAAATATCTAATATGCAAACCACGGAAAATTAGTTTTGAAATAAACCTCAAAAATAATATGTCCGAAAATGAAAATTCCGTTGAAGATGAAATTAGAGTCCAATTGACCAATCATCTTAATTCCATTTACCCATCACTTCCGATGAATCGGGACGATCCAATTTAGAATGGGGGGAGTTAACCAGCCCACTACCCAAGCCTTCTTACCCGATTTATAAACAACTTCTAGTTGGGAACTTCTTACACAGTTTTTCCATTAGGTTCCATTAGGTCCCCAATTCCTAATGAACTTTCCCACTCCAATAAGACGTCATATCACTTCACACTTTTCATTAAGTTCCAATTGCGCCGTTGGCCGCCCGATATTTGTTTGGTTTATTCAAATTTCACAATTGAGACCAAATTCTCATCATCCTCTTCTCCGACTCTCTTGAGCCAATCTCTTAAGCAGATCTTGCTTCTCTTAATCCGAGGTTTGTTTATTAGGAGCCGACCCTTGGTCGCCAGTCCGTTTTTGAAATCGAAAAAGAACAGTTGAGTAATAATAGAGCAGTGAGTTTAGACACTAAGAGTGAACTGTAACATAGTGAATAATAAATAAAAAATTTATATTTTTTTAAACTATTCACCAAGGAAATATTTAATTTGCATGTATGTGCGTTTGTACGTAAATTTGTGCAAAGAAGACAAGACAATTTGATACAATTTCTTGAATAGCGAATTGCGGTATAGGGGTGGATTTTGCGATTGAACAGGTTGGATACATATAACCAAAAATTGTATTGTCTATTATCATATCAATATTTTACTGGATCATTTCAAAACCATAATAATTGTATACCTAATATCAAATGTTCAAAATTGGTCATATATGTATTTACATTGTATATTAAAGAATTATATTATTATTACTAATTAAATTAATAATGAAATTTCATTATCCAAATGTCAATCGCCAACGAATTTTTTTCCCCCCACCCCAACTCCCAGCAAATACATTTCTGTCTTGTTTACGTCTCGTCAAAATTCGGCAGCTCGGCACAAATACGCACACATAAGTGCTTGCAGCTCTGTGTGTACTCACACATGCAAACTCATTCTCTCCCCAGCAGTTCTGCGGACTAGCCCTTGCCTAGCCATCTGACTGGTCCAGCCGGTCCAGCACTGGCCCGCAGACTAGCCCGACTCCATGTAAAATCCTATACCATTTTTGCATTGCATGTCATTGGGGTTGATGAGTCGGCAGGCATTGCATCAATGTTGTCTAGTCCCTGGCTAGGCTGAGGAGACCAGTCAATGGACTGCTCCACGTAGGCTAGCCCATTGACTAGGCTTGCGGGGTACCGAATGGTATAGTCTCAATAAAACACCTTTTTTCACGGATTATATCATATTTATAATTATTTTTTATAGTTTATATAAAAAAACAAACAAAAAACAACCTTCACTGGCAAACAAAACAAAATTAAAATTATTCAAAAAATGCTTAAATCTATAGCTTACTACTAACTATAATCTAATCTAAGCACTATTCTTATTTTTATTATTTTTTCCTATGACGCGCTTCTTTTGTAAGTGCAAAGCACGGCGCAGGTGTGTGAGCCCCGGTCCTGGCTCTCCCATTTCAATTGATGCTGTAAATAAAATTAAAGATATACTTTAAATATTGTTATTTAAAATTGGACTTTGCATTATTACTTACCGATGATTGCGGTGTACAAATGGTCAAGTGACTTTAGGCACTTCTTGCCAAGCACCCCATCCACATTACACTCGAATCCAACCGAGTCAATAAAAATGTTTTTTAAATTTTGCACCACTGAGCCTGGGTGCAGGCGCTGATGGATGGCTTTTATCTGTTAAAAATATTTTTTTTAGTAATATTAGATATGTTAAGACAAACCGTCAAAAATACGTACGTATTCCTCTCGATTACCCGTGCTAATAGCTTCATTTAAGTCAACGAGGCCATCGAAGCTGGTGATGGGGCAGCATGCCAAGAGGCTGGTTTTACTGCATTTGCTTGACAACATCTGCCCCATCATAGCCTTTAATTCGGCCATTTCTCCGACCATAAAGTCCATCCGATTATTAAAGTTTTCCTCCATTTTTTCAATTTTTTCCTCCAATTTTAGGCAATGTTTGCACTCATTTTCTTTGTCTGTAAATATAAAATTATATTTTGTTAACTTACCTTGGCACTAAAACTTCATTTTTTTTGAATTGTTGGACATGTTTTTTAAATATATGCACTTTAACTATTAATATTAATATATATTAATTAATGTTTCGTAGATTTTGTACAAAATTTAAGCACTTATCTCCTGAAAATTCCACTCGCGTCAAAGTCTAAACGTTTATGCAGTGCACTGCACACGTACCTACCACGTGCCTCACTTATGGGACGAGAGAGCGGTTCGCTCTCTTTCTCTCTGTCTATCTGTCTCTCTCTATTTGTGAAGATCCACACGAAAATCCACCCAGCCAAAATGGACTCCAAAAATTTTGTATGGCGAGATTTATCTTACTATTTATATTGTCTTTGGTAAGACTGTTGTCCTCACACAACTCTATTATTATTATTCCTCCCGTTCGTTTCTACTCTTGGATCTTTTGCTGCCCTGTCTAGCGTTTCGTATTTCAGCGCATAGTCTTCGAGCTCTGGGCACATTGATGAGTTCCTATCCTGGCATTTAAGTAACCCACGATCATTAAGTTATAACTCGACGACTCTTGGCTCATGTCATATAACTGATCATAGTAGCCCTGCCAGCAATTGCTGCTGGGGTAAGTTGGGATTATGGTTAGATATGCGTCCTCGTTTATGATTCTTATGGCTTGTGTGCCACATAAGTCCAGAAAACTGCAGCATCCAGATGCTGCTAGATCTATGTGGATGCCTCTCAGTTGGCCTCCACTTGGTCTTCCTCTGGATGCGGTTCTTACTGCTGGCTCCTACTGCTGCATATTTTCGTCGACAAAAGTTTCGTATAAGAAAAATATTTGGAATGTATTTATAAATTTAAGGATTTGATAAAATATACGCTAATATGCTTAACCTGCAATGTTGTAGGATAGGATATTAATTTTGACGCTGCTTTTAGTAAGTGGTGCCGATCTGCTAGTTTTTTGCTTCCCTGGCTTTAGTGAAAAGTCGCGTGTACGTAAGGTCGGCGCCCTCCAGTTTGGCGCCATAAAGTTCCTTTAGTACAGGGGTAGCTGGCTTTCCTTTGCACGTTAGCTCCTGGGCATGATCAAAGGATTCCCATTTGCCCCCTATGCAGATCTGATCTTTTTGACGAACCTTATGGTTTCCGTTTGGTGCTGCTAGCTCCTTTTTCAGCTGTATAAGGGTTATTTTATTGTCCTGCTGCTGTTGGCTAAGGTCTCTGTTCGAGCCAGCAGCATCATCATAATTCAAACCCACTCTACTTAACATTAATAAACCAACATATGTAAACGCTAACGTTCGGCAGCGCTGCTGCGCTCTCTCTGTATGCTAAGGGCTCTCCGCAGCCGCCGCTTCGACTCGAGCATTGATCTGCCGACGTTGCAAAATTCAGTGCTATGCTAATCTCTCTGCGCATTGGTTGCATATCGATCTCGTGTACATTTGTCTGGCTGGGCAAAGAGCACGCAATCGGCGTCTGCTAGCCGCCGGTATAAATAAATATTATAAACTTTAAACAATCGTCCTCATTTTGTTTCTGGACATAAAAAGGTGCCAAAAAAGCTTGGCATCTCAAACAGTCTCTATCAATGTAAATTGACGTTCCCGCTAGCTTTTTTCCATTTTTGAAAACCTCGTTCGTCACTGAAATATTTTCCATTTCCACCAGCAATCCTGCCTTATTGTTTCGTTGGTAGAGAACTCGGGTTTCACAATTTTTGTATAGGTATGTATGTATGTCTGTGTCACTGCCACTATTGCCTATCCACTTTGTTCACTTTAATTTGCGAGTCCCCCCGAGGGCGCCATGAAATTTTGGAATAGTTTTTCCAAATAAAACGAGGAAGAACGAAATGGTTTCGAAATGGTTTTCTTCATTGTGGCTATATTTATGATCCCATCTGATCCAGATTCAACACTCTGATAGATATGGTCATTCTCTACGGTTCTTTTAGTTTTGTCGGATCTTTAAAATTGTGCATGCCACAGATTTTCGTAATTGGAGTGGGCGGAAGGGGGCGGGTCGAAATTTTGATATACACTTGTAACAGTGTGATAGGACAGGAGCCTGGATGTAAAATTGAGTTCCTCTAGTTTTTATAGTCTCTGAGATATAGGCGCTCATAAAGACGGACGGACAGACAGACATAGCTATATCGACTCGGCTATTGATGCTGATCAAGAATATATACGCTTCCTTCTGGGTGTTACACACATCCATTTTTTCAACAAATCTAATATACCCCTTTACTCTTCGAATACCCGGTATAAAAACCGATTTATTGGGTGGTGCAAATTAATTGTTTTTAATGAAGAAAAAAAAAAAGAGACGAAAAGATGGGCGTACGTGCGTTCGAGTTCAGTTAATTTAAACGAATCTTCTTTTCTTCATATAATAAGATCTAAAGCCTAATTTATCTACTGTGGCAAAGCGGGGCGAATTCGCCAAGAGCGAGAGAGAGCTTTTTACGCTCCCGCTCCGCCCTAATCTATTACACTATATTACAAAATTGCCGGCTCGACGCTGCAGGAAGATAGGAAAGTAGCAAAGAAAATTTAACAATAAATTTTGGTTGAAAATAACTTTAAAAACGATAAGTGAATAGAAGACTGTGGTTGGGTGGGACGAGAAACGGAAGGAGAGCTAGAACCAGAACATAAAATGAGAGCGCCCAGCACAAATGTAGCGACCAGAATGGAAAGGAGGGCCCCGCTAAAGGCTAGTATCCAGCACAGCGGAAACGAAAAATTACTGCCAAACTCCATAAAAAAAGGGCCAGAAATTTTTCGGTTGCGTTTTACTGGCCTCAGTATTCAGCAAGCTGAACGAAATCCACAGATTCTTATCGATAGTTAGCCTATCGATACGATTGTGGTATTTATATATATATATTCACTGGTATTCCTGCCAGTGAAATATATGCGCCTATTATTACTGGAGTCAATGTGAAAGATGGATGCAAAAGGTGGGCGCAAGAAAAGAGATGCGAATTTCAGTATAGAGGAGAAGATAGAGAAAGCCATGCCTTTGGCAAATATCCGAAAAGAAGCATTTTGGTCAAATTTCGGTGAAAAGTGCGTGGGATTGTGTAGGTGCCAAGATGAATAAAGAAGGTAATACTAGAAATCTGCATGAATCATTCATTCTAAAAATGAGTACACGTTTTTTCTGTACAGCTTCAAGGTAGTGTGAGTGAATGTTGTCGTATTGCCTGTACTGTGTAGCGTGCAGGTGTGGGATAGATGTATTTTACCCAAACTAGTAGAAAGAGATTTCGTGTGCACCACTAGCTATGCTCTGACTAAGCTCGCCGGATTGTCGGGGTTCGTTCTACTCTCTCCTATCTCCTACTGACACACACTCGCATAATGTTTTAGGTGAACATTTACAAGACCAAATCGACACAAGAGTCCAGGTTAAACTGGAATAAGGAATGGTAATTGAACTATTTATTTGTGATGCATAGTGAAAACCCTCATATCAACTCCCCTATTCATATTGTGAGAAACTAAGGTGTCATCGAGTATCCTCATTCTCCACCCTTCCCAACCTATGCTATACAGGTATATTCTACCGTATAGGCCCTAAAATAACCTCATACAGTTTTCATCCCACCACTTCGATCATGCTGGACTGAGGACGGACGCCTGAATTTAGAACATATTAAAATTATATTTCAAAATCAACGACATTATGTATATTTTACTGGTTTCCTAACTCTATACTCCAAGTCTACAAGTTCTTTAATTTAGGGTATATTCATTTTTGTTTTTCGTGCTTAATATAAGAATAAAGATGTATATAAGGTTACTTAATATATATATAAGGATTAAGAATAGGAATCATATATATGGGGGGGTATATGACGTGATAACGCGTCGGCCACTACGTTTTCGGATCCCTTACGGTGTGAAATTTCGAAATTAAATCCCTGCAACTTTATAGCCCAACGAGCCAAGCGACCAGACAAATCTTTTCGCCTCATAAGCCATTGCAGTGATGCATGGTCTGTTATGACCTGAAATTCCTGTCCTTCGACGTAGGCTCTAAACTTTTTTATTCCTTTGATCACTGCCAAGCACTCGAGCTCGGTGACCGAATAGTTTCGTTGTGCCTTGGAAAGTTTTTCGGACATAAACGCTATAGGCATTTCTATCCCGTCCTCATTTAATTGAGCTAACACACAGCCTAGACCAAATGTACTGGCGTCACATACTAGGATAAAGGGTTTCTTAAAATCGGGAGTGGCTAAAATTGGAGCGGATGCCAAGCAGGATTTAAGTTTGTTGAAAGCTACTTCGGCTGAAGCGTTCCAGTTAAGTGACTGATGTTTTTTTTAGTAATTCGGTTAAGGGAAAGCTGATGGTGGCATAGTTATCGACGAAGCGTCGGTACCATCCCGCTAGTCCGAGAAATCTTCTTAACTGTTTTACAGTTTTGGGAATTCGAAACTCCATTATAGATCTTATTTTGCCAAGGTCGGTTTTTTACTGACCCTCTCCAATTATGAATCCTAGATATTTTATCTCCCTGATACAAAAGTTTGACTTGGCTATGTTGATTGTAAGGTTCGCTTTACGCAAATGCATCGCTACCTCTTGCAACAACAACATGTGTGTATCGAAGTCATCGGAGAGCACAAGTAAATCGTCCAAATAGACAAAAACCCGATTCCTGAGCTGGGCAGGTATCACCTTATCCATAAGTCGACACAATGTTTGCGCAGCGTTAGTTAAGCCAAACGGCATTACCTTACACTGGTAAAGCGGTCTATTGGGGATGGTAAAGGCTGTATAATGTCGGGACTTTTCTTCTAATGGGATCTGCCAGTAGGCATGTTTCATGTCCAGTCCCGTGATATACCTTGCTGGTGGTAATCGACTAAGGATGCCATCAATATGTGGTAAAGGGTACGCATCTTTGCGAGTGTTCTTATTAATCTCCCGTGAATCTAAACATAATCGCACCTCTCTTGACTAACACGCAATTGCTACTCCAAGAACTTTTTTAATCCTCAATCACATCTAAAGCAAGCATTTTCTCCACTTCGTCAAACATTAGTTTTTCCTTTGCGGGTGAAATCGGCCAATGTCGCTGTTTTACTGGTCTATCGGGTATCATTTCGATCGTATGTTCGATAGCTCTGGTACGACCTAATCCTTCCTTTTCGAACGACGGAAACGAACTGATTACGGATTCTAGTCTAACCCTTTGGTCTTCACTTAGATTGTGTAAAGGTGGTGATTCCGAAACCTTATCCTCTTTTCGTACGTCTAATTCATGTACAACCGATCTATCAGTTAATAACTTCTCTAAAAGTCCGAATTCTTTCCAGAAATCTATTCCTAAATATACATTTTGTTTCAAAGCTGGTATTATGAAGAATTCTACATCCTTAGTACGTTCGCGAAAGGTTATGGGATCTGTGATTTTCGCTACTACTTTATAAGATTCATTATTGGCCGTTCGAATATTTCCGGAGCATTTCTTCGCCTTGGAGTGATGAGCGAAAGATGTACCGGCTTCACTTCCAAGACAACTTATGGTCGCCCCGAGTCCAACAAAGCCATGAAGTTTTGCTTCTCTATGCTTAGTTATACAAATAATCTGTTATCGGAGCTCATAAAGACCGATGAGACAAGTCGCTTTCGAACCTTTTTTACTTTGGCCGAGAATTGCCTCAATCGTGCGGTTGATCGTTTCGGTTGATACCTTATCTCTAACTTATCTGACTGTGTGCTCTTACAATCAGTAATTAACTTCTCCGTCTGGGTTTGTACCTCTGCAAAAGAACTATCCAGGAGAACTTTTGGACAGCCCGAGTGAGAGATGTTTTCTTGAAAAACGTCCTCTTTTAATCTATCGTCATTGTCGGATGCGCCAAACTGGTGTTGGTTTGCGCATCCCGCATTCGGTTTTCCGAAGGGTTACATTTCTCGCACTTTGGCTTAAAAGTATTTTTCGCCCCACAGCCATAACAGAAGACGCGTCGTTCAGCAACACAGTCTTCGAATCGATGACTGGTTTTGTCGCAATTCCAGCAGACAAACCGTTTGCGACGCAGTTCGGAGATACTCTCTTCTTCGAGTTCTTCGGCATCACTCTGAATCTCGGATACATTGGCTTTAGCAATTCTGTTTCGCTGTAGAAAGTTGCCAGCATCTTTACTGAAATGTTCATGCTTCTTAACTTCCTCCCTTAATTCGCTCCTATTCTGTATTTTTAAATGTAAGAGCTCATATCGAAGAGCAGTTTTCGCATTCCGTTTAAGAATATCGATCAGCTTCAATTCGCTTATTTCATGTGAAAGGCGAGCTACTAACTTTTCAATGGCTGCCTGAAAATCTTCAAGGGGCTCATTGTCCTTCTGTTGCCGTTTCCTGATCATTTCCCAAAGGTTAAATCGTCCTTCTGGTCGTCGAATCTTTGTCTAAATGCCATACAAAACGATTGCCAGGAGTATTGGTGGTTTCTTCGATGAAAATCCCAGAACCAATCGCTGGCTTTGCCCATGAAAAGCAGATGCAAATTATCGCAAAGTAACTGATTGTCGTTCCCAAGAGTCTGTCTCGTAAGTGCACGAACTCGATATAGAAATTCTTCTACGTGCATCGAGTCCCGAGACCCATCAAATTTAAGACGCCAACTTAGTAGAATATTCGCAGACTTTGCCGGTGCTACATTTCCTGTTGCATGACTACTTCTAGGACTTTCTACTTGAGAATTGCCTCGGACCGTATTACTGTGGGCTGGGTTTTGCGTTCCCTGGACAAACGAGCAAACGCGAATTCGCCCCCAGGCGAATTCCCAGTCAGCACGAAGAGCGCACAATGGAGAGAGAGCAGCGAGGGAGATCAGCGAGAGAGAGCAGCGCGAGCAGTTGGAAGACAACCACCGACGAAAAGGGTTGCGTGTAGAACAAAACGACGACGACGTCCAATTTTAGTTCCTTGTATCTTTAATATCAATATTACTGTACCGAAACCTTTATTTTAACCTTACTCTGATTAATAAACAAAAAACCCCACAATTGGGAGCTCGTGCGGGATCGGAGTGAAGGAAACGAAGTGACGGTACGACGGCGGTGCAAGCAACGGAACTTGGAACAAAAAACGACGCGGAGTTTAACAAATTTAAACAGCGGGGAAAAAGAAATAGACGATTTTTTTTATCTCAGCAAAATGACGTGTTTGAACGAGTTAATTCCAAAAAGCCTACGAGGGGCAACGAAATCGAGCATTTGTGCATTGCACAAATTCGTGTTTGAAAAAGAAGGAGACCGAAATAATAGAAGCCGGTTGCGCGAATTTAGTGGATTCGAATACGACGAAAACGACGCCAGATTCTTAGCAAAGCGCGTATACATACAAGCAAAGCTAACGGACCGTGATCTTGTTTCAATATGTGTTACATTGAAAATAAATCACAATGCGGAAAATTTGGAACTTCATATTTTTCGGAATTTGATGGAAGGCAGGCTGCTGCAAAACAACAACGACGATGAGAACAACGACGATGATGAAGACGACGCTGATAAAGACGAGAAAAAAGACGCAAGCGACGAGAATGGTATAGATGAAAACGAAGACGAAGAAAACGACGAAGAAGCTGTGTACGAGAGGCGCTCGAGTGAGCGAGACAACTACAGCGACGTACATAACATACACACAAGCGAAATCCCAACAACAAGCCGAAAAGGGAATACAGATAGAAGCAACGTGCAAAGACAAAACTACGATGAGGTGGTCGCGCCACGTTTTGCCATAAGTTTCCGCGACATAGAAGACTCTATCCGAGTGTTCGATGGCTCTGATGATATAGCCGTCGAGGAATGGATAACAGAATTCGAAGAACAGGCTGAGTTCATGCATTGGAGTGATCTACAAAAACTTATTTTCGCAAAGAAGTCGCTTAAGGGCATTGCCAGGTTATTTGTTTTGAGCGAGAAGCATATGAATTCGTGGACAACGTTGAAGAGTGCGCTTTTAAGAGAGTTTAAGTCGAGAGTCAATAGCAAACAGATACATATGCAGCTCAGTGAGAGTAAACGACGATCCAAAGAGAGTGTTCTGGAATATTTTTATCGCATGAGAGATATTGCAGCGCGAGGTAATGTGGAAGACGACGCGCTTATGCAATATGTAATCGACGGTATTGACGAGATGGCTTTAAACAAAACAATTTTATATGGTGCGAAAATGATGAGTGACTTTAAGAATAAATTAAGAGATTATGAGAAAATAAGCGATAAAATAAAAAAGAGTGACAAAGCTGGAAGAGAGAAGAAGATGCCGTTTGGGCAAAATAGTACCCAAGTGAGCAAAAAAGATTTTGTTTGTTTCAACTGTGGAGAGAAGGGACATTTGTCTAGCAGTTGCGTGAGCAAAGAGAAAGGAAGAAAGTGTTTCAAGTGTAATCAGTTTGGGCACATATCAAAGAACTGCAAAGAGAAGAATGAAAAGCAAAACGATGAAAAACAAAACTTACGTGTAGTTTCGAATAAAATGGAAATAACGTCTAAAGAAGTTTCGATTAAAGATACGAAGTGTATGGCACTATTTGATACCGGTAGTAAATTTAACATTTTACGCCAAGATTTGTACGACGAACTGCGCATGCCAAAATTAAAAGATTGCAGAGTGTGTTTGGTCGGTTTTGGAAGTGAGAGTAAGGCTGACAATATCAAGCCGATAGGTAAAGTGGAGCATAGCATACGCATTGACAATGAAGAATATGTGTTAAACTTTTATGTTGTTGCTTCAAAGTTCATGGATAATAAACTGATCATCGGAGAAGAGCTTTGTTTGCACGCAGAAGTGTCGTTCAATCGTAATGGAGTGAAAGTAAATAGAATGGCAGATGAAAATAATGAAGTACCGTATGACGAATCGTCCATAATGAGAATCGACGTAGCGGTGGACAATTCCGAGCTAAAAATAAACAGCGCTGCAAACGAGATTACCCGACGCGAAGTAAACGAGATAACATCGACGTATAAACCAAAAAAATCAAAAACAACGAACATTGAAATGAAAATTATTCTAAAAGACGAAATACCAATCTTTTCGCGGCCTCGGCGATTTGCGATATCTGAAACGCGCATCATAGAAGACCAGATTGACGAGTGGCTGGACAAAAAGGTAATAGAGGAGTCCGATTCAGAGTTCACAAGCCCAGTTGTACTTGTGAAGAAGAGCGACGGCACACCACGACTATGTATTGACTATAGACGTATCAATAAAGTTCTCGTAAAAGATCATTTCCCGTTGCCGTTAATAGACGACCAGCTAGATCGTTTGCAAGATGCTGTAGTATTCAGCACCATTGACTTGAAGAATGGGTTCTTTCATGTTCCTGTAGCTGATGATAGTAAGAAGTACACCTCATTTGTGACGCAGAGCGGCCAGTACCAGTTCCGCCAGGTGCCGTTTGGATTGACGAATTCTCCCGGAGTATTCCAGAGGCACATTGGCGCAATATTTCGACCGCTGACTAGAAAAGGCATTACACTACCATATGTCGACGACGTAATCATCCCAGCCAAAGACGAACAAGAAGCTTTAGCAAATCTAAAAGAAGTTCTCAAGACGTGCGAAGAGTATGGGCTAGAGCTGAATTGTAAAAAGTGTCAGTTTTTACAAACACGAATCCAGTTTCTCGGCCATATCATAGAGAACAAAAAGCTGTATCCGACCCCGTTGAAGATTGAAGCCGTTTCAAAGTTCAAGACGCCACAGACACTGAAGCAGCTTGAGAGTTTTTTGGGTCTTACAGGATATTTTAGAAAGTTTATCTACAATTACGCAGTTATAGCCAAACCATTGACTGACCTAACGAAAAACAATGTGAAGTTTGCAATTGGCCCGGACGAAGAAAACGCCATATACGTGTTGAAAAAATGTTTGATATCAAACCCAGTGTTAGCCGTTTACAATCAGAAGTACAAAACAGAAGTCCATACGGATGCATCAATAGATGGTTTTGGCGCCGTGCTTATGCAAAAATCACCAGACGACGGCCAATTTCATCCAGTATATTACATGAGCAAGAAAACAACAGAGGCACAACGCAAATACACGAGCTATGAATTGGAAATACTAGCGGTCATCGAAGCATTGACGAAATTCCGAGTTTATCTATTGGGTATCCCATTTAAGATAATAACAGATTGCAACGCGTTCACCAAAACATTAGAAAAGCAGAATCTTTGTACTAGGGTAGCAAGATGGATAATGTTTCTTCAGGAGTACAACTATGAAGTTGAGCACCGCGCAGGCTCACGAATGCGTCATGTGGATGCACTTTCACGGTATCCAATTATGCATATAAGCGACGGAAGCATCTTAGGTGGAATAGAACAAGCGCAAAAACATGACGAACATCTAAAGACGATTCTGAAACTTATTAACGACGACAATCAACAATACGAAGACTACTTTGTAAAGTCTGGAAACCTCTACAAGTTAGTCAACGATGCAGAATTGATGGTGGTTCCAAGGGATATGCAGAAAACCATTATCGGCAGAGCTCACGATAGAGGGCACTTCGCTATGAAGAAGACGAAGGAGCTAATTTGCAACGAGTATTACATACAAAATTTAGACGACAAAATCAAAAAGTATATCGACTGCTGTATACCTTGCATATTGGTAAATCGCAAGCGAGGTAAACAGGAAGGACTTCTGCACCCCCTGCAAAAAGATGCCGTGCCGCTACAGACGTATCACATTGACTTTTTGGGTCCACTGGAATCAACCGGCAAGAACTATAAACATATACTTGCTGTTATCGACGCCTTCACGAAGTTTTGCTGGTTATACCCTACAAAGTCAACTACATCTAACGAGGTCATATTAAAGCTACGCAGCCAAAGCGTGACGTTTGGCAACCCTGCTTGTATCATTTCAGATAGAGGTTCGGCGTTTACCGCTCAAGATTTCCTGCAGTACTGCGACGACGAAAATATCAAACTGGTAAAGACGACTACAGGACTTCCACGGGTAAACGGGCAGGTGGAAAGACTCAACGCAGTGATCATCTCCGTGCTTGCCAAGCTCAGCATAGACGACCCTTCAAAATGGTTTAAGCACGTAGATCGAGTCCAGCGAGCCATAAACTCGACGTATACCAGAAGCATCGATACCACCCCTTTTGAACTTCTAATGGGTATCAAGATGCGCACCAAAGATGACCAGCAGCTTCAGAGTTTGATCCAAAAGGAGTCCATCGTTGCATTTGAAGATGACCGCAATGAGCTACGGACAAAAGCGAAAACTCAAATTCTGAATCTGCAAGCCGAGAACAAAAAGACGTATAATTTGCGACGTAAGGCAGCTAGATAGTATGACGTTGGCGACCTAGTTGCCATAAAGAGGACACAGTTTGGTAGCGGGCTCAAACTTAAGCCGAAGTTTTTGGGTCCTTACCAGATCATCATGGTGAAGCAGAACAATGCCTACGACGTCAAAAAAGTTGGCAATTCCGATGGTCCAAAGCACTCCTCTTCGTGTGCGGAATATCTGAAGCCATGGTCCACAAGCAACAACGACGATAGCGACGATGCATTCGAGGCGAGTGCATAGTCAGGACGGCCGGATGTGGGCTGGGTTTTGCGATCCCTGGACAAACGAGCAAACGCGAATTCGCCCCCAGGCGAATTCCCAGTCAGCACGAAGAGCGCACAATGGAGAGAGAGCAGCGAGGGAGATCAGCGAGAGAGAGCAGCGCGAGCAGTTGGAAGACAACCACCGACGAAAAGGGTTGCGTGTAGAACAAAACGACGACGACGTCCAATTTTAGTTCCTTGTATCTTTAATATCAATATTACTGTACCGAAACCTTTATTTTAACCTTACTCTGATTAATAAACAAAAAACCCCACATTACTACTGTTGTCTACCTCTTGTCCGCTATTGCTCCGTGGCTCTGTCGGATCCCCGTTTCCCCTGTTAGCATTTGTGGATACATTCAGATTGGAAAACTGGGCCTGTATAGTTTGCTCAATAGACGATTTGATGAAGGAACTGAGGCTCTCTGTTTGAGATGCCAAGCTTTTTTGGCACCTATTTATGTCCAGAAACAAAATGAGGACGAATTGTTTTAATGTTAAATATTTATTTATACAGGCGGCTAGCAGAAGCCGATTGCTTGCTCTTTGCCCAGCCAGATAAATGTTCACAATCATATGCAACCAATGCGCAGAGAGATTAGCATAGAACTAAATTCCGCAACGTCGGCAGATCAATGCTAGAGCCGAAGCGGCGGCTGCGGAGAGCCCTTAGCATACCGAGAGAGCGCAGCAGCGCTGCCGAACGTTAGCGTTTACATGTGTTGTTGTATTAAGTTTAAGTACAGTGGGTTATAATTATGATGATGCTGCTGGCCCGAACATACTCCCCCCGTTGGAAGCCAGCCTTTCAACAGACTCCCTAAGGGGCAGTAGACATAGCCGAGTAACGGCCCTCCTGATGGTTCCTGATGCGGTCTTCAAGTCCGCTACGCGGCACACGCCATCCTTGCCCTGGACGACATCGACAACTCTAGCCAGTGGCCAACGCATAGGAGGAAGATTTTCGTCCTTCACCAGAACAACATCATTCACGCAGAGGTTTTGCGTGGGAGTGCGCCACTTCGACCGCTCTTGCAAAAGGGTGAGGTACTCTTCGCGCCAACGGCTCCAGAAGATTTGCTGCAGTTGAGTGACCCGCTGCCAGCCATCCAGACGATTGTAGTTGAGCTTCGTTAGGTCAGGCTCGATGATTGTCTCATGTGGGCCACCTAGAAGCAGATGAGCCGGGGTCAAAACATCTAAGTCATCAGGATTTTCTGAAAGCGAGAGCAAAGGGCGAGAATTAACAATTGCCGTGATCTGGCAGATCAGAGTACGCAGCTCGTCGAAGCCAAGCACAGAGGGCCCAACTGAGCGGTACAGGTGATGTTTTGCAGTCTTCACGGCCGCTTCCCACAATCCGCCAAAGTGCGGAGAGCGTGGTGGGATGAAACGCCAGTCGATCGAGTCAGCCAAGCAGGATTCATGGACCTCCTTCACATGCGAGTCGCTCATGAAAAGCTTCTTTAGCTCCAGCAGCTCGTTTTTGGCGCCAACGAAGTTTGTCGCATTGTCAGACCAAATTTGACTTGGCCTTCCTCGTGTGGCAGTGAAACGCTTTAATGCGCCTAGAAACGAAGCGGTGGTCAGGTCTTTTACGAGCTCCATGTGTATTGCCTTGGAAGTGAAGCAAATGAACACACTGATGTAGCACTTGATCGGAGGCCTCGTGCGGATTTCGGATCGGTAGAAGAAGGGCCCACAAT
Organism: Drosophila helvetica; assembly: GCA_963969585.1. Classification (NCBI taxonomy): domain Eukaryota; kingdom Metazoa; phylum Arthropoda; class Insecta; order Diptera; family Drosophilidae; genus Drosophila; species Drosophila helvetica. Next base: position 332,464 of record CAXALB010000007.1, on the reverse strand, counting down.
AATCCACTCCAGTGACTTCAAAGGGCCGAGATCCTTCAAAACGCTCCTTGGGCAGGTCTCCCATGATGTGCTGAACCATGCGCGGCTTAGTCCTGAAGCATCTCACACACTTGCTGACTTCCTTCGACACTGCCTTAATTCCTCCAATTGGCCAATATTCCAGCCGAATTTTGGCAAGCAGGGCGCGAGGTCCGGCATGAAGGTTCCTCTCGTGATAATATCTTATCAGAGCACAGGTTATGGGATGTCCCTTGGGCACAATAAGCGGGTGCTGAGCATCAAATCCTAGCGATGAGTTTCCAAGACGCCCTCCAACTCTAAGTAATCCAGACTGATCGATAAACGGAGAGAGCGAGCTGATGGAACTGGATTTCGTGACTTGACCGTTGCGTTGAATCTCCTTTATGTCCATCCACAAGGTTGCCAGCTGAATGTGTCGGATTAGGAGATGAGTTCCTTGCCGGATATCGGAAACGGTGAGTCCAGAGTGCCGAAGACGATGTGCAAATTTATGCATGTAGGCGAAGGTGCGCTGCATGCCAAAAAATGTATTTGCAAATTTGCATCCTGAGGTGAGATCGGTATGTGGAGACACGATCAACAATGCTCGCTTTCGGAGCTCTAACGTCGGTATTTCAGAAACAGGGAACACAGGCCATTCTTCCTTGGAGCCTACCAAAAACGATGGACCGTGAAACCACAGCTCTGACTGGATAAGGTGGTTGGGAAGTGAGCCTCTAGATAGGATGTCAGCAGGATTTAAAGCGGTGGGAATATAGCGCCATTCCATTGTTGCCGTCAACTCCTGAATTGATGCCACTCGATTTGCCACGAAAACTTGAAATTTGGCGGGCTCATCTCGTATCCAGGATAATGCTGTTGAGGAATCCGACCAGCAGTAAAACTGACCTGTAAAAATTCCAATCTCTTTTAAATTATTCATTATTTTCGCAAGCAAATGGGCTCCACTTAATTCCAGCTTGGGGATTGATAATGTTTTTAGCGGCGCCACTCGAGACTTTGAGCACAAAACATTGCTCGACACCTGCCCTTCCCTGGATACGACATATATGCAAGCGCCATATGCTTCTATGCTGGCATCACAAAATCCATGGACTTCTACAGCCGTAGTGGAATGATGAACCACGCGAGGAAAGGAAATCCTAGTGATGCTTGCCAAACTGTTTCTCAAGTCCATCCAAGTTGAATGCAACGCTGAGGGTAGGCTTTCATCCCAATCCAAATGCTCTCTCCAAAGCTGCTGAAGGAAGACCTTGCACCTGACAATGACAGGATTTATCAATCCCAGGGGGTCGTAGAAGCGAGCAATCGTGGACAAAACCGATCGCTTGGACGGCTTTAAATTTGCGTCCAGGGCAGATAAGGCGAAAAGCAGCTGATCTGAAGCGGGGTCCCATGCTAAGCCTAGAGTCTTAGTTATGTCGCTTCCATCATGAAACCTTAGGAATTTCTCTCTGTCATCTTCAGGGGTTCCATCGAGTACCTCCGGGTGACTAGAACACCATTTCCTAAGCTTGAAGTTTCCGCGAGACAATATAGCGGAAGTTTGGTGCATCTTCTCCATGACCTCGGCAACTGAGTTACCGCCAGAAATGAGATCATCTACATAAAACTCCTGTTGCAGAGCAGCTGAGCCAAGAGGGTAGGACTCACCCTCGTCGATGGCCAGCTGGTGCATTGCGCGAACTGCTAAAAATGATGCCGCCCTAGTACCGTATGTGACGGTGTCTAATGTGTAGACTTGAATCTCGGACTGGGCAGAGTCTCGCCATAGGATACACTGATAGTAGTTGTCAGGTGGAGATACTTGTACGCAACGATACATCTTGCAAATGTCCCCAGTGAGAGCAACTGGATATGTGCGAAAGCGAATTAGAATGTTAAACAATGCAGGCTGAATGACGGGGCCTGACATCATGACATCATTCAGGGAACATCCAGTTGATGTGGCAGCAGAGCCATCAAACACGACACGAAGTTTTGTCGTTGTACTGTCCTCCTTTAGGACACAGTGATGAGGCAAGAAATATTTGCAGAGGGCACGGTAATCAGGTTTGACTGGGGACATATGCTTCAAATCAATGTATTCCCTCATAAAGGCGGAGTACCGATCCCTGAGCGTTGGGTTGCGATCCAATTTGCGCTCCAAATTGATGAATCGTCGATACGCCTGAGTATAGGATTCCCCTAAGGGATCAGCATTATGTTTTAACGGGAGACGAACTGAATACTCCCCCGATGGCAACCGTGAAAAGTGGCTTACGAAGTGCGCTTCGCAATCTAATTCTTCCTTGGTATTCACACTTGCTTCCACACAATTCTCGACTTCCCAAAACATGCGAAGTGTTTTATCCAGTCTGGAATCCAGGTTAGATTCCGGCACCGGAGAATTGTGATTTCCTAAGAGCGCCGAGCTTGCTACCCTTTGTCCACCGCCAGATACGATCCAACCGAGCCGGGTCTTCTGCAGCAGAGGCAGGCCATCAGTAAGTTTGATTTGCCCTACGCAGAGGAGATCATAAAAAATGCTCGCACCAATGAGGAGATCCACTCGCTGAGGGTTGAAAAAGGCAGGATCGGCAAGCTGAATGTTCGAGGGAATACTCCAGTCGGATACATTGACTGCCAGACTTGGTTGGCAATCGGTGATTGTAGGGGCAATGAGAGCAGTAAGAGTCGTTTTGTAGCTAGATGTGCGAGAATGCATGCAAATGTTAACGGTGGATCCCTCAGTGGACACGCTGGTATCGCCTAGCCCAGAGACAAGTGCAGATGATTGAGTTCTGCTAAGCTGGAGCTGCTGGGCGAACCTGGATGTGACGAGGTGAAGTTGTGAGCCTGAATCTAGTATGGCACGACAAGGAACTAAAACGCCAGACCGATTCTTAACGAGGACCACGGCTGTAGCCAGAAGCACAACATCAGAGTGAAGACCTTGGGCAGCAAGAGAGGTAGACGCAGGTGAATGAGAGCTGCTAACAGAATCCTGAACTGCAGAAATAGCTTCCGATTGAAGCGCTAGATCTGGAGTAGATGGTGGGGAGCTTTGCGTTATGGATTGCAGATTTTCAAAATGGAGCAAACTATGATGACTTCCGTTGCAAACGCGACATTTTCCACTGTTGCATGCGCGAGTGCGATGCCCTGACTTTAGGCAATTAAAGCAGAGGGAAAGCTTCTTCACTTCCTTGTGGCGCAGCAACGGGGACAAGTTTCCGAATAATTTGCAGGAGTATATGCCATGGCCCGCTGAATGGCAAAAGGTGCATCCAGACGGGTTGGCGGAAGACTTGGAGGCAACAAACGTTTTCCTTAAATGAGGAGTAGAAAGGTTTTTTCCCACCTGAGCGCTACTAACGGGCGTCGCTGTAGCGTATTCCAAATTCTCCATTTTCCGGCAGCGCTTATTCAAGAATTCGTAGAACTCGGCTGCGGTAGGAATGGCATCCGACAATGTGTCCTCCCATTTCCTTTGCGTCTTAGCATCCAGCTTCTGCAGCAGAACGTGGATCACCATGCAGTCAGAGATCTCCTCATCCTTTCCCAATGTCCGCAACGCACGCATATGCAAATTGACTGCGTCCGAAAACTCCCGTAGCCTTTTCGGCGATGGCGAATCTACCCTCTTGAGCCCCAGAATCTTCTTGATGTGTGCCGAATCCAAGGCCACATCTGCGAGACACGAGCGAAGATGCTGGAACTTCTCGATGTCGCTAAGGTCCGCATCCGATCCAATGACCGAATTGAACATCGCCATAAAATCCGAGTATTCCACGTACCCACCGGAGAACTTGGGTACCTTCAGCTCAGGCAGCCGATGCTTGTGAGCCATGATGATGGTACTGTGCCCAGAATGGCCTGGCAGGGTGGTTGAATTGGCAGCGGCGCGTGAGTGGCCCATTTCGATAGCGGCAAGCAACTCAGCTTTCAGCGATATGAAGAGTGCATCGAAGTCGTCGCGCATCGCACTCCCAATCTCATCTTGATTGAGAGCTTCCAGCTCATTGTGGGACTTATTGAACTCCCCTCGCATTTCTGCCAGCATATCGATGCGAACGTCGATTTCCGCGGCGGTTAATTTGTCAACTTTATCGCCTGCGAATGATTCGCCAAGCCTTCGCATCCGATTATATACCGACTGAACTTTGCGCTTATAAAGATTCAGTCTGGTATCAACCGTCGCAATATTTCCGCCCGCGCCTGTATTCGGATCGCTGTCCATGGTAAACGGTTTGCAATGCGACGAAACGGAGAATAGAATACTGCTTAAGCGACGGTGCAGAGCGAGAGCGAGAATGAGAGACTCGAAATCCAAGAACTGTGGCTGCAGCCGAGCATGGAATGAGAGACTCGACGATTAGGCGACGGTGAACACCGAGAGCGAGAATGAGGGACACGAAAAGTCAAGAACCGTGGCCGTGGTCGAGCATAGAATGAGAGATTCGACGGTTAAAATAACGGAATCTCAGACGACCGGCACTCTCACTGACTTGCACATAAAACTGTTCTTAATTGTGCACCAAATGAATTTGTTGGTATTTAAAATGCACAGCAACGAATGTATTGTTCGTTTTATATGTTTTTTAACGAAAACGCGATTGACAAATGGCTTTAATCACGTCGGGGTCACCAATGTTTGAGATGCCAAGCTTTTTTGGCACCTATTTATGTCCAGAAACAAAATGAGGACGAATTGTTTTAATGTTAAATATTTATTTATACAGGCGGCTAGCAGAAGCCGATTGCTTGCTCTTTGCCCAGCCAGATAAATGTTCACAATCATATGCAACCAATGCGCAGAGAGATTAGCATAGAACTAAATTCCGCAACGTCGGCAGATCAATGCTAGAGCCGAAGCGGCGGCTGCGGAGAGCCCTTAGCATACCGAGAGAGCGCAGCAGCGCTGCCGAACGTTAGCGTTTACATGTGTTGTTGTATTAAGTTTAAGTACAGTGGGTTATAATTATGATGATGCTGCTGGCCCGAACACTCTCCATCATAGTTTTTTCTTGAATTTTCATGACCGACTGGATGTACCCCGAAAGATCCCCCTCTTTCGCATTAGCGAGTGACGTATTTCCGTTGCTACTGACCGTTTGTCGACATTCTGATACATTACGATCAAGATTGGCTTGATATCTGCTTTGCATTCCCCTTTTTGGAATGGCTCCTCTGTTTCGACCTCTATGGTTGGACTTCCCTCTTTTCCGCGCTGATATCGAATCTAGTGGTGACCTATCGAAAGATTCGTTACCCTGAACATTATCTGGCATGGGCCCTGGACTTAGGTGCAATTCAGCTGCTAGAGTATTATTTTCATACCGCAGCTCTTAGTATCGCATTCCGTCTTGCACACTGGACAAGACTTATCGCTTTTCAAATGTTCAACTACGCAAGTATTATGAAATCGATGAAGACAAGGCGTGGTAGCTATTAACTGATCTTGTCTCAAACTTCCCTGGCAAATTGCGCAAAACTAGTCTTGGCTACTCAATGCCGAGGCTATGTTTTCATTACTATGGTGTACTGCCATAATCGAAATAAATCAAAATAAACAGAAATAAAACTAAAATATATAAAAATATAAACTAACTAATAGAGAATCTTTCCCATTGCTCTCGATAAATGAACAATATGTTCGTCCTCTTCAAGCATAATCTAGGTGGTTCACTGCTAAGCTGTACGTTTCAATTTGAATAGTTGAGTTTGCTGTCCTTTTCTATTACGGTTTTCGAAGGTGTAAGTCTGGATAATGGACGGTCTCTACCTATTATAAGTAGACGATCGTGATTCCTTAAATCTGAGACTTCCCCTATCTAGAACTAGAATTTGATATAAGAATCTCTACAGCCAAGATCAAGATAGCTAATGAATATAACTTTGAGTCGGTATCTCCATCCTTTGAATAACTCCCGCAGTTCCCCAAATCAACATCTTCAATTATCTCGTTGGTGGAGCTCTATATCATGATGTATGGATTTGCAACTACATATATAAGAAAGCTACCCGAAGTAAGAGAACACAGCCTAAAAATAGGTCTACTTTTCCAGTCTTGAAAAAAACAGTCGCATCTTCCGTATGCACTGGCTACTGTACTCCCACTTAGAGAGATCTCTCCATATAACATTACAATGAATTTATTGTTTTGGATGGAATAAAGAGCTATGGTGTAGCCTAGCCCCTTCGGGCCCCACGTTGGGCGCCAATTATGTAGCGTGCAGGTGTGGGATAGATGTATTTTACCCAAACTAGTAGAAAGAGATTTCGTGTGCACGTCTAGCTATGCTCTGACTAAACTCTCCGGATTGTCGGGGTTCGTTCTACTCTCTCCTATCTCCTACTGACACACACTCGCATAATGTTTTAGGTGAACATTTACAAGACCAAATCGACACAAGAGTCCAGGTTAAACTGGAATAAGGAATGGTAATTGAACTATTTATTTGTGATGCATAGTGAAAACCCTCATATCAACTCCCCTATTCATATTGTGAGAAACTAAGGTGTCATCGAGTATCCTCATTCTCCACCCTTCCCAACCTATGCTATACAGGTATATTCTACCGTATAGGCCCTAAAATAACCTCATACAGTTTTCATCCCACCACTTCGATCATGCTGGACTGAGGACGGACGCCTGAATTTAGAACATATTAAAATTATATTTAAAAATCAACGACATTATGTATATTTTCCTGGTTTCCTAACTCTATACTCCAAGTCTACAAGTTCTTTAATTTAGGGTATATTCATTTTTGTTTTTCGTGCTTAATATAAGAATAAAGATGTATATAAGGTTACTTAATATATATATAAGGATTAAGAATAGGAATCATATATATGGGGGGGTATATGACGTGATAACGCGTCGGCCACTACGTTTTCGGATCCCTTACGGTGTGAAATTTCGAAATTAAATCCCTGCAACTTTATAGCCCAACGAGCCAAGCGACCAGACAAATCTTTTCGCCTCATAAGCCATTGCAGTGATGCATGGTCTGTTATGACCTGAAATTCCTGTCCTTCGACGTAGGCTCTAAACTTTTTTATTCCTTTGATCACTGCCAAGCACTCGAGCTCGGTGACCGAATAGTTTCGTTGTGCCTTGGAAAGTTTTTCGGACATAAACGCTATAGGCATTTCTATCCCGTCCTCATTTAATTGAGCTAACACACAGCCTAGACCAAATGTACTGGCGTCACATACTAGGATAAAGGGTTTCTTAAAATCGGGAGTGGCTAAAATTGGAGCGGATGCCAAGCAGGATTTAAGTTTGTTGAAAGCTACTTCGGCTGAAGCGTTCCAGTTAAGTGACTGATGTTTTTTTTAGTAATTCGGTTAAGGGAAAGCTGATGGTGGCATAGTTATCGACGAAGCGTCGGTACCATCCCGCTAGTCCGAGAAATCTTCTTAACTGTTTTACAGTTTTGGGAATTCGAAACTCCATTATAGATCTTATTTTGCCAAGGTCGGTTTTTTACTGACCCTCCCCAATTATGAATCCTAGATATTTTATCTCCCTGATACAAAAGTTTGACTTGGCTATGTTGATTGTAAGGTTCGCTTTACGCAAATGCATCGCTACCTCTTGCAACAACAACATGTGTGTATCGAAGTCATCGGAGAGCACAAGTAAATCGTCCAAATAGACAAAAACCCGATTCCTGAGCTGGGCAGGTATCACCTTATCCATAAGTCGACACAATGTTTGCGCAGCGTTAGTTAAGCCAAACGGCATTACCTTACACTGGTAAAGCGGTCTATTGGGGATGGTAAAGGCTGTATAATGTCGGGACTTTTCTTCTAATGGGATCTGCCAGTAGGCATGTTTCATGTCCAGTCCCGTGATATACCTTGCTGGTGGTAATCGACTAAGGATGCCATCAATATGTGGTAAAGGGTACGCATCTTTGCGAGTGTTCTTATTAATCTCCCGTGAATCTAAACATAATTGCACCTCTCTTGACTAACACGCAATTGCTACTCCAAGAACTTTTTTAATCCTCAATCACATCTAAAGCAAGCATTTTCTCCACTTCGTCAAACATTAGTTTTTCCTTTGCGGGTGAAATCGGCCAATGTCGCTGTTTTACTGGTCTATCGGGTATCATTTCGATCGTATGTTCGATAGCTCTGGTACGACCTAATCCTTCCTTTTCGAACGACGGAAACGAACTGATTACGGATTCTAGTCTAACCCTTTGGTCTTCACTTAGATTGTGTAAAGGTGGTGATTCCGAAACCTTATCCTCTTTTCGTACGTCTAATTCATGTACAACCGATCTATCAGTTAATAACTTCTCTAAAAGTCCGAATTCTTTCCAGAAATCTATTCCTAAATATACATTTTGTTTCAAAGCTGGTATTATGAAGAATTCTACATCCTTAGTACGTTCGCGAAAGGTTATGGGATCTGTGATTTTCGCTACTACTTTATAAGATTCATTATTGGCCGTTCGAATATTTCCGGAGCATTTCTTCGCCTTGGAGTGATGAGCGAAAGATGTACCGGCTTCACTTCCAAGACAACTTATGGTCGCCCCGAGTCCAACAAAGCCATGAAGTTTTGCTTCTCTATGCTTAGTTCTACAAATAATCTGTTATCGGAGCTCATAAAGACCGATGAGACAAGTCGCTTTCGAACCTTTTTTACTTTGGCCGAGAATTGCCTCAATCGTGCGGTTGATCGTTTCGGTTGATACCTTATCTCTAACTTATCTGACTGTGTGCTCTTACAATCAGTAATTAACTTCTCCGTCTGGGTTTGTACCTCTGCAAAAGAACTATCCAGGAGAACTTTTGGACAGCCCGAGTGAGAGATGTTTTCTTGAAAAACGTCCTCTTTTAATCTATCGTCATTGTCGGATGCGCCAAACTGGTGTTGGTTTGCGCATCCCGCATTCGGTTTTCCGAAGGGTTATATTTCTCACACTTTGGCTTAAAAGTATTTTTCGCCCCACAGCCATAACAGAAGACGCGTCGTTCAGCAACACAGTCTTCGAATCGATGACTGGTTTTGTCGCAATTCCAGCAGACAAACCGTTTGCGACGCAGTTCGGAGATACTCTCTTCTTCGAGTTCTTCGGCATCACTCTGAATCTCGGATACATTGGCTTTAGCAATTCTGTTTCGCTGTACTAACTTTTCAATGGCTGCCTGAAAATCTTCAAGGGGCTCATTGTCCTTCTGTTGCCGTTTCCTGATCATTTCCCAAAGGTCAAAATCGTCCTTCTGGTCGTCGAATCTTTGTCTAAATGCCATACAAAACGATTGCCAGGAGTATTGGTGGTTTCTTCGATGAAAATCCCAGAACCAATCGCTGGCTTTGCCCATGAAAAGCAGATGCAAATTATCGCAAAGTAACTGATTGTCGTTCCCAAGAGTCTGTCTCGTAAGTGCACGAACTCGATATAGAAATTCTTCTACGTGCATCGAGTCCCGAGACCCATCAAATTTAAGACGCCAACTTAGTAGAATATTCGCAGACTTTGCCGGTGCTACATTTCCTGTTGCATGACTACTTCTAGGACTTTCTACTTGAGAATTGCCTCGGACCGTATTACTACTGTTGTCTACCTCTTGTCCGCTATTGCTCCGTGGCTCTGGCGGATCCCCGTTTCCCCTGTTAGCATTTGTGGATACATTCAGATTGGAAAACTGGGCCTGTATAGTTTGCTCAATAGACGATTTGATGAAGGAACTGAGGCTCTCCATCATAGTTTTTTCTTGAATTTTCATGACCGACTGGATGTACCCCGAAAGATCCCCCTCTTTCGCATTAGCGAGTGACGTATTTCCGTTGCTACTGACCGTTTGTCGACATTCTGATACATTACGATCAAGATTGGCTTGATATCTGCTTTGCATTCCCCTTTTTGGAATGGCTCCTCTGTTTCCACCTCTATGGTTGGACTTCCCTCTTTTCCGCGCTGATATCGAATCTAGTGGTGACCTATCGAAAGATTCGTTACCCTGAACATTATCTGGCATGGGCCCTGGACTTAGGTGCAATTCAGCTGCTAGAGTATTATTTTCATACCGCAGCTCTTAGTATCGCATTCCGTCTTGCACACTGGACAAGACATATCGCTTTTCAAATGTTCAACTACGCAAGTATTATGAAATCGATGAAGACAAGGCGTGGTAGCTATTAACTGATCTTGTCTCAAACTTCCCTGGCAAATTGCGCAAAACTAGTCTTGGCTACTCAATGCCGAGGCTATGTTTTCATTACTATGGTGTACTGCCATAATCGAAATAAATCAAAATAAACAGAAATAAAACTAAAATATATAAAAATATAAACTAACTAATAGAGAATCTTTCCCATTGCTCTCGATAAATGAACAATATGTTCGTCCTCTTCAAGCATAATCTAGGTGGTTCAATGCTAAGCTGTACGTTTCAATTTGAACAGTTGAGTTTGCTGTCCTTTTCTATTACGGTTTTCGAAGGTGTAAGTCTGGATAATGGACGGTCTCTACCTATTATAAGTAGACGATCGTGATTCCTTAAATCTGAGACTTCCCCTATCTAGATCTAGAATTTGATATAAGAATCTCTACAGCCAAGATCAAGATAGCTAATGAATATAACTTTGAGTCGGTATCTCCATCCTTTGAATAACTCCCGCAGTTCCCCAAATCAACATCTTCAATTATCTCGTTGGTGGAGCTTTATATCATGATGTATGGATTTGCAACTACATATATAAGAAAGCTACCCGAAGTAAGAGAACACAGCCTATAAATAGGTCGACTTTTCCAGTCTTGAAAAAAACAGTCGCATCTTCCGTATGCACTGGCTACTGTACTCCCACTTAGAGAGATCTCTCCATATAACATTACAATGAATTTATTGTTTTGGATGGAATAAAGAGCTATGGTGTAGCCTAGCCCCTTCGGGCCCCACGTTGGGCGCCAATTATGTAGCGTGCAGGTGTGGGATAGATGTATTTTACCCAAACTAGTAGAAAGAGATTTCGTGTGCACGTCTAGCTATGCTCTGACTAAACTCTCCGGATTGTCGGGGTTCGTTCTACTCTCTCCTATCTCCTACTGACACACACTCGCATAATGTTTTAGGTGAACATTTACAAGACCAAATCGACACAAGAGTCCAGGTTAAACTGGAATAAGGAATGGTAATTGAACTATTTATATGTGATGCATAGTGAAAAACCTCATATCAACTCCCCTATTCATATTGTGAGAAACTAAGGTGTCATCGAGTATCCTCATTCTCCACCCTTCCCAACCTATGCTATACAGGTATTTTCTACCGTATAGGCCCTAAAATAACCTCATACAGTTTTCATCCCACCACTTCGATCATGCTGGACTGAGGACGGACGCCTGAATTTAGAACATATTAAAATTATATTTCAAAATCAACGACATTATGTATATTTTCCTGGTTTCCTAACTCTATACTCCAAGTCTACAAGTTCTTTAATTTAGGGTATATTCATTTTTGTTTTTGGTGCTTAATATAAGAATAAAGATGTATATAAGGTTACTTAATATATATATAAGGAGTAAGAATAGGAATCATATATATGTAATAGGACAAATGGGTGAGATATACCAATACATTATGGTAGCAAAATGAAATCAAAAGAGTAACACGCAGGTTACTTTTCTTCCCTGTGCATATACATGTCTATATCAATGGACTCACTGCTTTGATGGTGGTTTTGGTAACACTTACTCCTTTCGTGATCGTTGAGCTCAAGGATGACGGAGGTGAATGTTTCTGAGGAAAGAAGACAGTTAGTATCTGTATATGCACACGAGCGTACTGATCCGTACGGCTTTGTAATCTCAAAAGACAATGTTAACTCCCATACCCATTCGTTTCCACCACTATTATGCTTCCGGACTACATAACTAGGTATATATGGCTATATAAAGTATTACTGAAAAAGAACCAACATTAAACTAGTACAATGGATTTGAATAAAAAAAAAGAAATGCGGCGTTTATTAACGACGAGTAACCAAGACCCTCTATTGACGTGGATGGTAGAAGCTACTCGGTAGACAGGTCAGTCGGAAGTATGGGCACTGCGCCTCACGAGAATCCAACGGTGGGACAGTTAATTCGAAATCATCATCCGATTACGTGGGCGCAGTTTGAGGAATTGCCAGTAGAGACTGTACGTTATTTAAGTTCATCCGAACGGGGTTAAACGAAGCAGCTCTGGTTTGAAGTCGGTTTAATGTTCACTCTTCCCTGAAGGGTCAATAAATGGGCGGCGTGTATTTACGCCGGAAAATGTTCCGAGGCGCCCTTCAGCACGGTACTTCCAAAGAGCTGTGGCGGCTTCCAACTGCTAACGCCAAGCTGCGGTTTTTTCTGATCGGGGCCTCCACGAAAAGAGGCTGAGGGGTTCCGCTGGGATTTTAGATCCGCCGGCAACACACCTCTCGTAGAGAACTCCGTATATATATATATTTATATATATGTAAGATTTATAATAGGATATGGTTTATTAATTATTTAAAGATCAAATAACAGTTCAAAGTGTATGTAAATAACCAAAACGTTCGTTCAACTTTAGCTCTACTTTTCGCTGCTGCTTCCAAAAACCGACTGTCTAGTATCGATGATCGCTTATCGGCTAGGTCTTATAAATATCGGTTAAGTCTTTTAAATATCGGTTAGGTCTTATCGATGGTATCTTAAGTGTAAATGTTAATTAGACAGGATAGTGTTAGCTACTTGATACCCTGCCCTTTACATTCGGCCCTCCTGCTCATCTTCATCTGTCCCAGATGATAATAAATTATCGTTCTCGGATACATAACGCCATAGCTTCATGTTGTCACTGCTCGTTGCGGTGATGTTTGGCCCCTCGACTTGAGCCACCTTTCTGATATCATAACGACCGTTACGCTTCACCTTGGTGATTTGATATGGGCCTAAATACTCGCTGGCCAACTTACGTCCTGCGACGAACTGTGTCCTCTTGATCGCCACCATGTCTCCCACTCTGTAGCCGTGCTCAGCTCGACGTTTTTTATCATAATTGCTCTTATAGACATCTTGCGCCTTCTCGATGTTGTGTTTAGCTTGATCACGCAGCTCTTGACGCTCGTTGTTAAACTGTGTAACCAATTCCTCGTTGAGTACCTCCAATAGGCGACTCTCAGCTTTTCTGTGCATCTTAATCCCAAACATGACCTCGAATGGCGACGACTTCAACGTTGAATGCACATGCGAATTAATCGCCATCTGGACCTGCGGCACATACTTGTACCAAAGACAATATAAATAATAAGATGAGTATCGCCCGTACAATTTCAATCGTGAGCAGCGAAGTTTTCTGTATATGCCTAAGTGCGCGCTGTCTCGCTCGCACGAAAAAGATAAGAGAGAATGAGTTTGCATGTGTGAGTACACACAGAGCTGCAAGCACTTATGTGTGCGTATTTGTGCCGAGCTGCCGAATTTTGTCGAGACGTAAACAATACAGAAATGTATTTTCTGAGAATTGGGGAGGGGGGAAAAAAATTCGTTGGCGATTGACATTCGGATAATAAAATTGCATTATTCATTTAAATAGTAATAATAATATAATTCTTTAATATACTAATACTAATACTAATATAATATATTTACATTAAATATATGACCCATTTTGAACATTTGATATTAGGTATACAATTATTATGGTTTTAAAATTATCGAGTAATTCTATCCAACCTGTTCAATCGCAAAATCAACACCTATAACGCAATTCGCCTTTCAAGAAATTGTATCAAATTGTCTTGTCTTCTTTGCACAAGTTTACGTACAAACGCACATACATGCATGCATAAGAACTTCAAAATTCTTTGCATATTAAGTCGACCCACAAATACCCAACAGACATTTTATCGAATGTGAAGTCATTTATCACATAGATTATGTATTTTTACATAGGTACATTCCTTCATTATATTCGCGTATAGTACATTAAACAAAATTTGCATATAAGGGGTATACAAAATAGTACTTTTTTTGTATTATGAGCAAGCGTGTTCAAATAGTGTCATAGTCCGCAAAGAATTCTAAGGTATTCGGTATTTCGTTGAGCGCGGCGTCGTCAACAACCAATACAAACAAGAAGACCTAACATGTGTGCACACGTACAGTTGAATCTCAGCCTCACGTATGGGACGAGAGAGCGGTTCGTTCTCTTTCTCTCTGTCTATCTGTCTCTCTCTGTTTGTGAAAAGACAAACGAAAAGACATCCAGCCAAAATGGACTCCAAAAATTTTGTATGGCGAGATTTATCTTACTATTTATATTGTCTTTGCTTGTACCACTTCGTTGACTCCTGAATCGATAGTTTTGCGATGATGCCCAAAATCGAACGGTTCACCCGCTCAATCTGACCGTTGCCTCTAGCCACGCCTGTCGTTGTCCACATGTTCGACTTTGTTCTCGTTGAGAAACTCGCTGAATGCGTTGGATGTAAACGCTGCGCATCTGTCGCTGACAATGCGCTTGGGAAATCCAAACACAAATGACCAATCGCTCAGCCTCATTACAACTTCTTCGTGTCCCGTTGACTTGGTTAGAAACAGCCACACAAACTTGGAGAACGCATCCACCGCAGCAAAAATGTATTTGTATTGCTTGGCTGTCGCGTCCATTGGTCCCAGATGATCAACGTGCAGCGTGTGTAGTGGCGTGTCACCCTTGTCATTGCAATGGAGATAGCCCTCTTGTTTGCCTAACTTTTTGCTAAAAATGATACAACTGATACAATTAGCAATCGACTTTGTTACTTTCCTTTCAAGGTGTGGAATCCAGTATTGCTGCTGAATTGAGTGCATTGTCTTCGCTGTTGAGAAATGGCCAACTTCATGAGATCCTTGAATGATTTCCCTTTCCATCAGCCTTGGAACAACCAATACGTCATTGCCATTCACAGCTTTGAAGAGAAGACCTCCTTTTAGTTTGTAATCTTGGTATGGGTGCTGCTTCACGATCTCAACTATCGCTTTGATGAAATCGTCCTCCTGCTGTGCCTTCTTTATCCGAGCTGTTAGCTCAGTCGTCACGAACATGCACGTCTGCGGAAAACGACTGAGACAGTCCACGTGTCTCATTCGTTCCCCTGGGCGGTGTACTGTTCTGAATGTGAAGTCCTCCATGTACAGCATCCATTGGGAAACTTCTCTCGGTATGTCTGCTTTCGTTGTTGTTTGCTTAAACGCCGCACAGTCAGTGGCAAGATCAAATTTGATCCCCAACAGGTAATGACGAAACTTCTTGAGTGCGAGATATGCTGCTTTGACCTCCAAATAGTAACTGTGACGTTTGGACTCAGATTCTGTAGTCTTTTTACTCCAATAGTAAATCGGGTGGAAACTGCCATCAAACTGCTGCAACAAAACAGCTCCGAAACCGTCTTTGGATGCATCCGTGTGGAGTTCTGTTGCTGCTTCTCGTGAGTATATACGTAATACCGGTGCGATTACAAGCAGCTTCTTAACGGTTTGTAGCGACTGTTGCTCTGCTTCTCCAATGTTGAAAACCGTCTCCTTCCTGAGTAGATTCGTTAGCGGCCGTGCAACTTTTGCGTATCCAGGGATGAATTTTCTAAAAAATCCGGTGAGTCCCAGAAATGCTTGAACTGCTTTGATGTCTTTGGGCGTAGCAAACCGACTGACTGCTGCTGTCTTCTCTTTGCCGGGCCAGATTCGGCCGTCCTCTATAATATGACCCAGAAAGTGTATACGTGGTTGCATGAAGCTACATTTCTTCTACTTGATCTTCAGGCCATATTGCGCAGCTGTTTCCAGAACCAACTTCGTCTTCTTCATGCATACCTCGGGCGACGCGGCGTAAACAATTATATCGTCCATATAAAGCTGCATAACATCAGAGTTGATTAATTCTTGAAAAATATAGTTTACGAACCGAATGAACGCAGCTGGCGAGTTCTTGAATCCGAAAGGATTGAATTAAATTCAAATAATCCCTCCTTTGTGACGAAGGCTGTATACGACTTGCTCTGTTCTTCCATAGGTACGTGGAAAAATCCGTTTTCAAGGTCCATTATGGTGAACCACTTAGCCGACTGCAGCTTTTCCAAGACTTCCTCTATGATCGGGACTGGGAAACAGTCCACTAATACCATGCTGTTTAATTTCCTGTAGTCTACGCATGACGATGATTTGCGCACAATTCCTTGTTCGATCCATTCCTCTACTTGCTTCTTTACGGCGCTGGCTTCTTCTGCTGCTAAACGACTCGGTGAGTGATGAAACGGCTTGATTATGCCGTCGGGAACTATCTTCAGTTGGATTGGGCACTGCTTTGCAACTCCTGTGAGCTTCTGGTAACTGATTTTTATCATCTGTTCAACATCTTTGCAATATTGAGGTGGCGCTACGAATGATGATTCTTCACTGACATTATATATAAGAGCATACTCATCTGTTGGCACAGGATCAGCATCGAGCTTCAAAAACGTGTATCCTTGCCTATCAGCGACGAAAAGAAACTTTTTAATGAAATCGTGCCCCACCAGTACGTCGAAATCAATCTGGTTACTGGGGACGACTAAGAACTTCTGGTTGGTCTGCAAATTATCCACCGTAACCTCAGCATGAAAGTATCCGACAGGCTTCGTTGATGTATGACCCAGACCGCGCAACATAGTTGTGCTTTTGAAAAGTTCAACGTTCATCATGGTCTTCAACACACTCTCTTTGATTATGGTTACATCAGACCCTGTATCCACTAGACAGTCAACTTCAATGCCGTTTATCTGCATTTTTTCCATGCGACTGCGATCAGAGATGACGCGAACTTTATCAACTTTTTCGGCTTTATAAAGACAGTTACGCGAAATATGACCATTCTGATTGCACTTAGAACACTTTGTTTCAGCTTTACAATCTTTGCGCTTGTGTTCTCCTGATCCACAGTAATATCAATATTTCTTTTTAGCACCTTTCCCACTTTGTTGTTATACCCGGTACTCGAAGAGTAAAGGGGTATATTAGATTTGTGCAAAAAATTAATGTGTGTAACACCCAGAAGGAAGCGTTTCCAACCCATAAAGTATATATATTCTTGATCAGCATCAATAGCCGAGTCGATATAGCTATGTCTGTCTGTCCGTCCGTCTGTCCGTCCGTCCGTCCGTCCGTCCGTCTGTCCGTCTTCATTAGCGCCTATAGCTCAAAGACCATAAAAGCTAGAGGAACACAATTTTGTATCCAGACTCCTGTCCTATCGCACAAGTGTATTTCAAAATTTCGCCCCGCCCCCTTCCGCCCACTCCAAGGACGAAAATCTGTGGCATGCACAATTTTAAAGATACGGGAAAACAAAAAACGCAGAATCATAGAAAATAAGCATATCTATCAGATTGTTGAATCTGGATCAGATCAGATGATGATCAGATGTGCCCCTGGCCTCGGTCCTATAACACAATTCGAATAAATTATCCCGAACACTTGGTTAAAAGCCGGCAGACATACCTGGTATGATTTTCTTTTCACTGATTTGATCGTTAAACGCTTTCAAATTAATTTTCCCTTGAGAGTGGTCTGCCACGTGGGATTGCGCAAGAGCCAGAACTTTTCGTTGGTTATATATAGATGCGAGGGTTTACAGAATCACGTCGAATTACTTCAGTCGCTCCTGTGCTAATAACTCTAGCAAAACCTTTACAATTTGTGGTATGCTGTACTGAACATAAAGCTCAAAGATCACATGATGTTTGGGGAGCTTTAACTGCATAATCGTATGATTTTTAGCAACCGTGAGCGAAATTTCGCCCAAGCTTTACCTATGCTCCCTCTATGCTACTCTCTTATCAGTGCAATCGTAACGAAGTCTCGCTTAAATGCAAGTGCCTTGACGCGACTCTCTTCCGAAAGCTTGACGACAGCTTACAGCTTACGATCCACTTTCGGAGTTATTTATAGGTCTGTACTCATAAGCGTTACCGAAACTAATCTATCATATGTGGCAATAATAGTAATAATAATAAAAAAACAATATAAGAACAATCTAATACTATAGAGTATTATCTTCCTACCTTCGGCCCTACAACTGTACAGCTGTTAAATAGTACAGTAATGTTGGTGTGCAGCTGTTAATGAGTACAGTAATTTTGGTGTACAGTTCATTCACTGTACAGTGTATTGGTGTGCAGTTTACATACTGTACGGTGAGTGAAAACAGGAAGGAGAAAAAAAAACAGATACATATGTCATACGTAACAACAAGATAGTCTTTAACTTTTATATATATACAATACATAAATTCCCTTTATCAAAAATTTACATTTTCTTGTGAATTTATTGGGCCTGTGTGGTTTTCTTTACAAGTGTTAAAATTTAATCGATATTTTCTATTGAATAAGCAACAGTAATTTGGCCACACTGCCCTGTATGTACGTATAATGTGAAAAATTGGATCAGAAAGCAATGGCGTACATAACCTTATATATTAATGCATAACATCTGAAGCTACACTACTGGCCAAAATAATAAGCACACGCTTATGAGCTTTCTTTCACGTCTCGTAAAACTTTTGTAAGTAACATAAAGCAAAAATTAAATTCACTTTAAGTTTTCTAACCTAGAGTAGACTATAGAAATATTTAACACAACCATTTTTCACTTCACATATATTGATTGTGATCGATTAAACATAAAAAACATAAAAAAGTAGTGGCCAAAATAATAAGTACACCAATTCTACAAAGCCAAAAACTCAAAGCATATCAAAATTTTCTAATTATTTTCTAATTTTTTATAATCGTACGCTAGTATACGGTATAGCCACTCCTTTCTTGCATGACTTTGGCGATTCTTTTTGGCATACTAGCCATATGTTTGCGACAAGTCTCCACTGAAATCTCATACCACGTTTTTTTCTAAAAATTCCAACAATTCTCGAGTTTTTTTAATCGTGTTTGTACCAATTCGACGTTTTAGGTCTCCCCATAGCTTTTCAATTCGGTTTAAGCCAGGAGACTGACTTGGCCAACTCATAACCTTTACAATGTTCTCGCTAAACCAAGCCATGAAAAGTTTTGAGGTGTGGTCGTTATCCTGTTGAAAGACCCATCTCAAGGAATTGATTTCCCTAGCATATGGTTGCAAAAAGTCTGTCCATATGTTTTTATACCCCAATAGGGTCACCGTATAAGTTGGGCGATGTATAGGCCTAACGCCATGCCGCGTCCCCCACCACTATACACCGGCCTCCGTGCTTTACGTTTTCTTTGTGTACCGTACTTCGAATTCCTTGTTCTTGGGTCGATATACATACATTCTGAAGTCATTACCAAAAAGATTTTTTTTGTTTCGTCGATCCATAACATATTATTCCACTTTTAGGACCCATCTGGCCCATCTGCCAAATCATTTTCGGAAAATTTTTGCATCATCTTAAAATTTTTTCCTCGGAGTGAGGGAACGTTTCTATACGTCCTGGTAAGTCTGTATATTGAAGTCTCCGAAGAACCGTTCGATATGAAATATCATTGCCAATTTGAGAGGAAATGGCCTTGGAAGACATGAAGAGAACCCTTTTTGCAGGACTGTCGACGCAGGTGTCCGTTGTTTGTGAAGTTTTTTTTTTCCGTCCTTGATTTTCAGTAAGCATCCATGATTTTGAGGAATTCTGAAAAAAAAACATTCCAATCGTCCAATAATTTTCGCACTTTTCCAAAGGATTTTCCCTTCATTTTGAAGATTCATGGAAATCTTTTCTACTTCAGCAGTGCAATACTTTTTTCAGCCCATCTAAAGATTTTTGTAAACTCTCATGTACTTAAAAATGCAATATGCAATAAAAACCAGGAAACCTTTGACCAGATCCTTATCAAATCTTTAAAAATGTTTAAATAACAAAAGTTTACTTATTATTTTGACCAGACCGAAAATGACCATCCAACACAAATTTAAGCTTAGAATGGAATAAAGAGTGTTCCCTACTTTCATTTTTAGTTTAAATGTTTGGCAAGACTGTAACCTTTTAAAATATAAAGAATTGGCAGCCATGCATTCAAAAACATTCAAGATATATAATCAAACTAGCACGATACCTATGTACTTATTATTTTGGCCAGTAGTGTACACTCACTCTCATATCTCTGCGTACACCCCCAAAAAATTTCAAAATCAAACTTTAAACACAAATTGTTCGGCCATTTATGCATATTATTAATCCATTCTTTTCTTAAACAAAACTTTATTTTATTGTCTTTAATGACTTAATTTTTAAAGAACTATTTAACAATGTCTTTTATTATATTCTTAATTGTAAACTTAACACTACGAAAATGTGTACACGCAAAAGTCTGCTGTTTGAAGCTGCGGGGAATGCAAGATTTTGCGGTTACCGTTAGGTTTTTTGGCGTCGATCTTTTTTAGATTGTCTAAGCATATGTACTGCGCAGTTGTTTTGTCCTCTATCCAAAAAGTGATCAATAATTTCAATTCGACTGGCAGTATCTTGTCAAAGGCTCGTTCTGGGCGTTCGCCTTTGCTAACCAACCGCGAACAGAAGACTGTTATTAAGTCTATTCAGCTTAAACCCAGGACGACAGCTCATCAGGCAAAGCTTCAGATCGAGGCTAGTTTTTCCAAAACCGTTTCCGAAGATACTGTACGCCGTGTCATAAAAAAGGCTGACTACCATAGTTGAGTCGCCCGCAAAAAACCTCTGATCTCAGAAGTCAACAGGCAAAAGCGTGTTGTGGTCGGCTTTTAATCGAGCCGATAGTGGCTAGGGTTGGAGATCAGCAACCACAGCGGCATCTGGTGTGGATCCTGAGAGACGGGAACAGGGATGCGTGAAAAAGAGGAGGAAGAAAGGAGAGAAACGTGACCGGCAAGGTTAGAAAGAAAAGAGGAGTTCAGGGAGAAAAAAAAGCAGAGGGACACACGTGACTGAAGAAAAAAAAGTGGAAAAAAAAGTAGTGAAAAATAAAGAACGACAGCGACGACATCACTACGACGATAGTGGAAGCAGCAATCGTCGGGAATCAGGCGGCCACAGCAACAAACCGGTACTGGCCAGGCCGGGCAGTAGCTGGAGCACGGTACCACAGGGCAGGAGCTGGAGCACGGTCTCACACAGCAGTAGCTGGAGCACGGTCCCACAGAGCAGTAGCTGGAGCCCAGTCCCACGGAGCAGCAGCTGGACCCACGGAGCAACGTCTGGAGGAGGATTCCCCGGGGCAACGCCGCCAGGAGCCCACGAAGCACCAGCAGGAAGCCAACCTTGGCGTATGGAACCCGCGTATTCATCTTCACACCATCACACACCATCACACACACACCCACACACACATCATACGCATGTATTCACCCATAAAACCCCAGCACTAGAACATCACATCATTATCCATAGCACGGATAATGCATAATTTCTGCCTTACATATTCCCCCCCATATTACTGCTGAGCAGACAAAAAAACTCGTCGATTCCATGTCGAAACGCCTTGCGGAGACTTTGAAAAGAAAAGGATACCCTACTAGTTATTGAAACGGGTATACTTTTGACTTAAAATAAACTGTACGCTGACTTTTGCGTGTACACATTTTCGTAGTGTTAAGTTTACACTTAAGAATAATGTTCGGGCCAGCAGCATCATCATAATTAGAACCCACTGTACTTAAACTTAATACAACAACATACACATGTAAACGCTAACGTTCGGCAGCGCTGCTGCGCTCTCTCGGTATGCTAAGGGCTCTCCGCAGCCGCCGCTTCGGCTCTAGCATTGATCTGCCGACGTTGCGGAATTTAGTGCTATGCTAATCTCTCTGCGCATTGGTTGCATATGATCTCGTGAACATTTATCTGGCTGGGCAAAGAGCAAGCAATCGGCTTCTGCTAGCCGCCTGTATAAATAAATATTAAACATTAAATCAATTCGTCCTCATTTTGTTTCTGGACATAAATAGGTGCCAAAAAAGCTTGGCATCTCAAACAAATAAAATAAAAGACATTGTTAAATAGTTCTTTAAAAATTAAGTCATTAAAGACAATAAAATAAAGTTTTGTTTAAGAAAAGAATGGATTAATAATATGCATAAATGGCCGAACAATTTGTGTTTAAAGTTTGATTTAGAAATTTTTTGGGGGTGTACGCAGAGAAAAAAATTAATGGAGCTTGCCATGCCAAAAGGCCCCATTCAGAAAGTGCAACTTTATCAAAAACTAATTCGAATAAATATGCAGCAGGGCGATGATGTGTCCGCCTATGTCAATTATTTTGTAGAGACAATTGAAAAATTGTCAGAATTGGATATAAAACTCAACGACGACCTAAAAGTGATTATGTTACTAAGCAGTTTACCCGATTCATGGGAAAATTTTGTAGTCGCGATTGAAACGCGTGACGAGCTGCCAAAATTTGAAGCTGTTAAAGTAAAAATGATAGAAGAAAGCACTAGAAAACAGAAAAAGCAGAACGCGAAAATCATTTGAGCACATAAGCAGTGTAGACACATACACAGCGCAGATCGCGAGAAGACGATAATATCGAGAAGAGCGGAACAAAGAACGACGGGAACATAGGCGTAAAGCAGCAATTCAATGGAAAATGTTTCAAATGCGAAAGAACTGGTCATCGAGCAATCGAGTGCAGATCCAAGAAAAAGGGTAGCAAATCAAGTGGACAAAGAGAACAGGCAAGCAGTTTAATGCACTGTTTTTTCAGAGAGCAGCAAAAAAGAGTTTGGTGCGTAGATAGTGGCGCAACATCTCACATGTGTTGCGTTCGCAACATTTTCTTTAACTATGTTGAGAAGGAAACACCGATAATGTTGGCTACAAATAAATTCGTCTCATCACCCGGATTTGGCAATGTTAAAATTCAAAGTGAAAATATGATAATAAACTTGCAAAATGTGTTATACGTCCCCGAATTACATATGCATTTTTTCTCAGTGAGCACAGCAGCTAAATTCGAGAACTCCACTACATTTATTGGAAAAGTGGCACTGATTAAAAATAAAAAAGGAGAAACCATTATAAAAGCCAAGCGAGATGCATAAAATTTTAATGCATAAATAACAAAAAAAATGAATAAAACAATTAATTCAAATATATGAAAATATCTTTATTCCCTTTTTTATACATTTTATGGAAAAACAATGACTTTTATCAAGGAAATTGTAGTTTTACTTTATGTTGCTGCCCTAAAACCAATAAGTGTGAGCGAGATGCATATATGTGCTCTGTTGAGAATCGACATTAGTGACGTAGATGCGCAGAACTGAGATCAAGTGGCGGACTTCTTTGCGCTATCTTGTTTCTCTGTATCGTGGTTCGGAAGTGCTGTGCTTGGAATTCGACAAGTAAATATGTCAGCGCGTATGTATGTTTGTTGTTGCAGATAATTTGTTTTGTTTTTAGGTCTTGGATATCAATATTTTGTGTTAGTAGAAAAGGAAGCATGCAAACATTAATTACAATGAATATGAATATGATTGAAAAAAAATGAACATGCACTTGAATTTGCTGGGAAGGCTCTGGTATTTTACATAAACTGTGTGTATTTCTGGATAGGAAGAACTGTATGTATTTTGGATAAGAAAAACTGTGTGTATTTTGGATAAAAAAAGCGCTGAAAAATCCAAGTATGGACATATATCTGTACATATGTATGTACATATGTATGTATGTATGTAAGAAACGTTCGCTGCGATCGACTCGATGCACTGGGTTCGATCCACTAGGTTCGAAGTTCTAAGTTCGGTTCGATGCGATCGGCTCGATGCACTAGGTTCGATGAGTTATTTGCGGGTGGGGGAAACAAGTGGAGAGTTTATGTACATATGTTTAGAGGTTTATTGCAATTGCTAATTTTGGCGGAAAAAACTTGCAGAGTTTATGTATGTATGTATGTACATACACGCGAAAAAACGGCGGTCTTCTTTTTTCTCTTCGCCTTTTTCCGTATCACTTGCACTTTTCTTTTATGGAACCTTTCACACACTAAACACACAGAACCTTGCCCAATGAATTTTTTGGAATTTTGAATTTTTAGTACTTAGCTGGCAGTTTCTTAGGAGCATGCTGGGGCGAGCGGATTGGGGGGATGGGCCAATGTTTGTGGGGGGAGTCCTGCCAGTAATCTTGGTTTCAATTCCTTGGTCGCTGTGGTTGTCGGGCTTCGTGGGGGCTGATCTCCAGAATCACTTTTGGCTTGGAGGATACAAAATCTTCGAGTGTAAAGATGCGCATGCGTGTCCGTTGCAACACTTGAGCTTTGTCAGTAAGCAAAGTTAGGAGCGCTCAAAATGATGTGTCTGAAAAGAGCCGAGCTTAAGAGCGTTTTTGGAATAAACACATAAATTGGAGCGTTTTCAGAGCATTTTCACTGCTATCTAAGCACGGGCTCATAAAAAGCTCTTATTTCTGGGCATATTCTGAGTTGAAGTTAGCAAAAACAGCGCTGAAAATAACGGAATGCAGATTCATGCGATAAGCAAGGCGATAGACAAATCAATAATTTCTTCAGTTTCTGCAATAAGCACGTACAATTCAGACGTCTTCAGTGAATTATTAAGAGTGGTTGGTGTTACATTTTATAAGCAATGAGTGTCCAAAGATCAGGCCGCAATAAGTACAAAAAAATAATGAATGTGCTGATGGCCAAGAATCGACGCCTTAATTAGTCTTTGCCATCAGAACTCGACGTGGTGAAAGAACCAATATCGAATTCTGGATTTAATTTGGAAAAAATTTGTACAGATAATGATGGATACTCAAGTGATAACCATGACCATTCTGAAGATTCTGAGTGTAAGATCAAATCTCTTCGTGAGGAATTAGCCAACTGGGCAGTTGCATTCAATATTTCGTGTTCTGCTTTAAATGAGCTTCTGCAGATCTTGCGACGTATTTCACCTGATTCGCCACGTGATTCCAGAACTTTGAAAATAACTCCTCATTAAGCTAGTGAGGTTTTTCACCAGCTGTTGCGAAGTAAATTTTAAATAAAGTCAAGTCGATATCGATATCTATCGTTGCTATTCGATCGTGTTTTCAGTTCGCTCCGCCTAAAAATTTGTATTTTATTTTATGTGCTTAAAGGAAAGTTATTGAGTTATAAAACTCCCTACTGTGTTTAAACCGATCGTGCAACTCATCCGCTATCTGTGCATACTTTTTAAACGTATTTTTGTGTAGTTATTACCAATTATAGTCCAATTTATGCATTCTTTTTAGTCCCTTTCGTTTTTCGTTCTTATGCTCAGCTGATTTGTTGTTGTGTATACGCATAAGTATTACATACATAGGTATGTACATCCATATACTGTGGGTGCCGACTCCAGCGTTTCGCGTTTTGTGCTTTGTGCTTTTATATAATTACTCCCAGTTTTGATTTCAAAATTGTGCATTCTTACTATCCCCTACATTCTTAGTTGCAGCAGATTTGTCGTTGTCATATTCTTTTTAAGCTCTCTTGTTATTACTGTGCTAACACACACACGCACCGCGCTTGCAGTCTCTTTCTGCGTGACTCTCTGTGTTTCTTTAATCTCGCTGTGCTGTAAATTGCCGGTGGCGTACACATGCTGTTGTTATAGTGATTTCTGCCTGTGCTTTCGCGCTAGTTCTCGAGTATTTAGTATTTCTCGTAGCTTAAATTCATCACTTTTGCCACACCGACTTATTTTTTACTCTTCATTCTTTTTTTCTGTTTTCTTATTCAAATTTTATAATATTATTTTTATTTTTTTATTATGAGTACCTGCTGTGCTAAAAACTGTGATCGCTCGATCGTTACACGGCAGATGTTCATCTACTGCTGGTTGTGCGAGAATATGGCACGTACTACTTGCGCTGGCTATAGACATAATGGGGGTCGCGTTGTCGATCTTATTAAGGCTCGCTCCGGCCTCAACTGGACTTGTTGGGACTGTAGGGATATTGAAAACGACATGCGTGTCTTTATGAGACAGACGCACGATGAATTTGCTGCCCTTAATTCTGGATTCCGACTGCTCCAAGATAAGTTTCGTGCGACGGAGTCTCACTTTAAAACCCTTAAAATTTTGAGTCTCCAAAGAGAAAGAAGGGTAACAATTATGTGCCAAACATTAACAATGATGTTTTTATTTCAGTCCCAAAATCAACTGTATCATTACCTCGATCATCATCGTTAACTAACGATGGTGATATGGATCCTGTAGCCAGTGACTCTTACCGGCAAGCATCTGGATCATTTGCTTCTCAGAGGGGTCATGGCTTGCCGTCAGCTGTAACTCCGCCAAGTGACCGTCAATTAAACTTTACTTCCTGCTCTCATCACTGCTGATGGTACCGCTGCGTGTGCTCCCAGTGCTGGTGTGCTTGTTGCTGGTGATGCCGTCACGGCCTCCGTTGCCCCCTTATCGAGGCCTATTTGGGGTATGGCTCCACCATCTCGCTCGAGACGTGAACTTAGTGGAGTGGCTTCTCGGAAAGCGATATTTTTTTCCCACTTAAACCCTGAGGCCACATACGAGGATGTTAGACAACATCTAAGCTCTAAACTTAATGCTCCCCTTGATGATATTATTGTGACCAAGTTTACATTTACTCATAAGCGTAATATTTCCTCTTTCAAGATTTTCCTCCCTGATTCTTACCTATCTGCATGTCTTGAACCGTCAATCTGGCCTAAGCATACAATTATGCACGAGTTCCAACATAAAGTTTATAACCCGAGGCCCTGCCACCTCAAAAAACTAGATAACCTTTTCTCCATTCACTATCAAAACGCACGCAGTCTGTTAGGCAAATTGTGCCAACTAAATACGGATAGTGCCTCTTTTGATTTTGATGCTATTGCTTTTACCGAAAGCTGGCTTAACTCTACTGTTCTTGATCACGAAATTTTAGTTCACAAATGTATCACTTACAGAATGGACCGCGCATCTTACGCAGGTGGAGTTTTGATTGCAGTCAATACGGATTTCTCTTCTGAGTTGTTCCCTTTTAACAACATTCATGGGATTGAATTTGTTGCTGTCAAAGTCCGTTTTGATACAGCATCTATTTATTTGACCTGCTCTTATATTCCTCCCAATTCCGATGCTGAGGTTTACTTGAACCACCTCTCTGCTATACTTTCTGTTGTGTCCGCCTTAGGTTCTGCTGATCAGATTATTGTCATGGGTGGTTTATGGTTCATGGTTTCCTTCGTCAACTCTAAGCGTAAGTCCAATGCGTTTCCTCCTTCTCTTTATTATCTTAATAATTCTGAGTCTTCTTCTTCTGGTATTGCTAATTTATTCGCCACGTTTTTCCAGTCTACATACTCCTCTCATATGATCTACCTCCGGCCAACGGCAATTTTCTTCCATATTTTAAGGAAAGCGATGTTCAGGCAGCCTTGAAATCTTACTCTGCGGGTCCTGATAGAGTGTCAAGTTGTATTCTGAAATATTGTGCCGAATCCCTTTGCCAGCCTCTGACCTTTCTTTCCAACCTATCCTTGAAAAAATCTTGTCTCCCAATGTCTCAAATCGCACACAACGGGTTTTTTTTTCTAATGTGTTGTCTGATATTGTTAGTGTCACTTCTGGAGTTCCACAAGGAAGTCATTTGGGCCCGCTTCTCTTCATCTTATTTGTGAATGACCTACCCCAAGTTATAACATTCTCTCATACTTTAATGTATGCGGACGACCTAAAAATCAGAGTACAGATTGGTATTTGCACACACACCTTCAGATGGATCTGAATGAACTACTAATATGGTGTTCAAACAATCAGCTTTTTTTGAATTTTTCAAAATGCAAAATTATGATCTTTTATCGTTGCGCTCCAAATTTTGTGTCATATTCTCTTGGAAATCATTCCCTGGACCGAATATCGAGCTCAACTGACCTTGGAGTCCTTATTGGCCACAAATTGTGTTTAAATAGCCAGATATCCGAAACTGTGAACAAAACCAAGGGTGTTTTAGCCTTCATCAAGCTTTGGTCCAAGGAGTTTGACGACCCGTACGTGACCAAACAACTCTATATTTCTTAAGCGCGTTCGATATTGGAGTATTGTTATTGTGTGTGGAGCCCGCAGTATAAAGAGCAACAAGCTGTCCTCGAATCAGTGCAAAAAAAAAATTTTAATTCTTGCGCTTCGTAATCTAAACTGGGACTCCGGTAGATTCTTGCCACCTCACCGATCTAGGCTGCACCTTATTAATCTTCCTTCATTACACCATCGCAGAATATGCAATGGAGTAATGTTTATATATAAGCTCCTTCTTGGGATGGTCGATTCCCAAACACTCCTGAGTCAGATTGACTTATCCGTACCCTCTCGATCTACCCGTACCTTTCGGCCCATCCGGCTTTCTTTATGTAGGTCAAACTATGCCCTTTTAGAGTTTTATGCCATAACTTTAATACACTTTGCCATATTTTATCCCCTGAAATATCCTTGCAATATTTACCACTACCTGAATACAGCTGATTTTTAATTATAACCGGTACTCGAAGAGTAAAGGGGTATATTAGATTTGTTGAAAAAATTTATGTGTGTAACACCCAGAAGGAAGCGTTTCCGACCCCTTAAAGTATATATATTCTTGATCAGCATCAATAGCCGAGTCGATATAGCTATGTCTGTCTGTCCGTCCGTCTGGCCGTCTGCCCGTCCGTCCGTCTGTCCGTCTTCATTAGCGCCTATAGCTCAAAGACCATAAAAGCTAGAGGAACACAACTTTGTATCCAGACTCCTGTCCTATCGCACCGTTTCAAGTGTATTTCAAAATTTCACCCCGCCCCCTTCCGCCTACTCCAAGGACGAAAATTTGTGGCATGCACAATTTTCAAAATACGAGAAAACTAAAAACGCAGAATCATAGGGAACGACAATATCTATCAGAGTGTTGAATCTGGATCAGATCAGATGATAAATATAGCCACAATGAAGAAAACCATTTCGAAATGCATCGTTCCCTTTCGCTCGCTCTCACACACAGGGGTAGGCCGCGGCGGTAGACGCGTCTCACAACGTTCCCCCTCGTTTTATTATTATTTTTCCTCTTAATTCCTCTCTATATTACATTCTTTTTAATTATTCAACTTTATTAGCAGAACAATTGTTAATTTTCAAATAAATAAATAAATAACTATCTATCAGAGTGTTGAATCTGGATCAGATCGGATTATTAGTATAGCCAAAAAGAACTAATCAAATTTCAGTGGCCTTCCAAGCGCAGACTCATTCCCTCTCTCTTTCTCGCACACAGCCGTGTATGTATATGTAGAGTGTATATGTAGATATGTAGAAAAGAAACGTATGTAAACAAAAATGGAAACATCTAATATATAAAAATCTCCGAGAAAGGTTCGACTTAATTTTTTTTTCTTATTTGTCTAAAATTCAATTTTTCCCTTTTGGGAACATATAATAAATTACATATATCGTAAGCTCACATACATATGTATATACTGACTGAGTAGCAGGTATAAAGTAGAGACGCGGCCTTAGACGCGGCTCACAACATTCCCTCTCGTTAGTATTCTCGTATCATTAAAATTGCGTATGCCACAGATTCTAGTCTTTTGTGTAGGCGGATGGGGGCGGGGCGAAATTTTGAAATACACTTGTAACAGTATTATATCACAGGAGTCTGGATAACAAATTTGGTTGCTCTAGCTTTTATAGACCCTGAGATATAGGCGCTCATGAAGACGGACGGATGGACAGGCAGACATGACTATATCGACTCGGCTATTGATGCTGATTAAGAATATATATACTTTATGGGGTCGGAAACGCTTCCTTACTCTTCGAGTTCCGGGTATAAAAAAACTTTTGGTGACTGCGCCCATAACCTGTTACTAGACTATTCTTCAATAAAACCACGGTTTTAAATACACTCGAATGATTTTTAATGTTTTTGTTCATGTGCTACGGCTTGCGTGCATAGAGTTCGATGGATCAAAAGTAAAATATGGCGATAAAGAGAGGGATGAGCCTATCGTGAAATCGATGGTGCGATACACAGAGTTGATCTCTGTCTCTTTTGTTTATCACTGTCCAGATAGCGTTATAAAGTTAGACAGTGACTTCAACATTGGAAAAGTGGTTTTTAAACTCACCTGAATTCACCGCATCTGAGAGCACAGCCAAGCCCAGAACGATTTCGGATTCAGAGTCGACTAAGGCGTTAGGAATCTCATGGTTGCCTAATGAAGATGTCTTCAAATTTAAAATTGACGATTCAGTCATGGGTCTCCGAGCGACAAAACGGAACATTCTATCGGTGACATCGAAGTTATTCGACCCCCTTGGTTTGCTAAGTCCTATCATCATAACAGGCAAGATCCTATTGCAGGAACTTTGGTTAAACAAATTAGATTGGGATGAGTCGATTCCGCGGCATTTAGAAACAGCATGGAATATGTTGAAAAACACACTGTCTCACTTGGAAGAGATATCCATACCTCGGTTGGTGTTTACCGATCCGATGTCACCGAAGCAAATACATGCCTTTGCTGACGCTGCTGAGTACCTCTCCTTAGGCCATATGTCTCCTACCGACAATACGATTCCTTCTACTCCACACTATGTAATTTCACATCAGTGTGTCCTAAGACCCCAAAGTACGTCTACCAAGCTTCGCGTCGTTTTCGATGCGTCGTCCAAGACGTCCTCTCAGGTGGCCTTGAATGATATTCTGATGGTCGGACCTACCATTCAAGAGGAGCTATACTCGACACTGCTGCGCTACCGTCTGCACAGGTTTGCCCTGACTGCCGATGTTAAAAAGATGTATAGCCAAGTAATGATAAATGAAGCTGATAGGCAGTTTCAACTCATAGTGTGGAGAAGAGACCCATCTGAATCCTTGAGATTGTTCAAGCTTAACACCGTAACTTATGGGATTGGACCAGCACCATTTTTGGCTATCCGGTGTTTAAAAAGGTTGAGTGAGTCTGCAAAGCTCTCATTCCCTAAAGCTGCTGACGTTATCGGTTCCGACTTTTACTGGTGCTGCATGCCTAAAGGAGCTTAGGGCAATTAAGTCCGAAGTATCTCAGGTTCTTCAGACCGCAGGGTTTGAGTTGGCAAAATGGTTTTCAAACTCACCTGAGATCACCGCATCTGAGAGCACAGCAAAGCCCAGAACGATCTCGGATTCAGAGTCGATTAAGGCCTTAGGAATCTCATGGTTGCCTAATGAAGATGCTTTCAAATTTAAAATTGACAATTCAGTCATGGGTCTCCGAGCGACAAAACGGAACATTCTATCGGTGACATCGAAGTTATTCGATCCCCTTGGTTTGATAAGCTCTCTCATCATAACTGGATGCAAAAAAATGCCTTTGCTGACGCCTCCATGAGAGCTTATGGAGCGTGCGTCTATATACGTAGTAAAACTGCATAAGGTTTGAAATTATGGTTGTTGACTTCCAAGTCCAAAGTAGTGCCGCTCAAGACCGACCCCTCGGCACTGCATACTCCGGACTAGGAGAGTATAAGCTGCTTGTAGCGATGGCGACTTTTCTTGGCAGTCAGGCAAACGTTTTGTCAACGATAGTCCCGCGAATATGTTCTAGTGCTACAGATTCAGGGCAAATGGCAACCTCGTCATCGTGGCCGAGGACAATCTTCCGTCGCAGGAGTGGCTCGTCGGTAGAATAATCGCCACGCACGCAGGGGAGGACGGCATGGTCTGGGTCGGCGACATCAGGATCAGAATTTTGGCGGGCCATCCACGAATTGGCGCCGCTTCCGTTCTGTGGAAGAAGCCTTCAACGGGGCCGGTGTTTCATCGTTTCTCGTATATGTATTTCTTGTATTGATGTATTGACTATTTTTAATTCTATAAACTCTAGTGTAAGTAAGTTTAAGGAAAGGCAGGTGCGCAATAAAAGGTCGCGCTCTCGCTCTTGGCGATTTAGCCTAGCTTTGCCATTGTAGGTTAGAGATCAAATTGAATTGTAAAATAGCAAGCGGTTTTTAAACTTCCATTTAAACAAGTTTTCCCCAAGCAACTAGAAAAACTCTTAGTACAGAAACTTATAAGATAAATTAATAATAAAAATGTACTCACATGGACAGAGGTCGGATGCATTGGATCAGCGTCGTGACCCGCCACCAAGGGCGGCACCTGGAATGCTGCAGCCAAATCAGCACCGTGCTTGGATGAAAACTGCATTAGCAGAAGGACCAACCACGATCCGAGAGCAGGATCTCACACGTGTCCTGCCAAAAAGAGGAAATGGTGCGAAATCAGCTTCGACACCTGATCGAATGTAGGTACCAGCCACAACAGAGAGTCAGAACACGCTGAAAACGGATAAACGTGGCTTATTCGGACGAAAGAAGGATGCATTGGGTGCCAGACAAAAAAAATGAATCGACTGGATTAAGACGCGGAAGCCCCCCACCACAGCACCTAAAAGTGAAGACATCACGTATTCTCTATACAACTGACGAGGAGGTGCGCGACGCTCTCATGGAGTTTGGAATTTTCATCATCTTTCTTGTCCTTACATCGCTGGGTGAGTTCAATACCAAATTCTGCCGAAATAAAAGCCATGCAGTAATGAAATACGACGGGTCGAAGCAATTTTCGTTACAGCTGAATTTTTTCTTCATACTGTAATAATGATACGATCGCAATCAGGTTCTGTAATCTGATCGGTATATATTTAATATAGTTATTTTTGAAGAAGCAGATACATTTTGGGTGAACTGGTTTCAGCTTAATATTATAGGAGTTGGTCCACAAAATCCACAAAAACAATTTTTATGAGCTAGATAAATTGAATTTTAGCCAAAAAAAAAAAAAATTAAGTCGAACCTTTTCGGAGATTTTGATCTATTAGATGTTTCGATATTTGTTTACATAAATTTTTTACATCTGTCATTTCTACATGTCCTTATCAACTTCCTATATATACATACACGGCTGTGTGCGAGAGAAAGAGAGAATGAGTCTGCGCTTGGGAGGCCACTGAAATTTCATTTGTTCCTTCTGACTATATTTATGATTCGATCTGATCCAAATTCAATACTCTGATAGTCATTTTCTATGATACTGCGTTTTTGGTTTTCCCGTATCTTCAAAATTGTAGATTTTCATCTTTTGTGGGGGCGGAAGGGGGCGTGGCAAAATTTTAAAACAAACTCGTTTCGGTTTGATATCACAGGAGCTTGGATAGAAAGTTTGGTTGATCTAGCTCTTAGTCTCTGAGAACTAGGCGTCAAAAAATTCGATCAGGCATTGCGCCTACCCCGGTGTGTAAGAGAGAGCGAGAGGGAACGATGTATTTCAAAATGGTTTTCTTCATTGTGGCTATATTTATGATCCGATCTCAGATTCAACACTCAGATAGTTATGGTCATTGTCTACGATACTGCGTTTTTAGTTTTCTCGTATCTTTATTGTGCATTGTGCATGCCACAAATTTTCGTCCTTGGAGTGGGCGGAAGGGGGCGGGGCGAAATTTTGGAATACACTTGTAACAGTGTGATAGGACAGGAGCCTGGATGTAAAATTGAGTTCCTCTAGCTTTTATAGTCTCTGAGATATAGGCGCTCATGAAGACGGACAGACGGACGGACAGACAGACCTAGCTATATCGACTCGGCTATTGATGCTGATCAAGAATATATATACTTTATGGCAGGGGTGCGCAGTGCCTATGCTCACGATGCACATTTGTTTTTGTTTTGCACATAGCATATGGGAAGTGTTTGAGCTTACTCACTGGTAAGGTTATTTTGCACATTGACAATTACACAAAAAATTTTTCACTTTTCGCTTTGCGTCAACTTTCATTGCTGGCAAAGCAACAACAATTTTATTGCTTCGTTTTGCCGTCCCTATCCCGAATATATTTTGTTGTTGTCTCTTCGTTTGCTGTACACTGAAAAACGTAAAAGTTCACTTCGTTGTAAACCATGAGACGCATTTGTTTATTTTTGAAGAAACATGTTACTATTTTTTTCTGTGTACACCTTGAAATAACAAAAAAGTGATCGTTACATGTGTGAGTGCGAATTCCTTTATTTGTATTTGTGCGTGCATCCATAAGACAGCTTTGCGCATCCCTGCTTTATGGGGTCGGAAACGCGTCCCTCTGGGTGTTACACACATCCATTTTTCCAACAAATCTAATATACCCCTTTTTTCTTCGAGTACCGAGTATAATAAATGAAGTCCCGAATTTATTCCTTTTCTTTAAATGAATAAATGTAGTTCAGTAAAATGCACTACAATTTCTTTTTTGTTGTATCTATTGTCGAACTGAAGCAACCTGATCCCTGAACGACTTTGGGAGGAATCTCTGATTATGAATTGGGCTATAAGGGATTATGCCGGGGGGGCATTCGTGCAGCTTTGCACATGCAGCCCAAGACTGAGCAGCGCCACTTGTCTGTCTACGTGTGTCTATGAACTAACTTAATCGTTCCTTTTGTTTCTTTGGTTTGCTGTACCGAAGTCTTCCCTCGCTTTTACCTATCCTTTGGTAAGCGATTTTTATTGTTTATTGTTTAATATTGTTTAAAGTTTAACAATGTGCAGTTAAACTATAGGGGGAAAAATTAAATGACAAGTGTGTATCCTACGAGACTAAGGCAAGATACAAGATAAAATTAAGATATATATATAAATTATTACAATAAGTTATTTATTAGGATAGATTTTACCATGTTAGAACTAGTATCAAAGGAGAACAGATGAACAAATTTGTTATAGTTACGGCAAAGGCTACGGAAAGATTTCTGATCAGAGTAGTTAGAAAGACATAGCTGAAGATGGAGAGGAAAGTAATGCCTAGTCGGGCGGGACGGGACAGTAATACTAATAAGACTGATGAGGACAGATGATTCTACCTCACCAGAGAGAAGCTTGCGGAGAAAGAGCACTCCATGACAGATTCTACGGGATTTAAGAGATTAAGGAGACGCAGCCTGCTTTCAAAGGAAGGGAGATGTATCACAGGGTCTCAATTAAGTCCACGGAGTGCAAAGATGAAGAATTGTTTCCGTACGGATTCAAGCATATCTTGAAATGTTTGGTAATGTGGTGACCAAACACAGGAACTATATTCCAAGATAGGCCGGACCATAGAAACGTACAAGACTTTAGTGGTGTAAGGGTCAGTAAATTCCTTAGACCATCTTTTGACAAATCCAAGATCTCCTTTGGCTTTATTTGAGATGGTGGAGATATGGGAATTAAAACAAACATTTGGAACAAAGATAATGCCTAGGTCATTAACTTTGAACTGGCGTTGTAAGATAATGCTATTGATGGAGTAGTCATATAGGTATTGCTTGCTGCGGTGGAAAGTCATGATATTACATTTTGATATGTTCAGTGGAAGAACGTTAATTAGGCACCAGTTATTAAGAGCGTCAAGATCCGATTGCAGAGACAACGGGGACACAGGGTCATTATAAGAAAAACATAGCTTTACATCGTCAGCGTACATAAGGACACGGGAGTGAGATAAGACTTGAGGAAGATCATTAATAAACAAATTAAATAACAGTGGATCCAGATGGCTGCCTTGAGGTACAACCGATGTGACTAGAACAGGTTTAGAGAAAGAGGAGTTATAGCAGACACGCTGAGAACGATTACAAAGGTAAGAATTAGTCCAATAGAGAAGATTTGTCGCAAACCCAAGGAGAGATAGTTTATGGATAAGGAGATTGTTATTAACTGAGTCAAAGGCTTTACTTAAATCAGTGTAAACTACATCAGTTTGGCACTGATTAGGAAATCCATTAGGAAGAGGAAAAATCAAGGAGGTTAGAGCGACGTTTTACAAATCCGTGCTGTGATTCCGAGAACAGGGAACTACAAAAGTGCTGCAGCTGAGAAGTAATGATTTTTTCAAAAAGTTTAGGAATGGCAGATAAATTAGATATACACCGATAATTAGAAACATCTGATTTCGAGCCCTTTTTGTGGACAGGGATTATGTAGGACTCCTTCCAGATGATTGGAAAATCGCTTAACTCTAGCGACAAGGTGAAAAGTTTTAGAAGGGGCACGCAAAGAGAATCAGCACAAAGTTTAAGAACGGCACTGGGGACCAAATCCGGGCCAGTGGAGAACGAGAACTTACACGATCTTAAGTTGGTTAGCAGGCCGTTATAATCGATGATGGGGTAATAGATGCAATTTGAGCTATTTAAGGGAATAGGATAAGAGTACCAGGTACGATGGTCGGATGTGGAGGCAAGAATAGAGGTAAGGTTCATTGAGGGGACAGAGTAGCAACGTTGAAAAAAGGAAGCGAACAGATCCGCAATGTCACAATCATTATCAGCAAAGCTACCATTTAAGTGTAGGGATAAAGGAAATTGAGAAGAGTTACGTTTAGAGTTATCATACCTGAAGAATTGTTTTGGATCGCGTTTGGAGTTAAGCTTGCATTTGGCCAAGTATTTATTATAGCAAAGCGTATTAAATAGGGAAAATTTCGATTTTGCAAT
Organism: Drosophila helvetica; assembly: GCA_963969585.1. Lineage (NCBI taxonomy): Eukaryota > Metazoa > Arthropoda > Insecta > Diptera > Drosophilidae > Drosophila > Drosophila helvetica. The sequence goes on along the minus strand of CAXALB010000007.1, from coordinate 295,997 downwards.
TGAGTACTTAGAAAAGTCCGATTGAGAACCGGATTTTCAAAATTTTGTATACATGCGGGATTTAAAATTCTTCAGGTTGATTAGCCTCGGGATGAACCAAATGGGGACAGAAGTATTTTTCAAAGGGGTGACTGAAGGGACATAAGTAGTAAAGATGGAGAAAATGGTAGTATAGAATGCATTAGTGGCAGGCTCAATTTCACGGAAGTCGTCGAGGAATGACCAATCGATCTGGGATAGAGCAATATTAAAAGAGGGAAAATCGGCCTTTTTAAAGCAAAGGATAGTCGAGGGCTTAGTGAAAAATTTGATGGGCCCAGAAGAAGGCAACTGAAGTTCAATGTCAAGTGTGGGATGATTAAGGTCTTCAGGGAAAGATAGAGGTGATCCTCTACTAACCAGAGTCATCGACGCACAGTGGGACATCAGACACAAAGAGGTGGCAAAAGTCAAAAAATTTATGATCGCTTTGGATGAAATGAATACACGCATCTAACAAAGAATTTCCCAGAGCTTACAAAACTCAAATTCAAGCTAAACACACTTTTATTTTAGGAGATATGAGCATTCAAAGTTGAAAATTATTTCAGTGTGCACAAATGTATTCAACTTTTTTCAATTGCTGCATCTTTGAGGATGAATTAAAAGTAAACTACGTTACGTATGATTCTGCTTTTTGTGTTTCAATTTAGGTATATTCATTGTTATTATTAATCAATAAAAACCTTTTCTTTTGCATGGACAGATATCAAGAAAAACGTATCAAAAACCATCTAATTTTTGAGTTTTTTCAACTTCGCAAAATGGGATTGGGATCTTAGGTAAAAGAATATTCAATGAAAATATACAAAAAATATCTCGAAAAAATTTGATGAACTTTTTTTGTAGTCAGGTCAAAGTTGAAAAGCAGCCCAAAAATGAGATCCATATACTAATACATTCATATATTTTATATATAAGCCATGGGAGATACCAAAATAAATAGGCAAATAAATATTCTTTAGTAAATTTAAGCTTATAAGATACTATTTCAAATGTAGATAAAAATTAAACAAAAAAATAATTTGACAAGATTTGTATTCAAAAAATATTTTGTTTTTTGTAAATTTAAAAAAAAAATTTATTTTATCAAAAATTAAATATAAAATAATATTTTTTTTTAAATTGACAATTAAACGTTCTTTATTGATAAAAAAAATCTAAAAAATGTTATTTTAGATAGACAAATATGACAATGAGTTGTTAAGCTTTCTGACATTGGAGCAAAGTGAGAATAAAGAGAAGAGAATAAACTTTCAAATGCAGTTTATTTCATGAAGATATATATTTTTTTGTTCAGAAGTTATTAGTTTAGCAAGCTGAAATGGCCGAATGTCCCACTGTCTGACTTATCGGAGGTGAAGACGAGGTCTAAGATCCTGCCCATGTTATTACAAATGCCATTAACCTGACCCAGCGAAGTATAGGACAAGAAGTCAATAAAATCATGCTGCATGGATGGGAGCATCAGGTTAGAGTCAACAGAAGGAGACCAAGTAGTATTTGGGAGATTAAAATCCCCAAGGACAATAAGACGATCGGAATCATTAAGTTGGGACGAAACGAAATGAAGATAAGCAGTGTGAAGCATATAGGTTGCGAATTCAGAAGACGGTGGGATGTATGAACAAGAAATGAATAAATTAAAAGAGCACAGACGAATTTAAGCTATGGCTATTTCTAAATTGTTAAACTCTTCGATGGAAAGGAGTTGAGAAGTTAAGTCAGAACGCACGGCTATCAGAACTCAACCACCTCGAGATGGACGGTCACATCTATATATGTTATAATTGTCTATAAAAATCTCGGAATCCGAAATTGAGGAATTTTGCCAGGTTTCAGTAAAGGTGATAATATCGGAATCAAAAGTTGCAATATCAGAATATAGTTTGCTGAGCTTACTGCACAGGCCACGTACACTCTGATATGAGATCTTTAGTGGAGGGGGAGAATTCAGTTTTTTGAAGCGGACGGAAGTGGAGTAGAAAACGTATCAACTCTAGCTTCAGGGGGACGCTTGGTTAACAAGTGGCAAATCGTATGATTCGGCCAGAAAAAGGGATCGAGGATTCTATTTACGCGTTCATCCGGAACTAGAATTTTAAATGAAGAAATACTACGTTTTTCTTTAAAGTTAAATTTATTAACTACTAGGCCAGAGGAGTTATCAATTTTAAGTTTAGAAAGGATGTTTTCTCTAACCAGAACATCCGTTGTCGTGTGCAATAGTCGGGACACAAAAGTAGATTTTTGAGGAGCACGAGCGAGAAGTGTAGGTGGAAGGGTCACACTTTTAATAAGTAAAGCTGAAGTGGGTACAACCCGAGGGGCGGGTTCAGATAGAGTAGAACTGTCCGAGGATATGGCGATGGAAGGAGAAGTGGAAAGTGCTTCCACTTCCATTCTGACAACGGTGTCGTCGGCATCAATTGAGGGCGATGGAGCACCAGCGACATGATCGTCATTAACTTCCAATTGTACAGTTGGCCCCGGAGAGGCTACAGGAGAGGAGCCGGATGCAGCCATCCTCATCGAAGCAGGATCGTTATCGCCGATATTCTTGCCATCGATTTCCTTCGCGCCAGAGTCGATCACGACTGGCGAGCTTATTGGAGGAGCGGGCATATCGTTGACTGCAAGAAAATTAAAGATTTTAGCACACGGCGAAGTACGAGTAACCTTTCTTCTCTTAGGAGACTCACTTATCATTTTTAGGTTTTTTAAAATGAGTCTCCGTTGAGCGAAACTTATCCTGCAGTCGCTGAAATTCCGAGTGGAGACCGGCGAATTCGCTATGAGTTTTTCTCATAAAGATTCGCATGTCGGCCCCAACTGGCCTGCAATCGAAACAGGTCAGGTTGAGACCGCACCGAGTCTTGACCAGATCAACAATCCGACCTCCACAATGACCAAGACCCTGACAGGTAGCGTGTGCCGTATTATTACACAACCAGAAGTAGATGAAGGTTTGACGAATAGCCACCGTACGGCTAGCGTCGCAGCGTTTAGCACAGCACGAGCTCATTGTAAAAATGATGAGAAAAATATATGTGGAAAGAAAAAAAGAAAGAATAAATATACATAAGTCGGTGTGAGGCTGATGCAGTATCTAAAGCTTATGTTACACAATTCCGCGCGCAAGCACAAACACAACAGTCACAATAACAACAAGTGTACGGAGAGACGAAAGAAGCACAGAGAGTAAGCACAGAGCGGCTGTTAGCGCAGTTCGTGTGTTTAAGAGTGAGAACAGTAGAGAGGGTAAGATAAAAGTAGAGAGCAGCTCTGAGAGAGCGAGTGCACCACACAAGCTTTTAGCAACAACAAAACAGCTGAGAATGTGCGGAGAAGGAGGAATGCACAATATGATTGAAAATTGGAAATAAAATACACAAGAGTAGGCAAAAGGCGTAAGCACTGATATCAACAAATTACACGCACGGTTAAGTACACAGGGAGTAACTAAAAGACACAATTACTTTCCTTTAAGCAATAGATTCAAAAAAAATGTTTGGTAGGAGCGACGAAAAACACGACCGTCAGCAACGATATATCGATATAAATCAATGGTACTCGCAGAGTATTAGAAGCGTTTCCAACCCCATAAAATATATAAATTCTTGATCAGCATCAATAGCCGAGTCGATATATCCATGTCTGTCTGTCCGTCCGTCTACCCGTTCGTCTGTCCGTCCGTCTGTCCGTCCGTCCGTCCGTCTTCATGAGCGCCTATGTATATCTCAGAGACTATACAAGCTAGAGCAACCAAATTTTGTATCCAGACTCCTGTGATATCACATTGATACAAAACCCGCCCACACAAAAGACGAAAATCTCTGGAATCCACAATTTTTAAGATACAAGAAAACTAAAAACGCAGAATCATGGAAAATATCCATATCCTTTGTTGCAACCTCTTAATTTTATTTCCTGATCTACTAGCCTATTATTCACGAACGCCAGTATTAAACATTCATCTGATTAAAATTCATACTAAGAAGGTAGTGTCATTAGCAGACGGGACTTCCCGTCTACCTCTTCGATTCCTGTTACTTAGTCACCACAAATTTAGAATTTAGCGATAAAATTTGATTTAAATGTCTATTAGTAGTTGCTTCCTAATTTAATGCTGAGACGCCAATCTATTGTATTCACAAATGGTTAAAGAATTTATTTCGCGGTGCACCCTTTGGTTACATAACTGAGAAAATAATCCCTAGGAATTCTATAATCAAACTTTTCCCGACTCTTTCGGCTTTTTGCCACTAATAAGTTTCATTCTCTAATTTTTGTACCCGGTACTCGAAGAGTATAGGGTATTTTAGCTTTTTGGGAAAAGTGGATGTGTGTAACAACCAGAAGTAAGCGTTTCCGAAACCATAAAGTAAACATATTCTTAATCAGCATCAATAGACGTTTTGAAAAAGCCATGTTTGTCTGTCCATCTGCTTCGATGAGCGCCTATATTTCAGAGACTATAAAAGCTAGAGCGACCAAAATATCTATCCAGACTCCTGTGAAATCACAACGTTTCAAGTCCTCTTTGAAATTTCGCCCCTCCGCCTTCCCACCACACAAGTTTTGAAAAATACTCGTCTCGGTTTGATATCACAGGAGCTTGGATAGAAAGTTTGGTTGATCTAGCTCTTATAGTCTCTGAGAACTATGCGTCAAAAAATTCGATCAGGCATAGCGCCCACCCCGGTGTGTGAGAGAGAGCGAGAGGGAACGATGCATTTTCTTCATTGTGGCTACATTTATCATCTGATATGATCCAGATTCAACACTCTGATAGATATGCTCATTCTCTATGATTCTGCGTTTTTAATTTTCTCGTATCTTTAAAATTGTGCATGCCACAGATTTTCATTCTTGGAGTGGGCGGAAGGGGGCGGGGCGAAATTTTGAAACACACTTATAACAGTGCGATCGGACAGGAGTCCGGATACAAAATTGTGTTCCTCTAGCTTTTATGGTCTTTGAGCTATAGGCGCTAATGAAGACAGACAGAAGGACAGACGGACGGACAGACAGACATAACTATATCGACTTGGCTATTGATGCTGATCAAGAATATATTTACTTTATGGGGTCGGACCGCTTCCTTCTGGGTCTTACACACATCTATTTTTTTCACAAATCTAATATACCCCTTTACTCTTCGAGTACCGGGTATAAAAAGATACAGATGTATACGAAAATGTAAAGAAAAGTTTAAACAGATCGAATCGAATATGTAAAAATCGTCCAAATGACTTGATAAATTTTCATGAAATGGTGACACCTAGATTTTGAACTTGGTCGGTATATATTTCTGTGGCACCCCTGATTGAGACGAAATTAATTTTTCTTCCAGTAACTTTGTCCGTGCGTCACCCTCATATGTTCTACTTTAACGATACGATGATGAAACTGTTCACTACACGCAATCTGACTGTAGTTCCATCAGTGACGGTCTCCTTTGAGAAGATGCTCACAGTCCCAGATTGGTGGGACTATTTGGTATACAACTTTATAAATACATTGCATGGAGATATAACCAGAGCCAGTACAACAAACCCTCGATCCAAATCCGTTAACGAAGCTAAAACCGATCGGAACACATTAAAGTCCAGAGAAGATATCCTGTATGTGGAGGATGGGAAAATTGAAAGCAATGAAGAAGCGTCTAGGAGAAAAAGAGAATCTGGACCAGGACCGCCTTACGACGGGTTCGATAGTATCAACGGGGACGAAAATCTTGATAACCCGGACCTGAGCGAACAAATCGGCGACACCAAAAAAAGTCGTAATGCTCAAAGTAGTACTGCCCAAGCTGTCCCATGGGATGAAAGCAGTTTTAATTTTACCACCCATCTCCAGGGTCGTTTATTCCTGCACGAGAACCTGCTGCTTGGTCCACCACGCATTCGGCAGATTCGCGTTAGCAAGAACAGCTGCCATGTGGACGATAGCTTTACTGGAAACTTCAACACCTGCTATGCCGCATATTCCATCGAGGCCGAAGAGATCACCGAGTTATATAAAGGCACCCGATACCGAACGATGCGGGAACTGGGCGCCACTCCAATTTTGACTTTACTGGCCTTATATCGCTCTGGTGGGTATACAGTTGATCTAACCTATGACAAGGATGAGAATCTGCAGAGCATAAATAAACTGAAAGGTGCTAATTGGCTGGATCGGGGTTCGAGGCTATGTTTGGTGGAGTTCAATCTCTTCAACGATAAAAAAGACATCTTTCAGAGCGTCAAGTAGGGTTTTGCCCTGACTTAAATTAAATATAATTTAAAGTTATTCTTCCGCTTAGACTAATTGCTGAGATCCCTCCGACGGGCGGTGTCATACCGCAGGCACATCTGCAAACAGTCAAACAGTATTCTTTTTTCACCGATCACAGTCTGACCATGACTGTAGTCTATATATTTTGGTATATATTGGTATTTTACTACACCATTTGGGAGATCAATGAATTGTGCAAGTCGGGATGTAAAACCTACTTCAAATCATTAATAAACTTTCTTGATTCTATTGTATTAGTGGTAATTATATTTTTCTGTACTTTTATATTCCCGATCTAATTTTTTTATACCCAGTTGTGTTACGTGGCTTTGGTCTATAATATTTGGCATACCCTTAAAATGAAATCCATTACATCCAAAGCCCTCGTGCAACAGAACTATCAAAGGATTGATGTTATCTGCTTATAGAATATAATCTATGTGGATATGATGGCTATTTTAGCATTTTTGGTTTGGATAAAAATATTCAAGTTTATCAGTTTCAACAAGACACTCATTCAGTTTACAACGACATTAAGAAGGGTATGTAATTTTATTCAGAATTGACTAGATATCAACTGTGATTTTTTTTTTAAATGTTTAGTGCTTTAAAGATTTAACTGGATTCAGTATTCTATTTGGCATTGTTTTTTTGGCCTATGCTCAACTGGGTCTTCTGCTTTTCGGCACTGAGCACCCAAATTTTCATAATTTTGTGACCTCAGTATTAACAATGATCCGCATGATCCTCGGTGACTTTCAGTACCATCTTATTGAGCAGTCCAATCGAGTGCTAGGGCCCATCTACTTTCTCACCTACATTGTGCTTGTGTTCTTCATCCTGTTGGCAAGTTTCAGAATTAAATTAAACTTTATAGGTTTTAATGGGTTGTATTCCACAAGAACATGTTTTTAGCCATCATCATGCAAACGTATAACGCAGTTAAGAATGAAATCACCCAAGGACGCAGCCAATTGGCCTCATATGTCTATAAGAAACTGGTTAGTGCCCTCTACTGGATAACTCACTGTGGCCATAAGCGTCGTGTTTTGCCATCCCGCCCCATATCTGCTTTCAATGAAGCTGATCTGAATTCAGCCACAGAATTAAAGCAGCCTAAGGTACTGAGGAGGAGCATGACCACAGAAGAGTACATTTACCAAGTTAAACTATTAAAGTACATAATTTAAGCTGAATATCTATTTCAGGGCACGGTATTTCGAAAATATTCCTCCTGATGTTCAAAACAAGGAATTATTTCGGTAAGAGACCTGATATATTGTTTAGTTTATAATTTATAGCTGTTGGGTTACGCAGCCCAAACTTGCTCCTAAAACATAGTCTTAGTCAGTGGTGCAGCAGTAGAGTAAATTCTATTATTGTTCGTCGTTGATACTGCCCACTGTACCACATTGTCTACATATTGTCATACATATATAAGCTCCCGCACGGCAGCAGCCTATCCAGCCGTTCTCTCTCGTCTTCTTTCTTTACTTTGCCTTCTACATCGCTCTCTCGATCTGTCGTCTTCTATATTGCTCTCTCGATCTTTCGCCACCTCTATCGCTTCCTCGATGCATCGCTCGCTCTCACTTGCATTTTGGGCACGGGCAATGGGCCCGCCTGCCCTTGGAATCAGTCTAGAATCTCGTATCGTCGTATCGTCGTCGTCGTTGTATACATGTAAACTGTCTTCACCTAGCATCTCGTCTCGAATCGTCGTCGTCGTTGTATACATGTAAATCTCGACTATAAGCTCTCGCATCGAATCGCAACAATCGCCTTGCATGGCAAATAAATCATCTTAAATCGAAACCAATTGTGTTTAAATAAATATTTGGGAATTTACGCTGCTGAAGAAGCTCAGTAGCTCAACATTTGGTGACCCCGACGTGATAAACATAAACAATTAAATCACAAAAAACATTAAAATTTCGTTTGCTAGCAATTTTGTGTGGAACTACAGTTAATTTGTTCGTTTTTGCACAAGCAACAGTAACGGTGCTCGTTTCGTCTACTTTGCGCTCATCTTACGGTTCTGTCTGCTCTTATTGCAAGCATTCCTCTTTGCGGTCATCTTCCCGCTAGAAACGTTTCTACCGCGGCTGCCCAAATGGACGAGAGAAACGTCAGTGCAGTGGGCGCTGCTGAAAATACGTTGGCTTTTCTGAAGCAGAAAGCACCGGCCTTATATGCAAGGCTGAAACGGTTGGAAGTAATCTTGGAGAGCGCTGCCCTATTTGACTACTTCATGCTCTCTGGAAGGCTCAAGCAGATCGAGGAGCTGCACGGCACCTTTAAAACCGTGCACAGCGAGCTGGAGAAGCTGGACTACGATGAGATTGGCAGCGAATTGTACAACAATTTTGAGGAACTTGTCGTAAAGCTGAAGGTGCTACTTCTCTCTGGACTAACTAAGCTTTCCTCTCCCGTGATTGCCCCTCTTACGGCTGCTGGGGAAATCACACTTGTCAACTCTCAGGAGGATTCTTGCTCAATTTTGGAACCAATTGGAAGTCTCGAGAAACCTCAATCCCAATTGGTGCGTTGGATTGCTGTGCCGGCTACGCCTGATGGATCAGAGGATAATGAATCCTATTTAAATATCAACGATGGTTTCGATGGCATCAACACAGCTGGACTTGCGCCGGATTCTGTGTCTCCTCAACCTACTTTCTCGATTTCGACCCGGCAAACATCGTGGAGTCCCTGCAAGCGCTCCGTTTCGGCCGATATTCACTCGCGAGGGGCTCTTCCGAACGATCAGAACATATTCCCTCTACCTGTTTACGGAACTAATGCTGAAAAACACGTTGGACTTCGAGCTCTGCTGGCCCCGAGACCATCCCAAGATTGGTCCATTTGGGGAAGGGCGGAGAATTCTAAAAATCTCGTCTTCATTTCAGAAACTCCTGCTGGTCTGGACACATCACTTCAACTGCCCAGTTTGATTGCGCTATCCTTCTTCGCCTCTTCTTCTTCTGCAGCCGAGCCCCACATGACATGGCTCAACTTCGACCTATTAGGTGTGGGCAACGCGCTGATTACTTGCGGTGACTCTACACGTCTCGATGGAAGGAAGAATGGCCCACACTACAACGCACTATGGCTGCTGAACCCTGTATGCTGTTGGGTGATGTTAAAAGGCAGGCTTTCAACGGGGGGAGTATGTTGGGTTACGCAGCCCAAACTTGCTCCTAAAACATAGTCTTAGTCAGTGGTGCAGCAGTAGAGTAAATTCTATTATTGTTCGTCGTTGATACTGCCCACTGTACCACATTGTCTACATATTGTCATACATATATAAGCTCCCGCACGGCAGCAGCCTATCCAGCCGTTCTCTCTCGTCTTCTTTCTTTACTTTGCCTTCTACATCGCTCTCTCGATCTGTCGTCTTCTATATTGCTCTCTCGATCTTTCGCCACCTCTATCGCTTCCTCGATGCATCGCTCGCTCTCACTTGCATTTTGGGCACGGGCAATGGGCCCGCCTGCCCTTGGAATCAGTCTAGAATCTCGTATCGTCGTATCGTCGTCGTCGTTGTATACATGTAAACTGTCTTCACCTAGCATCTCGTCTCGAATCGTCGTCGTCGTTGTATACATGTAAATCTCGACTATAAGCTCTCGCATCGAATCGCAACAATCGCCTTGCATGGCAAATAAATCATCTTAAATCGAAACCAATTGTGTTTAAATAAATATTTGGGAATTTACGCTGCTGAAGAAGCTCAGTAGCTCAACAATAGCCTTTTCTTTTTTTGCTTCCTTATAGTCTTAGCAATCGCGTAAGTCTAATTGAAGAAGTTCTCGAACAGCTTGTTACCAACATGGATAGCATACTGCAACGCTTTGAGAGAGAGCACGTTGCCAGGAAGAGCTAGGTTCGAAATATATATATGTGTGTAGCATGCCGACATAGTCTGCACATAATAAAAGCTGAATAATTTACTTAATTTATATTTAATTAAATGGTGTAAAGATGTATCTGGTATTGTGGTATTATACATATTCAACTTCTTCAATTGCAGGTGATTAAGTAATTGCGTTTTTACCAGATTGACTCGGATAAATACACGCTTAACTTCGGCATTCGGAAATGGAAATCACACCAAAGTTATTTGTTGTTTTTAGAAATTTTAATGTATTTCAAATTATTGTAGATTCTCGGGCAATGGTGAATTCAAAAAATCGGCTATGCTGCTTGATGGTGTCGAAGGCGCTTTGAAATCGATGCAGCAAGTGTACCTCTTTCGGACTTGCCTCGGCTATGCATACTACAACGAAAATGCTGTCCGATGAGGAGTCACCTCTTCTTGAATTCAGCTTTGTATTCACTAAGTATGTTTTTTTTATACCCGGTACTCGAAGAGTATAGGGGTGTATTAGATTTGAGGTGATAACGGTGTGTGTACCACCCAGAAGTAATCGTTTCCGACCCCATAAAGTATATATTTTCTTGATCAGCATCAATAGCCGAGTCGATATAACTATTTCTGTCTGTCCGTCCGTCCGTCTTCATTAGTGCCTATAGCTCAGAGACTGCTAGAGCAATCTTATTTATCCAGACTCCTGTCTTATCACACTGTTACAAGTGTATTTCAAAATTTCGCCCTGCCGCCTTCCGCCCACTCAAAGGACGAAAATCTGTGGCATGCACAATTTTAAAGAACGAGAAAATTAAAATCGCAGAATCGTAGAAAATGACAATCTATCAGAGTGTTGAATCTGGATCAGATCGGATCATAAATATAGCCACAATGAAGAAAACCATTTCGAAATGCATCGTTCCCTCTCGCTCTCTCTCACACACAGGGGTGTGCGCTCTGCCATATCGACTTTTTGACGCCCAGATCTCAGAGCCTATAAGAGCTAGATCAACCAAACTTTCTATCCTGTGATATCAAACCGAGACGAGTTTGTTTCAAAATTTGGGCACGCCCCCTTCCGCCCCCACAAATTACGAAAATCTACAATTTTGAAGATACGGAAAAGCCAAAATCGCAGAATCATAGGAAATTACCATATCTATCAGAGTATTGAATCTGGATCAGATCGGATCATAAATATAGTCAGAAGGAAAAGAAGGACTCTCTCTCGCACACAGCCGTGTATGTATATGTAGGAAGTAGATTTATACATGTAGAAAAGACAGATGTAAAAAGTATGTAAACAAATATATATATATATATATATATATCTAATAAATACATATTTCCGAAAAAGTTCGATTTAATATTTTGTTTCATTTTTGGCTTAAATTAAATTTGTCCCTTTTGCGAACATGTAATAAATTACAACAAGCTCACATACATATATACTGACTGAGTAACGGGTATAAAGTAGAGCCGCGGCCGTAGACGCCGCTTACAATGTTCCCCCTCGTTACTTATAAAGCTACTTATATTGTTTTATCTGTTTCTTAAATTGAATTTCTTATGATTCTCACGAATTTTTCCAGAGAGGGTCGTCCTTTTTTTGGTTTACTTGATGGTCCTTTATTTCTTCCTTCTAATGTCGTTCTTTGGGTTAGCCTGTTGGCCTTTAAGCCTTCCTTGTGATGTTTTATTTGATTTATTCAATTTTTCTTTAATTTGGATAGTTGATAGTAGCGAGGGTCCTCCCTACAGCTCTTCCTTCGTTTTCGTATGGTTGATTGTGTAAACTTTTGAGAGCTCGTTGTATTATATGTCTTTATTTCATCACTGTAGTAATTCGAATGAATGTGCCCTGGCATATCGATACTTGTCATGGACTAGTATCGATATGTCCAGTACATGATATTTCTTAAAATACTATCGATAAGTAAATCTTAACATAATATTCATATCTTACATTTGGACGACCTGACTACAGATCGCCCACGATCTACACACTAAGGAATACAATTTTTAATTAACTTATTCATCTATTAGCAGCATGAGGTTACAGTTTTATCCTTACATTCTACCCAGGGTTTGAGCCTCGCTGGTTCTAGAACACTTCGGAATGGCATCTGTGTCAACTGACAGCCCTCAATATCGACAACCTCATAACGATCGTTATCCAAGACTCTATTAATCCTGTATGGTCCTCGATACTTGGGTGCAAACTTCTTATTGAACCCAGGTGTTGTGTCAACATGTCGGACGGCTTCATAATCACCAGTTTCATACCTTAATGGAGTTCTATGTTTATTTGCATACATCTTCTCATTTCTTATCTGCGAACGCTGTATATACTCACTTGCTATTTCGCTAATGGTTTCCAACTCTCTATGATCCGAAGCTAACTTATCCTCTGGGTATTCAGTTAATTCATCTACCACAGGTCCCTTCTGGGGCATGCTACTGTTAACAGCGTTATTAATGGCGTGCTCTACCTTGTTCATTAGTTTATACCAATCGGCTTGCTCGAGGGGTTCCGACAATTTCCCTAGCATCGGAGTCAGAACACGATTCACCCGTTCCACTTTGCCATTCGCCTGCGGTGCACCCGTAGCTACTTTAATGTGCTCTATCCCTCTTTCCTGCAGAAAACTAGAGAACTCTAACGATGTGAAACATTTCCCTCGATCCGATATTATCCTAGTAGGGCGACTATAGAAATCAAAATATTTACTTATGGCATCCTTAGCTTCCCGCGTGCTGGTTTAATGCACTTAGCCCGATGAATAAAATCCTATCTCCCTCTAATTGCCTTAGAGAAGACAAGAAGCTATCTTTTTGCATACATTTTTTCAATAATTGTCGTACCTGCAGTCATAGGCACCATACTCTGTTGCAACTCGTTATTCAAAATGTACGTCATCTCATCATCACACGGAGCCGCTACATGAGCTTCTACCTCGTCTGCGCTTATTGCCCAAGATCTCAGCTAAAAATAGAACTGGAGTTATCATTCCATGCCAAGCGCCGCTTGATTCCGGACCCGCTTCGCAAATCAACTTCAGCTTAGGAATCTCGAGTCGCCGACTGGAGTTTCAGGAAAATATCACTCTAGCTTCCTCACAGATAGATTTTTTGTCAACATTAGTCTGCGTTCTCTGGTCGGATTAGCTGGTAAGGTGGTGCAAAGGGGGCCCAGCTGAAGCCACCGGACGGGTCGCAGGTTGCGGATAGCGAACGACCTACCTCGGCATGGAGAGTACCGAAAATAAGCAGTCCCGGACAGCCAGCAGGTGTTCGCGAAGTAGCAACACTGACGATGCGCTTGTGGTGCCGCCTCGTATAAGTAGCTCACAAAATCCCATCCCTACACACTACCTACCCACATCCCAACCCCCACACTCACTTCACACCGGGCCGGACTAAGGTGTCATTCGACCCGTGCCGAGAGTCAGCCTGGCTGAGGGCCCGGTTTTAAAACTAGCTCAGTCGTAAACGGAGAGCTCAGGGACTTGGCAGCCCTCTGTTCTAATGATGCCTTATCCGGGCAACGTGAATCTCTGCCCGGACGGACCGTCCTTTCTTTGCAAATCGTGGGATCAAATATGGAAAAAAACAAAACAACAACTAAAAACCAAAAAACCGAGTCTGGCACTCCCCAAAAGTCAACTGGGAGCAATCCCATGCGTGGAAAGGCAGTGGCCCCAAGGCCTGGCCAAACCAGCTCAACAGCAGGAAAGACCTGCTCGGTGGAAGGCGCTGGTACGAACTTGAGGGGATCCCACCCTGAATCTGGGGTGGGTGGCAAAGCACCTCCCAAAACCAACACCCTGGAAAGGCAGCAAAGCATCAGTGCGGTTGCCCGACCTCTTGGTAAAGTGGCGGGGGCTGACTTGCCATCGACAAGTGCCCAAGCCAGGAAGTTCTCGTTTACCGAAAGGAGGAATGCAGGGCAAATACTCCGTCGGCAAAACGCGAGCAAAACAGCAAGCCCATCAGCCAACTGGCTGAATAAAGTAAAGTGGGCCTCGGCAGTGCTCCCAGATTTCACCAAGGAGCAACAACAGGCGCCACAACCGAAAAGGCAGCGCTCACAGGAGATGCCTGGACCGACTACAAAGCGGTCTAGAGTTCTGCCAAACATATCCTTCGCGCAGATTGCCAAGGAGAGGACGCTAATCGGCGTCCTTGACAAGGGCAGCGCGGAGGGTAAGATACCTAGGAGCCAGTGGAAGTGGGTGGAAGCGGCATTGGCCGACCGCTGCTTAAAGCTCCTCGAAAATGACCTCGGGCCACCTCTTGTCTGCAAAGACATGGGGTGGTTCCAGGGTAATATTAAAGTTATTGCCTGTGAAGACGAACGCTCCGTGAAGCTGTATAAAGCAGCGGTGGCGCAGATCGGAGAGGTCTACGCTGGGGCGAAGCTCGTCGCAGTAGACTGGAGCGAGGTGCCCAGTAGACCGCGGGCAAGACTATGGGTGCCGGCTACCTTCAAGGAGCCTGAGCGCATCCTCAAAATGCTGCAGAGGTGTTCCTCAACTGCCAACTACAAACTGAAAGGTAGTGAAGGTTGAGATAAGGTCTGTGGACTAGCGATGAAGGAGTACAAGCTGATTGTAACCCAAAAAGAAGGTAAAATTCATACCTGCATTCTTGCAAGAATACACCTAAACATTTTTCTGCTCCATAACTTTAGCAATGGCGACAACACGGCTGTAAGCCTAGAGTTGGAGGGGACGCATCTTAGACTGATGTCGTCCTACATGGCTCACGAGGAATGCGATCCTCCGAGTGACCTCGTGCGCAAGCTAGCCAGCGATAGCGAGAGGTCAAACGTAGGCCTGATAATAGGCTGCGATGCCAACGCTCACCACAGCCAATGGGAGAGCTCGGACATAAACGTAAGGGGTGAGTCACTGTTCAGCTTCATCCTAAACTCTAACCTACTAATCTGTAATCGGGGAAATGACCCTACATTTATAATAAAGAACCGGCAAGAGGTTATCGACCTCACACTAGTGTCTCACAAACTGTCAGACACAGTCAAGAGTTGGAAAGTCCTAAATGAACATTCCTTCTCTGACCACAGGTACATCGAGATGATATTATCTCTCGAGAGCCCAAAACCCATTGACTACATTAATCCCAGGAAAGCCAACTGAGAAAAATATAGTAAAGAAATGGAAAAACTTCTTCCCTCCGAAGCACCAGTATGCCCGAACACAGAGGACGGCTAAAACCGTCTAGTGGAAAGGCTCACTGAAGCATGCAACCAAGCCTTGACGGCAGCATGCCCCCAAACAGACATAAGGGAAAAAATAAACCCCCCTGGTGGTCAAAACAAATAGATATCCTACGGAAAAGCTGCAGGACTCTCTTCAACAGAGCCAAAAGCGCTAACGTGGAGGAACACTGGGCAGACTATAAGACCAGTCTGTCCCAATACAAAAAAGAAACAAGGAAGGCAAAAAGAGCCTCTTGGCAAAAATTTGCTCTGAAATCGAAGAAACGTCGGAAGCCGTAAGGCTACGCAAGATCCTCTCCAAAACGACCCCCGCGGTGGGGTACCTTAAAAGAAGTGATGGTACGTGGACTAACTCAAGTAAGGAGTCCCTACACATTCTTCTCGACACTCAATTTCCCGGGTGTACTACCACCGAGCCGGCACGCCTCTCAAGTGAAGGCTCGGCAACTTTGATGACGCACATCCTTACAAAACGGAACATCAGCTGGGCGATAAACAGCTTTCATCCCTTCAAATCTCCAGGCCCGGACCGGATCATTCCGGCCCAACTTCAAAGGGCTCGTGATATGGCCATCAAATGTCTGCAATGTATCTTCAAGAAGATACTAGTGGTGGAAAAAATACCACATGCCTGGCTTAAGGCAAAGATAGTCTTCATTCCCAAAGCGGGAAAGGCCTCACATTCAACTCCAAAGGACTTCAGACCAATTAGCCTATTGTCCTTTCTTCTCAAAACCTTTGAGAGACTTGTCGGGCTACAACTGAGGAAAGCTATAGCTTTAACTTATAAGTTCCCAGTTGTTGTCACGCTCACAACATGCCTACCGAAGAGGAAAATCTACGGAAACGGCACTTCACGCAGTAGTCTCAGTGATAGAGAAATCTCTTCACCTAAAAGAATACTCCTTAATAGCCTTTCTCGATATCGAGGGAGCTTTCAACAATGTCGTGCCGGGTGCCATTACGGATGCGCTGACTGATCTGGCGGTGGACCGTCACTTGGTGATGCTCATCGATGAATTGCTCACATGCGGGACGGTGACATCATCAATGGGATCGTCCACCCAGTCAAGGTATGTCAACAGAGGCACACCGCAAGGTGGTATCCTGTCTCCTCTTCTATGGAACATAGCAGTCAACAAGATCCTATGTGACATGGAGGGAGGGGGCTGCAAAGTTGTGGCATACGCGGATGACGTTGCGGTTATCTTTTCGGGGAAATACCCGCAAACACTCTGCGACCTAATGACCGCTAAGCTCGCGAAACTGTCTGAATGGACGGAATCTCGAGGTCAGGGAGTTAAGCCCTCGAAAACGGAACTTGTGTTATTTACAAATAAATATAAGAAGTCAGACCTATACTACTCTATGGAGTTACAGTGTGGTGGCCGGCCCTATCAAAAAGGACGATCACCAAACAACTGAGCAAAGTTCAAAGAACTGCTGCCTTAAGCATCAGTGGAGATCTTCGCACCACACCGAATGATGCGCTAAATGCCATCCTATGCTTTTAGAGCCTCGACCTGGCAGGAAAAGAGCGTGCAGAAATGGCAGTAATACGTCTGAGAGACTCTGACCAATGGGCTCCACAGCTCATGGGTCACTCATCAATACTGAATAGCGGTACCGTCCACACAAAAACGGACTACTGCGTCCCAAGGGAACACACAGACACCCCCTTCAATATAATCATCCCCAAAAGAGACGAATGGCTCGAGGGACATCCAGGCCCACAAAGGGCCATAAACATCTTCACAGATGATGGATCGAAGCTGGATAACAAAGTCGGAGGAGGAATCTACTCCGAACAGCTAAACATACGGCACTCCTTCAGGCTTCCAGATCACTGCAGCGTCTTCTAGGCGGAGGTCATTGCAATCAGGGAAGCACTGAACTGCCTTCAGGAAGTTACCATCTTGGTAACCAATGTAAACATATACAGCGACAGCCAAGCCGCGATCAAATCGCTAAATGAAATTCCTCGAGCTCGGCCACCGTGGCAGACTGCCGCAAATTTCTTCACGAGATGGCTCAGCAATTTGCTATCAACCTTATATGGGTCCCGGGTCATCGGGACATCGAAGGTAACTGCATAGCAGACGAGTTGGCCAGATCTGGCACTACTATCCCCCTCCTTCAAGATAAGGAAGAAATTTGTATGCCAATGGCAACCTGTAAGCTATCATAAAAGAGCAATATAAGAGAACACATGTGGCAATCGGTACCATGATGTCGAATAACCCGGCAAACATGGCCGACTATAGACAGAAAGCGCACCTCTGAGCTATGCAGGCTCGGCAGAAGAAGGTGTAGCGCAGTCATACGCTCCCTTAGGGGACACTGGCTAATAGGCACCCACGCAAACAGGCTGGGCGCCCCATATAACGATTTTTTCCGAAGCTGCAGAGACGAGGAAGAAGAGACGGTGGATCATCTATTCTGCTCCTGTCCAGCTCTCAGCAAAAGAAGGTTACAACATATAGGCTCGCCCTTCATAGCAGACATTTCAGAAATGTCCACAGTCTGTCCCAGGAAGATGGCAAACTTCATAAGAGCATCCGGATGGGATAACTGCTGACATTAAGGTCTCACGACGCGGAAAGGGAAAAGATTCTCTTGCGGTATCACAACGGGCCGTAATCGGCCTATGTGTGGTGGGCTCCTGGCGAGCCTGGCAACCGCTTCTACCTAACCTAACCTATCGTCTGGTCTGCGTTTGGCGCCATATTTCCTAGCTCGAGCGTGCCTTCCATAATATTTTTCACTACTGCGCGCAATTGGTACATAGTGGCGTCTTGATGAAAATACACGTCCTGCCCACGTAATATATCGCAAAGTTCACTGCTTGATTTTCTTATTATTTCTGCGTATTTCATCGTCAAATTATCAGGGCGAACCCCACACCTGGTATGTAAACTTTTGAGAGCTCGTTGTATTATATGTCTTTATTTCATCACTGTAGTAATTCGAATGAATGTGCCCTGGCATATCGATACTTGTCATGGACTAGTATCGATATGTCCAGTACATGATATTTCTTAAAATACTATCGATAAGTAAATCTTAACATAGTAGTCATATCTTACAATTGATTGAATTATTTGATATTGAAAATTTTTTGAATTATTTTGAACGCGCCGAGCCTTCTGGTTGGTTATTATTTTCCTCACTTTTCTTTTTTTTGTTGTCTTATAACGCCGTCACAACGCGTTCAGTTGAAGGATTTATTGCATTTATTAATTGTCCTTTTTTGGGTTCGGTCCCACGCAACACTTTTTTTTCGGTGCTTTGATTACGCATGGCCCCACGTTGGGCGCCAATTAAACATTCTTGGTAGCGATTTGTGTTTTTAAAAAGGTAAAATAATTTAACTTTATTTCACAAAACTTATGGAGCTTTACAAGACTTAAAGAATTTTAGTTTCGAGGTAAGTTGTTCAACCGGATAGGTATCGGCGCGATTTTGGCGACTTGAGTTTCAGCTTTACCGTTCTGCTCCAAGATCAAGACTGACTCTACTGATTCCATCTCCACATCATGAAACCCCAATGGTTTTCTGCTCGACACCATTTTGCTATAAAAAAACGGACTGACTCGATTCGGTCATCCAGATCTAGAATTGTGAAATACCAAAAATGCAAAATCTGCAGAAAGCCGTTTGTTTAATTGTTTACCCGAAAGCTGGGTGTTCGATTGTTTACCCGAAAGCCGGGTTACACAGTTATGTGGGAGCCAAAGATTGAAATCCAAAGATCGAGATTGAATCTGGGGACACCAAAGATTGTTTATAACTCGTATAAGAGACCAATATAATTGGGTACGTTAACTTGCACGTGCGCTGCAATGAGAGAGAGGGCGTTCAATGCATAGAACGCATGAAGGAGCTTTTGTCACTCGCAGCAACAAGAGAGCCCGCCGAGCCGCTCCCCGTATCAACTGCCTCACCTACTGGCACTTCGGCTGGATCGAATGATGCAGTATGCGTCTCAAATAGCTTTCTCTCTTAAGCATTTTCTCTTAGTTTTAATAGTTAGGTCATTTACTTTAATTATATTTCACTTCGATCTAACTAATTGTTTTCCAGATATTGAGATTGCGCCCCTAATAATTTCTCACTACATCAATGAATGGTGAGACAGGTTATTCCTTAGGCGGTGGCTTAATTAAAATTATTAGCAACCATCGAAAGGGTCTCAAAGTTTGCTTAGAACGAGGTATATATATATATATATATATATGTACTCAGTCAGTATATATGTATGTGAGCTTGTTGTAATTTATTACATGTTCGCAAAAGGGACAAATTTAATTTTAGCCAAAAAAGAAAAAAAAATATTAAGTCGAACCTTTTCTGAAATTTTTATCTATTAGATGTTTCTATATTTGTTTAAATACTTTTTTACATATGTCTTTGCTACATGTCTAAATCTACTTCCTACATATACATACACGGCTGTGTGCGAGAGAGAGAGGGAATGAGTCTGCGCTTGGAAGGCCACTGAAATTCCATTTGTTCCTTCTGGCTATACTACTGATCCTATCTGATCCAGATTCAATACTCTGATAGATATGGTCTATGATTCTGCGTTTTTGGTTTTCCTATATCTGAAAAATTGTGGTTTTCGTCCTTTGTGGGGGCGGAAGGGGGCGTGGCTAAATTTTGAAACAAACTCGTCTCGGTTTGATATCCCAGGAGCTTGGATAAAAGTTTTGTTGATCTAGCTCTTATAGTCTCTGAAATCTAGGCGTCAACAAATTCGAACAGGCATGGCGCCCACCCCGGTGTGTGAGAGAGAGCGAGAGGGAACGATGCATTTCGAAATGGTTTTCTTCATTGTGACTATATTCATGAACTGATCTAATTCAGATTCAACACTCTGATAGATATGCTTTTTGTCTATGATTCTGCGTTTTTAGTTTTCTCGTATCTTTAAAATCGTGCATGCCACAGATTTTCGTCCTTAAGTGGGCGGAAGGCGGCGGGGCGAAATTTTGAAATACACTTGTAACAGTGTGATAAGACAGGAGTCTGGATACAAAATAAGGTTGCTCTAGCTTTTACAGTCTCTGAACTATAGGCGCTAATGAAGACGGACGGACGGACGGACAGACAGTCAGACGGACAGACGGACGGACAGACAGACATAGCTATATCGACTCGGCTATTGATGCTGATCAAGAATATATATACTTTATGGGGTCGGAAAAGCTTCCTTCTGGGTGTTACACACATCCACTTTTGGCACAATTCTAATATACCCCTATACTCTTCGAGTACCGGGAATAAAAATCTAGATTACTTTTTACCCAGTCAAATGTAGATGTTATGTATATGTGAGTCTGAGACGTGGTTTGCACCTGAGTTATCTGACTTGTCAATTGTGTGTGACGGCTATGTTGTTTTTCGTTCGGATCGTATTGGACATGCAGGTGGTGTTTCTATATATGTTAATACTAGATTAAAGTGTAATGTTATATGTGAAAAACCGAGTGAATGTCCCATTGAATATCTAATGATGGAAATAACAAGCAAAATGAATAACAACATTTTACTCGGCTGCATATACCAACCCCATCATGCAATTGACAATGAGCACAAGCCATACAATATATAGATGTGCCATTTCATACAAACGGCTGTCGCAAACGAAGTCTGAGAAATGCGGTACCAAGCGTTCGGCTCGGTACTAGAACTGTTCGGCTCATGACGCGGCGCTAGCAGAAGCCGACAGCAACGAAGCAATTGCATTGGTGTATGTGTTATAATAGACAACAAATATTTGATTGTATGCATTTTTAGTTCTTGGGCTCTTGGGTTTTTGGTTTCTGTTTTATTTTTTTTTGCTTCAGCGTATTTGGATGTATGTGTGCACATTCACATGCGTTTGTGTTCTAGTATTGTGTAGAAGGAAATTTGTTTTTGTTTTGGTTCAGCTTATTGAAGAACTGACCTGCCCGCCACTTGGGCCTGGGACACTTGGGCATGGGGAAACAAATATATATATATTGTATCGTTAGTGATAAAAGCAATGTCGCAATAAAAACAAAATACCGAAAAATGCTACGATAATTTTTGACACTTATTCTATTAAAAACTGGCAACACCACTACAAATATAAAGTGAGAAATAATAAGTCGGATTTTATAGAGTAGTCCGTTAAGTGCAAAGTAACGTAAAATATGGCCAATTTAAAGATTTTTTAGTATGTCCAAGCGATCCCCGAACCTTCGGTTATAGCGAGTGCAAAATAACATGAAGTGAAGTTAAGATACAACGCAGCTGTGTTGGCGTTTGTGGCCGAAGCACTTCTTAAGATGTGCTTGGTAGCCAAAACCTGCACGCGCCAGATCCGCAGCGGGCGACAGCTAGACAAGTCTACCAAAGCTAGAAAGAACCACAGTGGGCATAAGACGAAGATTGATTTGGAGCGTTGCAGGGCTGGTCAGGCAGTTCATACATAGTTTCAGCTGTGGCGAGTACACATGCTGTGCTGAGCGCATGATTCCCGATCTGGGGCATTCGATCTCGCCTCCCCAGTCACCCCCAATCTATTCGCATGGCACGCTGCGGGGACCATCTCCCAGGTATCAGCTGGGGAATCAGAGGGGAACGCTCAGTCTGCTGTCCAAGTGCTGTGTGGATTGTGTGCGTCCGCCGATTCGTGGCTGCTTAGTGGTGTGCCCGTCGGACTGTCCAGATCGAGCGAGAGATTGATGAACTTCTCCTTCTGCCGGCGGTTGCAGAACCACACACGCACCACCTCCTTGGCCTCCTTGGAGAGCTGGCTGATCTCCTCGGACGTCCATACGACTACTTAAATACACTATCTAAAGTTAGCACCTCGGCACGCTTTATAAAAATATTTAACCCACACGGACATTTTATATTGTAGCGTGCCGAAGTGTAAACTTTAGATAGTGTATTTATGTAGTCGGATGGAAAATTATTTTTTGTCACAGAAGTTGATATCAGAATTTTGGATGTTGAAGGTGCGATCGTCACTCGTTTTTTACCTCGTTAAGAGGTGTTTTTGTTTGATATATAGTACTACTAGCAAGAACCGATAATTAAGCTTATGTTCTACTTTTGTTCTTTTTTTTTGTTTCGATAAATTCTTTATTATATTTATTCGAATTTTATTTTTTGAATTTTGTTAGGTACGAATGAAGAATTGTCCTCATTTTGGAATGAATATTCTTCTGATATTCGCGGTATTATCTTTATATTTGGCACACCCTATCAACCCTTCTTTAAGAACAATTCAGAACTAACTAAATATCTCTATCTCATCGCTGGATTTATTGCCAGTCAAAAATGATCTTGTGGTTTTTTTCTGTGGCAATGATTCGCATCTTTGGTGGTTTTTTTTTTGTAGCCTACTACAGTGTTAGTATACTAATTAAAGGTCGTATAAGAATTTCTGACATTAACCAAGATTTATTTTGGCAAAAGTACTTGACAACATGCAATTGTATAGGAAAGAGCAAACAGGTTTTATTTCTCTGCATAAAGCTATGAAAATGAAGGTGAGGTTTTGATGGGTTGGAAAATACACACCTGATCATATTAATAGGTACACATAGAAATTTTTTAATTATAGATGGTTTTTTTCGTACTTTTAGTGTTGACTACTTTTTAATTTTTGGTTTTTTGTTGTTGTCAATGTCTGGCCACACTGTGACAAAGAGTTGAAAGAGGGGCTGCCCCGTATATCAAAGCTTTTCTATAAATTGCGAGTGCACCAGGCATTTCGCCTGATCATAATATTAGGTACAGTCTCCGTTTCTCGCAAGTATCAAGTGAATAATTTTGTAATCAGTGATCTTTTGGTAACCAAAGGTAAATTAAGTATAGTTCCTGTCAATACAGAGAATTAAATAATTCTTTTTTTTTAGAAAAAATGGGTCGAAATTCTTATTGTACTCAAGAAGAAGCTCGATTGGTTCTTAATATGAAAAAAGAAGGCAAATCTTTACGATCCATCGCCAAATTAATGAACAGGTCTCATAATTTTGTTAAAAATGCATTAGAGAGAAAACCAAGACAGGAAACCCGTGGAAGGCCACAAAAAACAACAGAAACCCTTGACCACTACATAGTATCTTTAAGCAAAAAGGACCCGTTTAAATCATCGAAGGCTATTGCTGCCGAAATTGGGAGTTCAGTTAGTGCTCCAACTATCCGAAGACGACTACAAGATGCCAACCTATCAGGAAGAAATGCCAGCAAAGTCCCACTTATGCGCAAAAAAAATATCACCATGAGGCAAACTTTTGCAAGGGACCACAAAGACTGGGTAGGATGCACCGGGGAGAAAAAATGGAGATATATATTATGGAGCGATGAAACCAAGATTAATTTGTTTGGAAATGACTGTGAAAGGAATGTTCGACGCCCTAGTGGAAAGGAATTCCATCCACGGTTTACAAAAAAAGCAGTCAAACATGGAGGTGGCAATATAATGGTATGGGGTTGCTTCTCCTGGTACGGCGTAGGTCCAATTTATCAGACTACGAACAAAATGAATGCTTTGGAGTACAAATTCATATTGGAAACAGTTATGGTACCGTATGCTGAGGAAAATATGCCATTACGTTGGGTATTTCAGCAAGATAACGATCCTAAACACACATCAAGGCTGTTATGTAAATTTTTCGAAGACCAAAAAGTTGACGTTTTAAAGTGGCCAAGCCAATCCCCCGACCTTAACCCCATTAAAAACTTGTGGGGAGACTTAAAAAAGAAATTGGCAAAGCATTCATTTTTAAACAAACAAAAATTATGGGAAGGTGTCTAAAAGCTGTGGTATGAGACTAAAGTATCAGCCGATCAGTCTCCAACTACATCATTCGTTTTCAAAATAGA
Source organism: Drosophila helvetica (assembly GCA_963969585.1). Classification (NCBI taxonomy): domain Eukaryota; kingdom Metazoa; phylum Arthropoda; class Insecta; order Diptera; family Drosophilidae; genus Drosophila; species Drosophila helvetica. The sequence continues at coordinate 271,701 of CAXALB010000007.1, read as the reverse complement.
ATTCAATTTTATATAGAAATAAATCTATATTTTAAATTTTTGTAAATGTAAATATTAATTGACCGGACACATGGTTGAACATCTATGTTGAAGGTTATTTAATCGGCTTTAGAAAGTCGCATAGAAATTTGCAAACCGAAATGTTAGCCAAAAAAAAGGTGAAAACTTTGGAAATCTGATATCTGCACTACGTATAAGTATAATGCTGTCATTAGCATAAAAATGTATAACTATATTTACATAGAGGCACTACAAATCGGAGCTCAAAGGTTATTTGCTTAATGACATTAGTAGGTGATGTGGCTAAATGTATGTTTAATAGAATACCCAAATCAGATTTAAAATTATTTCGGATATTTTCAAGATATTTTGAAATTCTTCCTTGTGCAGCACAGTTCTTAATATTCATATTTTCAGATCTCTGGCAAAGAGCCGTTCAAACATATGTCCTCCCATATATTATATGAATGGGCAAACATCTATCTAGATCGGTGATCGGTTGCATCGAGTGCCATTGAACATTGCAAATACCCGTACTCTCATAAGCGAGATCTCGATGAGATCTCTCTATCCCGTAACGATTGCCAACGCTGTGTGGTTATGGCCTACACCTAAGGTCATCTTTGTGTAATCTTCATTGTTGTTGGTCGGCTTTTATTTTGGCCAATACCTATGCGATTTGTATGGCACTTTTTATGGCTTTAAATTTAAATATTTATAGGCCATCGATCGGGTATCGCATAGCACTCACTTCACTCCTTTGGTTCGATTCGCAATTATCAGACTCTGGGTTTTACATTTCAACAATTTTTTTATTTTTATTTTATTTATTAGCTAAAAAATCTCAACGGGAACTTTTCGTAACAACAAATAATTAACAATAATGAAGCGAGAGAGAGAATGCCGCTTGTTAATTTAACAAGCGATCGATCCTTCTCCCCCTCCCGTGAATGGCTGTGGAGACCATTGATCACTGATCACCTAGAAGCGGAAACGCTTGGCGGGCACATTGTACTGGTAGCCAGACGACTGCTGCTCCACGGGAGCGGAGTACTGTGGCACGGGAGCGGGAGCAGAATACTGTGGCACGGGAGCGGGGGCAGAGTACTGTGGTGCAGGAGCTGGCGAGTAGTGTGGAGCTGGGGCGGGGATATCCTGGACAGGATACTGCGGTGCAGGAGCAGGCGAGTAGTGTGGTGCTGGGGCGGGGATATCCTGAACAGGAGGCAGATACTCAGGATTTGGAGCCGGCGCAGAATACTGCGGTGCAGGAGCTGGCGAGTAATGTGGGGCTGGGGCGGGGATATCCTGAACAGGAGGCAGATACTCAGGAGCTGGAGCCAGTGCAGAATACTGCGGTGCAGGAGCTGGCGAGTAATGTGGTGCTGGGGCGGGGATATCCTGAACAGGAGGCAGATACTCAGGAGCTGGAGCCGGCGCAGAATACTGCGGTGCAGGAGCTGGCGAGTAGTGTGGTGCTGGCGCGGGGATATCCTGAACAGGAGGCAGATACTGAGGAGCGGGAGCCGGCGCAGAATACTGCGGTGCAGGAGCTGGCGAGTAGTGTGGTCCTGGCGCAGCCGAATACACTGGAGCGGGTGCTGATGGGATGTTGAACGAAGGCGAGGGCTTGTTGAGGGCTTCTTTTTTTTGGGGGGGGTTGAGGGGGGGGGGGGGGGTGGAGGGGGGCGGTCTTTGTCTTCGGTTTCGTCTTTTTTGTTGCTTGTCAAAGAAGAGGTGGGAAAAAAAATTTTATGAGAAGATGAGAGCGATCATTAACCCCCCAATGGGCGTGTAAATATGCAGCACATCGCATGATTTTGTTTAATTTATTTTGGTTTTTTGGTTTGTAAGTTTGTAAGACTATTTGGAAATCTGTAAGAGATTTTTTAATATTTTTTAGTACCCTGGCGGTTACAGTAACCGCACCACTCCAAAAAATCATTAAATTATGATATCGTCCGGGTAACCGTAGAGGAGTATTATTATTTTTTTATTTAATATTAAGAATCAAAATAATCAAAATAATAATAAAAAACTGAAGCCTATATTTCGGGAAATTACATATCCTTTATTTTTAATCATTTAACAGAAAAAGAGATTTAAAATGTACCATCTGTTTTATCGAAAATATTAATCGACATCGATTAAAAAAATTTATTTAAAAACTCATAAAAATGGGAACATTTCTCCTGTTGGCAAAAAATAAAGGAAATCTATTTTTTAGTGTTTTACCTTGTATTTTGATTACATTTTCTTAATATTAAAAAAAATAATAATATTCGTTGATTTTTTGCAGTGATGTGGTTTCTATGACCGCCAGTGTATTATTAATGGGTGCAAAGTGACCCACTACTTCCCCTAAGGGTTAACAATCGCTCTCTCTGTCCACATCTATCAATCGCTACCGGCTTCAGCGCATGCGTGGCAAGTGGGGTTTAGCAATGTCAATAGGGAAGCTCGAACCATCACGGGCGCGGACACGCCAACACTCATTTGCATCCCATGTAATGTGTGATGTGGGGAGAAGTGTGTTCACGACGAATTTAAGGGCCCAGAAAACCAAATGTCAAAGGTTAACCTCTCTCTAAGCTCAGACCAGACAATTGGTCAGCGGAAATTTGTCTGATTTAACTATTAGCCGGTGCTAATGGACCAAACTACATGCCGCTACGCTCGAGAGCTTGTCCAAAAAAAGAACTCAAGGACTGGACCACAGACGTAGCTATTTTTAATCTCACTGAACTTGTAAACTAATGAAACAGCTGCTGCCAGCCCTGGCCGCCGGCAAACGGCCGTCATTTAATTAATTTGAATATGATTTAGGGTCGGCCACACGGTCAGTGGGTCTGTCTGGTCGGTCCAGCCCCGACTACAGTATGGAATACCCCGCATGAAGACATCAACTAAATGCAACCTAATCGACATTTGTATGCCACTTTTTATACCCGGTACTCGAAGAGTAAAGGGTTATATTAGATTTGTGCAAAAATTGGATGTGTGTAACACCCAGAAAGAAGCGTTTCCGACCCCATAAAGTATATATATTCTTGATCAGCATCAATAGCCGAGTCGATATAGCTATGTCTGTCTGTCCGTCCGTCTGTCCGTCTGTCCGTCCGTCCGTCTTCATTAGCGCCTATAGCTCAAAGACCATAAAAGCTAGAGGAACATTATTTTGTATCCAGACTCCTGTCCTAACGCACTGTTACAAGTGTATTTCAAAATTTCGCCCCGCCCCCTTCCGCCCACTCCAAGGACGAAAATCTGTGGCATGCACAATTTTAAAGATACGAGAAAACTAAAAACCCAGAATCATAGAGAATGAACTTATCTATCAGATTGTTGAATCTGGATTAGATCAGATGATAAATATAGCTACAATGAAGAAAACCATTTCGAAATGCATCGTTCCCTCTCGCTCTCTCTCACACACAGGGGTAGGCGCTATGCCTGATCGAATTTTTTGACGCCTAGTTCTCAGAGACTATAAGAGCTAGAACCACCAAACTTTCTATCCAAGCTCCTGTGATATCAAACCGAGACGAGTTTGTTTTAAAATTTGGCCACGCCCCCTTCCGCCCCCACAAAATATGAAAATTTACAATTTTGAAGATACGGGAAAACAAAAAACGCAGAATCATAGAAAATGACAATATCTATCAGAGTATTGAATTTGGATCAGATCGGATCATAAATATAGTCAGAAGGAACAAATGAAATTTCAGTGGCCTCCCAAGCGCAGACTGATTCCCTCTCTCTCTCGCACACAGCCGTGTATGTATATGTAGGAAGTAGATAAAAACATGTAGAAATGGCAGATGTAAAAAATTTATGTAAACAAATATGGAAACATCTAATAGATCAAAATCTCCGAAAAGGTTCGACTTAAATTTTTTTTTTTTTTGGCTAAAATTAAATTTTGTCCTTTTGCGAACATGTAATAAATTGCAACAAGCTCACATACATATATACTGACTGAGTACCGGGTATAAAGTAGAGCCGCGGCGCAGACGCGGCTCATAACGTTCCCCCTCGTTTTAATTGTTATTTTATTTGAAACATAAATTTTAACAATTTCGTTTTGGCACGCGCTATTTTCACTTTGGGAAAGTTTTTATTATAATTGTTTATTGTGTGAACTTTTACTCAATAATGAGGTGGCAAATCTTTAAAATGCCCTTTCAAGGGGGTTTTAAAATTGTATAAAAATTTTGTTAACTAGAAAAGAAAATTGAAAATTTTAAAATTTACAAAAAGAAACCCAAAGCATGTCCCTTTTGTATAAAAATTGTGTACGATTTTGACAAAAACCAATTTTGCTAAGAGATATCTAAACTAACCTAAAAAATATTTAGAAACATTTTGAATATTTTTGAAATTTTTGGTAATACAAAATCAGATGGTTCTATTAGTATTATGAGCGTATTTTAGTGCAGAAAATTCCCTTTTCTGAACCATTTTTTAAAGAGAATAACAAACAGATACATTTGTTTATGGTCGCCTAATTGGAAGGGTATCCTACACTTCGTTCTTCCCACGTTATCGTTTCTCTGAATTTTGATTGTTTGCCATATACTTTTATTTTTAATTGATTTTTCGTATAGGCCATAAATTTATGCAAGCCAGGCCATTCATTTGAAAGCATATTTCACTTAAAGCGAAATGAGTTCATGCGGATCGGATCGTGGTCGCGAATTTGCTTAGCCCACTTATGGGGCATCGGGTCGGTGGATGGTTGTGATCGGTGTGAGCGGGGAAAAAAAGAGGAAAATAAACCAAAAGAAACGAGGGGGAACGTTGTGAGCCGCGTTTACGCCGCGGCTGTACTTTATACCCGGTATGTGAGCTTGTTGTAATTTATTACATATTCGCAAAAGTGAAAAATTTAATTTTAGCTAAATTAAATCGAACCTTTTCGGAGATTTTGATCTATTAGATGTTTCCATATTTGCTTTCATACATTTTTTACATCTGCCTCTTCTACATGTCTTTATCTACTTCCTACATATACATACACGGCTGTGTGCGAGAGAGAGAGGGAATCAGTCTGCGCTTGGAAGGCCACTGAAATTTCATTTGTTCCTTCTGACTATATTTATAATCCGATCTGATCCAAATTCAATACTCTGATAGATATAGTCATTTCCTATGATTCTGGTTTTTGGTTTTCCCGTATCTTCAAAATTGTAGATTTTCGTCTTTTGTGGGGCTGGAAGGGGGCGTGGCCAAATTTTAAAACAAACTCGTCTCGGTTTGAAATCACAGGAGCTTGGATAGAAAGTTTGGTTGATCTAGCTCTTATAGTCTCTGAGAACTAGGCGTCAAAAAATTCGATCAGGCATTGCGCCTACCTCTGTGTGTGAGAGAGAGCGAGAGGGAACGATGCATTTCGAAATGGTTTTCTTCATTGTGGCTATATTTATTATCTGATCTGCTCCAGATTCAACACTCTGATAGATATTCTTATTCTCTATGATTCTGCGTTTTTAGTTTTCTCGTATCTTTAAAATTGAGCATGCCACAGATTTTCGTCCTTGGAGTGGGCGGAAGGGGGCGGGGTGAAATTTTGAAATACACTTGTAACAGTGCGATAGGGCAGGAGTCTGGATACAAAATTGTGTTCCTCTAGCTTTTATGGTCTTTGAGCTATAGGCGCTAATGAAGACGGACGGACGGACAGACGGACAGACGGACGGAGAGACAGACATAGCTATATCGACTCGGCTATTGATGCTGATCAAGAATATATATACTTTATGGGGTCGGAAACGCTTCCTTCTGGGTGTTACACACATCCAATTTTTGCACAAATCTAATATACCCCTTTACTCTTCGAGTACCGGGTATAAAAAGAGAGGCGTCGGTGGTCATCCGTTTTAAATACTCGGTATACCAATTTAAACGTCACAAAAACCACGAAAGCACTAACAAAAATGGCTTGCATAAAAATGAGTATCTTTGGTCCAACTTAATTAACCAATTAGCTAACCATATTCAAAATATGCAACAAATCCAATTTTTTTTGTGTGTTTGTGTGCTCAGAATTATTAATAATATACAATTAACATAGAGGAGAGGCAGGGATTGCAGGCCATTCTAGTTTACATATGCCAGCAATTTATCATTCCAAATCTTGCCTAATAAATAATTTAGTAGTATCGCTGGCAAAGCGGAATTTAATGGCTTGGTAACTGAATCAAAACTGCGGCGGCAGAGCCAAAAAGCTTAAATTTGTGGTCTTTTTGCAGACAATAAAAGTTTGGAAAAGATGAATAGATGCATAAAAGAAACTAGACAATTATTGAATTAGCACGATTAGTGCATTTGTTAAGAGAAAAGCTTTTGTTTCCGTGGAACCAAACATTTTTCGCGCTAGCTCAAGTTTTAAAATTTTAATTTTGAATATATGGTGCCCTACGAAATGCTGACGAATGCTACCGGCTACAGCACAATCTTCGAAAATTCGAATTCGATTTATTTAGACTTTAAATAGTAGCACCACTAACCATACAATACATAGATGTGCCATTTCATACAAACGGCTGTCGCAAACGAAGTCTGAGAAATGCGGTACCGAGCGTTCGGCTCGGTACTAGAACTGTTCGGCTCATGACGCGGCGCTAGCAGAAGCCGACAGCATCGAAGCAATTGCATTGGTGTATGTGTACACCAAAATATACACAAAAAATTTGTGATTGTATGCATTGTCAGTTCTTGGGCTCTTGGGTTTTTGGTTTCTGTTTTATTTTATTTTGCCTCAGCGTATTTGAATGCATGGGTGCACATGCATTCTCACTTACTTTGCGTTTGTGTTATAGTATTGTGTAGATGGAAATTTGTTTTTGTTTTGGTTCTTCAGCTTATTGACGAACTGACCTGCCCGCCACAAAATAATTGATGATTTTGTGCGAGACACTTGGGCGTGGGAAAAAAAAATGTATTATGTTATTGGTTTTTTTATATTATTATATATGTACATTATTATAAATTGACTTCTTTGCTGCCGTTTTTCTTTTATTGTTCGTTTTTACGATAAATATGCTTATTTACAGCTATGTACGTATATTAAGTAGATGGTATACCTTAATTATGTACATATGTAAATACATACACACATATATATAATATATATTTTATATTATATATAAATATATGTTATCTTACATATAAAAATTGTGATTTGAACTAAAAGTATGATATATTTAAATATTTAGAAACTACAGTAAAGAAATATGAACATACTTATATATTTCTACATATGTATATTTCATATCACTTGTCAAATTCCTGTTTTCCTATGGGAATGTGCTAAGAAAAAAATTGTTATATGCGTGTCGCACCTTGAATACTCTAATAAACAATTATTCTAATAGCAATTCGGTGAAAGGAACTGCACGAATTTGCGACAGGCATTTTGAGGATAAGCATTTAGGAAAGCGTAAATTAATTTTGAATGCGATTCCAACATTAAACTTGCCAGAGAATACTTTATTAACTCCATTTAATGCCGATCTTTGGGATAATCATGAATTTTCCAAAAATAAAGAAGACAATGAACCAGTAGAAAAATTTGTGAATGCTAAGAGAATTAAACTGGCAGATGTGAATAATATAATTTCAAATGAACTAGAGCAACAGTGCGGAACAGAAACGCCTGAAAAGGTTCCGTTAGAAAATCATGAAACGACTGATATTGAGTTTTGTGAATGAGTGCTAAGGGAAGAGAGGCAGTACTTTTATTTGACGAGGTCTTCATTATAATATTGCACTCGAAGAAAAAAAAGGCTATGAAAATGATGGCCATAATACAAAAAAAAAAAAACCTTTTAGGGCAGCAAGTCTGTGTTTTCATGATTAGAGGCCTATTTGAAAACTGGAAATATGTTTTAAGCTATACTGTAACTGCGAACGGTATAAAACACGAAGCCCTTTTGAATGAAGTGACGGCTAATATTGAACAAGTACAAGCCTTAGGGCTTAATGTAAGAGCAGCTATTTGCGACCAGGGCTCAAATAATAGAGCTGTTTTCAAAAGACTGAAGGTTGACATTGAGAACCCAGCTTTAATGTTCAAAATAAAGAAATTTTTGCGATTTACGATGTTCCACATTTGATTAAATCGATTAGGAACATCGTTCTAAAAAGAGATCTGGAAACCCCTGATGGCGTTGTTTCATGGAAAATAGTCCACGAATTATTTGAAGTGGATTCCAGAAGTTCAACGCGACTCGGCCCTAAATAAACAGCAAAGCATATATATCCAAACAGTTTTTGAAAAAATGAAGTTCAAATATGCCACTCAAGTGTTTAGCCATAGTGTGGCCGCTGCTATTCGAACAATGATTGGTACTGAAGGCTTCAAAGCGTGCAAAGAAAGTGCAGAAGCAACAGCCAAATTTATTGAAAAAAATGAGCAGATTATTTGACTGCCTCAAAAGTCATGTTCTTTTTGATATTCTATTATTATACCTATACGTAGTGCAGATGTTAGATTTCCAAAGTTACAATACAATAAGCTACAATATAAAATGTCCGTGTGGGTTAAATATTTTTATAAAGCGTGCCAAGGTGCAAGCTTTAGATAGTGTATTTAAGGAGTCGGATGGACGTCCGAGGAGATCAGCCACCTCTCCAAGGAGGCCAAGGAGGTGGTGCGTGTGTGGTTCTGCAACCGCCGGCAGAAGGAGAAGTGCATCAATCTCTCCCTCGATATAGACAGTCCGACGGGCACACCACTAAGCAGCCACGAATCGGCGGACGCACACAATCCACACAGCACTTGGACAGCATACTGAGCGTTCCCCTCTGATTCCCCAGATGATACCTGGGAGATGGTCCCCGCAGCGTGCCATGCGAATAGATTGGGGGTGACTGGGGCGGCGAGATCGAATGCCCCAGATCGGGAATCATGCGCTCAGCACAGCATGTGTACTCGCCACAGCTGAAACTATGTATGAACTGCCTGAACAGCCCTGCAACGCTCCAAATCCATCTTCGTCTTATGCCACACTAAGTGTCGCCTCTGTCTGGTGGCGGATGAGTTCTGGGACTTGGAAGGAGACATTCTGCAATGAGATTTTTTTTATACCCGGTACTCGAAGAGTAAAGGGGTATATTAGATTTGTTGAAAAGATTTATGTGTGTAACACCCAGAAGTAAGCGTTTCCGACCCCATAAAGTAAATATATTCTTCATCAGCATCAATAGCCGAGTCGATATAGCTATGTCTGTCTGTCCGTCCGTCTTTATTAGCGCCTATAGCTCAGAGACTATAAAAGCTAGATCAACCAAACTTTCTATCCAAGCTCCTGTGATATCAAACCAAGACTAGTTTGTTTCAAAATTTGGCCACGCCCCCTTCCGCCCCCACAAAGGACGAAAATCCACAATTTTTAAGATACGTGTTCGGAGCTGCAGCCGTCATAAGCTCTTAAGAGCGCGATCCACTCTCGGTGCCTACGGGCACACATGCTCATGGTCCGCGTACTGCTTAAATTGCCGTGCGTCGCGGAACCCACCCCCACTCTGTATAAGTCGTCGTCGAACGCAGCATCGCGTATCCTCGTCATAACGGCCATATTTTCGTTTACAAATCACACCGACAAAACCATCTCGAACTCACGGGCACGCCCTCAAATATATAATAAACAAAAAACTTTAAACATAATAAACAAAAACATTAAACTAAAAACGGAGACAATTTTAATTTCGTAAATTGGGTTCGGAGTTGCCGAAAAAGCTCGGCAGCTTCCAACATTTTGGTGACCTTGACGTGATCCCCGTGACCTTTGAGTGGAAAAAGTGTTCAAAAAAATAGAGTTAAATCTGCATCAAAGATTTAACCCAACATTCGTCGAAAGAGTAGCGAACCAAAAGTCGTTGTGGCCGACCGTGACAGTTTCTTGCGGGCCGCTATTCGTTTTCGTGTTCTGTTTCGCCGTCTGCTTCAGCCTGCGCAACGCACTGTCGAGACCGGCTGCAAAGCGTTCTAAGCGAAATCCGTTAGCCCGCGCTCGTGAGCGGCTGCATACCGAGAACTCTCTTTCGATCTCGAATTCGAGATCGTTCTCTTGTGCATAACTGTTGGTTTTTGTTCGTTGCTTCCCGGCAGTATCGGTCGTCGCTTTTGCCCTCTGTGCCGGTGCAGTGAATATACAGACATATACAGACATATACACACATATACAGTGTTTCGCCTTTGCTTTCGTCGCTTCGTTTCGTTGCTTGCTGGTGCACATATTTCGCATATAAAGTGCCGCAAAAGCGAATATACAAACGGCTTGAGCTGTGATCGACTGATACACTCCGCGTCAACTGACTATAACCAAAACCATGGGCAAGAAGAAAAATGGCAGAAGAATCGGATCGTTTGATTCTGTGGCCGTTGGCGCTGCTCCACCTGCCGAAAGTGTTTGTGTGAACGTTGCTAGCACCCAATCATCTGTATCTCGGATTTCCTTCATGAGGCTGATGGTTCGAGCCATTTTTGATCGTCATAGAAGTCATACGCACAGAGATGGATAGTGAAAGGCTGCGCCAAATGGATGAGTATGACCTGCAAGCACTGTTGGAATCGCTGACGGAGCTGAAATCTAGTTTTGTGGCGACACACACCAACTTGGAGGAAGTGGATTTTGAATCCATGTCCAGTGAAATACCTGGAAAATTTGACTCTTCCATACTATCGTTGAGGACTGTTCTGCAGCGTGAGTTAGGGAGGCGTTCTCAGCCCTCGCATTGCTCCACGTTTCGAGTGAATCCAAATGATTCCCAATCCTTCATGTCCATGGCCAATCGATCGCGCCTGCCACAACTGCAGCTACCCAAGTTCAGTGGAGAATACACGGAGTGGACAAGTTTCTACTCCATGTTCACAGCGGTCATTGATAGTGAAGCAGAGCTGACTTCTATCGAGAAGCTACAGCATTTGCGGTCCTGTTTGAGCGGAGTGGCATTGCTTGCCATCAGTTCGTTGGAGATGATCGAGGCTAACTATAACAAGTCGTTAGAAATTCTAAAAAACCGATTTGATAACAAACGTCTTATTCTACAGGCACACATCAGAGAGGTATTTGGGCTGACGCGTATTGACTCATTACCTTCCAATTTGAGGGCGTTCGTAGACGTCGTCACCTCACATCTTCGCGCGTTAGAATCGCTGGGAAATAAGGAGGAGATTGCAGCTGCTATAATCGTCCATGCAGTGTGGCGTAACTTGGACAAGTCGAATCAAGCCAAATGGGAAGCAGCTTCATCGGATCACGGTCTTCTATCCTGGGAGAAACTTTCTGCCTTTCTGGAACATAGATGTCGTACCCTTGAAGGCATTCATCATTCCATGCAAGGGCAAGATGGTCTTGTTGGAAAGTCTGAAAAAACCGTGAGTACGAAACATAGAAAGGCTTTCGTAGCATCGAGCGCTCCCATTCCGGTTTCTTGTGTGTTGTGCGAGGGCACGAACCAAACGATTGCAAATTGTGAACGCTTTAAGGGTTTATCGCCGGATGAGCGCCACAAGGAATCAAAGAGGCTAGGTTTATGCGGCAATTGCCTACGAAAGGGCCATCGCGTGAAGGATTGCAAATCCGGTACTTGCCGATTGATGCACCACTGACTTTTGCATTTCGTTCGTCGATCAGAAACAGCCCAATCTGCTTCTCCCAGTGAACCCTCAAAAGCCCAACAAAGTCAGACCGCCATGGTTGCATTCTCGCCCTCCTTGCCGCAAGCCCTCATATCCCAAAGTCCGTCTGATGCTGTGCTATTAGCCACTGTCGTCGTTCTCATCAAAAACAGCACTGGAGTTTTTGTGCCTTGTAACGCACTTTTGGATTCTGGATCTCAATTACATTTCGTAACCAGTCGTCTAGCTAATCAGCTACAACTTCGCAAAACCAAATCGCTCGCCGCAGTCTCTGGCATCGGCGATGCTAGCTTCTCAACTGAAGGTATCTCGGTGGATCTCCTTCTGAAGTCTCGGATTTCAGAGTTCACCACTAGCGTCACTGCCGTCGTTGCCTAGAAGATTACGGATCATCAACCTCGCTTGTCGATTAGCACAGCTAATTGGCGTATACCGTCGCATATCCGGCTTGCTGACCCTTCGTTCCACCAGCCGCAGCGGATTGATCTGCTCATCGGAGCTGGACTTTTCTTTGAGCTGCTGTGCGTGGGACAAATTCAGCTGGCGCCTGGGTTACCTTTACTGCAGAAAACACATTTCGGATGGATTCTGTCTGGTGGCGGGCACTCGGCCCCCACTCTCTCGTCGTTTATCGCAACCCAATCTTCGGATGACACCAAGCACAGCACTCGGCTCGATGACTTGGTTCGTCAATTTTGGCAAGTGGAGCATATCTTTGAGCCGATCGCTAGGGCCACAAAGGAGGAGCTTTACTGCGAGGAGCATTTCGTCAACAATCACACTCGTTTGCGCTCAGGGGAATATTCAGTCCGCTTGCCTATGAAGCGAAGTTTGGAGTCCTTCAGCGATTCCTATTTCCAAGCAAAGCGGCGCTTGGAAAATTTGGAGCGCAAGTTCGTGCGCAATCCTCTTCAAGCTCTTCATGCACAATACTCGGCATTTATGTAGGAGTACCTGTCCCTTGAACACATGTCTCTGGTACCCAACGAAGATAGGCACAAATGCAAATATTTCTTGCCACATAATTTTGTCTTCAAAGAGTACAGCTCCACCATAAAGCTGAGGGTCGTATTCGACGGCTCTGCAGCCACCACATCTGGTCTTTCGCTAAATGATCTGCTTATGTAAGGTCCCACCATTCAAGCCAAGCTATTTCACACACTCATCCGTTTTCGTATATTTTCCATGGCTCTTACAGGTGATATCGGTAAAATGTATAGGTGCGTGCGTGTCTCAATGCCTGACACCATGCTCCAATGCATATTATGGCGGGACTCGATTGACGACGACATACAGATCTACAGATCTACGTGGACGACATGATATCTGGAGGCAATTCGGTTGAGGAAGTGCTGGATATTATGCGTCAAACCACGGATCTTCTTGCTCGAGGCAATTTTCAATTGCGAAAATGGTGTTCAAACTCTTCCGATGTGCTTCGTACAGTCCAAGAGGCCGAGGGAAAGCTTTCTGAAGCTTGATGCTGGCAGTGATGTAACAAAGGCGCTTGGTCTCATTTGGGAGCCCCATAAGGACTGCTTTCTGTTTACATTTGCTCCTCAACTCGGTGTTGGCAAGCACACTAAGCATTCAGTATTGTCAACTATTGCACGGTGCTATGATCCTATGGGACTGATCGGACCTACTTTGACCAGAGCTAAAATCTTCATGCAGCGCATGTGGAAAGACAAGCTGCATTGGGATGAGAGCCTTCCTCAGTTACTAGATTCGGCATGGACTGAGTTTTGCAAGGATTTTTCCACTGTGGTTCGTGCTACATTTCCTCGCTACGTAATTCAACCCAAGGCAAGGTTTGAATTGCATGCCTTCTGTGATGCCAGCCTCCAAGCCTATGGGGCTTGCATTTATGCTCGTTCGTTTACGGACACCACTGTTAAGGTTCACTTGCTGTGTTCTTAGGCAAGGGTTGCCCCACTGAAAACCCTCACGGTGCCGAAGCTTGAAATCTGCGCAGCGTTCCTATTAGCCAATCTTCTTCGCGACATCATTGACTGCCCAATTCATTGCTGGTCGGACTCCACTGTGGTCCTGTAATGGTTGCGAGAGGAACCATCCAAGTTCAACGTGTTTGTATCCAACAAGATTTCTGGAATTCAACAACTTACGAGAGGCATGGATTGGCGCTATGTGCCAACTGGGATGAACCCGGCTGACATTCTTTCAAAGGGATCAGCACCACAGGATCTCCTGCATTCCAGGTTGTGGATGAATGGACCTATCTTCCTGCAAGGCGAACAAAGCTGCTGGCCTGAACGGTGTTCGCCAGAAAGCAACTATTGTTTTATATACCCAATAATTACACAGGAGTAGTTATGTTTTATGATTTATGTTTTAATTAACCGCAACACCAGCACCACAACTTAGCTCGAGAAAATGTCACAAGAAAAAGGAGAGAAGATCGCTCAGTGTGACTAAAGGCTACGTATTCATTAAAGCCTAAAAGGGATATATACTAAAAGGTACTTCTGTATAGGAATAGGGGTATTCCAACACGCCCCCTCAGAAATAACACATATAAAATTATAAACTTATGTTTACATTATATTATATTCATTACATTATATTCATTTGTAATTGTTATGTACTTAATGTGGGTGGTGTGCATTCTGGGAATAGTTATATAATCCAGCATTTGCTGCAAGAATACGGGGAAAACCCAGAAAAACACGATCAGATCACTCTTACATATACATATGTTTACAAAGAATTTTAAATTTCAATAACTTAATACTTATACAAAAAGGAACAAAAGTATTTCATGAGATCGATTAACTTCAAATAATAAAAAAAAACTTCAGCAGCAGCAAACAGCGGATCAGTCATCTTGTAGTAATCCCAACTCGTGTCGTATTTCAAAGGACTTAGTAGCATGCAATGGCTTTGTGAAGATATCAGCAAGTTGATTCTCTGTGAAAATATACTCAAGACAAATGGTGTTACTTTCAATTTGTTCTCTGGCAAAATGATATTTGATATCAATATGTTTGGCTCGTTTATGACATGAGGGATTATTTGCTATACTGATACAGCCTTGGTTATCTTCGTAAATTTTAATTGGATTTTCGAGATTGACATTAACACTACTAAGAAGAGATTTTAGCCACAACGCTTCCCTCACAGCTTCAAATAATGCCATGTACTCAGCTTCAGTTGATGATGCTGCTACTGAGTTCTGCCTCTTTGTGTTCCAACAAATTAAATTTAAATCGAACATTTTGAATAAATACCCTCTGGTACTTTTTCTATCAAACTTGTTTCCTCCCCAATCAGAATCTACATAACCAATTAATGTATTTTTAAGCATTTCTTTTAAAAATAAGTTTAATTTCAATAGTTCCCTTTAAATACTTAAGGACCCTTTTTAAGCACTGCCATAGCTCGGAATTCTTTTTGCTACTATATCTACTTAAAATATTTACTGCAGTAGTTAAGTCTGGACGTGTACATAGCATTCTGTACATTAAACATCCTATGAGATGACGACATGGAGCATTGCAGTTTTCATCTGAATTAAGTAACTCATAATTTAGTTTGTTTGGTAAGCGAGTACTAACTGCATTGCAATTTTCCATGTTCAATTTACTTAAGATTCTTTTAACATATGCAGCTTGGCTCAGGAAAATTTAATCTTCATACATGTCTATTCTAATACCAATAAAATGTTTTATTTGTTTTAAGTCGTGTAGTATGTAACGTAGTGAGCTGGTGGGGGTGAAGAGCTTTTGGCGGGGCACGCGCTGGTTCCGGTCTCTTGCAGTCGGGAGAGGGGGTAGGAAAGGGTAGGAGCCGCTGCTCTGCGTGCTCGCCTATACACATTAGTTCATTAATTTTCGCGTGCGATGGACAAATCGGTTAGTTCAACACTAAAAGAAGAAAAAGGGACAGAAAGAAATAGTGGAAACTCCTAGCATCCGGACAGAGTCTTCGGGGAGGCGTGGCCGGTATACCCGAGAAGTTAAGGAGATTTCGAATGACCGTATCTCAGCACACGATGATACAAGATTCACGCTTAAAGGGTGTATTTATAGCCGCACTTTCGTTTTCGGCTTTTTTTTTTCCTTCCGGACACGTGGAATTTATATAGATTTGGATATAAAATTATCCCGATGGAGAAAACTTGACCGGACACTCTGAATAGCAGATACGAAAGAGAGCGACCTTGTGCTTTGGACTGCTTAATTCGGATCTAAAGGTGAAAAGCTCCTTTGTGATGCGCTGCCTAGCACTTGCAAAAGCTTCACTTACACAGCTGTTCTCGACTTTCTCCCAAAATTATGCAGCGGCTTCTGCCCACATAATTGGCCAAAGTTTATCGAATGGGTGGGTCCTACTATTTCATGTCGTTTATTGCGACCAGCTACCGACCACCAACTATCAACTACCAGCGCCACTACAACACCCCCTGCTAAAATCACACTTTACAGGGTGAAATCATGGAAAGAGTGATCCGCGCTGGGGGTAAGCATTATTGCCTGAGATCTTTTGCATGATATTTTCCGACCATGCGACCTTGCAAATCTTTGATTTCGTAATAGCTGTTGCCCAATTTCGTTCTTACTCTTGCTTTGATAAAGCTTGGAGCCAACTTAGCACTGAAACCCTTTGCAAAATTACTTTGTTGGAAGTTGCGACGGAATAACTCCTGACCAACGGCAAAGGACTCTTCTCGGCTCCGTAGATTATAGTTTCGCTCATTTCGCATGCGCTGCTGTTGCATGGACTGTTTTGCTTTGGAACGAATTAAGTCAAAAGAATCCTTCCTATTGAATTGCACGGTTCGATCTTCCAAGAGTTCTAGATTGCGCAAGATGTTGTACTCGGATCCACTCGTAGTCATGTTTTGGCCGAAGGCTATTCGATAGGGACTGGAACTCACACCTGAATGACCGCTTGAGCGCAAAGAACAGCAGATATGACTGAGCTGTTCGTCCCAGTTTTTCTGATCGGGTCGTATATAAGATTTCATGGCGGCAATCACCGACCGGTTTACCCTCTCAGACGCATTTGCCTGGGGAGCATAGATTAATTTATATTTATATATAATTTTAATTTTATATTTTTCCAGAAGGGCATTAAAGCTGATCGTTATCGGAAATGATAACTTCCGGAACACCGGAGTAATGCAAAATATCTTTTTCAAGGAAGTGAATGATGGCATCAGCTGTGAATTTATTTACAGTTTTTAAGAACGGAAACTTGGACAAATGGTCTAGTACCACAAATATTCCAACATTCCCTGGGCGACTCCTAGGGTAGGGTCCTAAAAAATCGACAAATAGCCGTTGGAAAATTCGTTGCGTTTCAGCACTTTTCCCAAGGGGCGGAAGTAAGGTGTAGTTTGGATATTTTGTGCACTTACACAGGTCACAGTTGTTGATATAATTCTTCACGTCTGTCACTAGGTTTGGCCAGAAAAAATGACGCAGCTTCTCAAGGGTCTTACAAATGCCTGCGTGAGAAGATAGGGGAGATTCGTGAGAGGATTTGAGAATTTCAGGAACCAAGTCTTTTGGAATCCATAATTTCCAACATAAATCGTCGGCAATCTTGTCTCCTGTCGCATGCTCCGCTCTTCGATAATTGTATCCATCGACTACCTTAACGTCAGGCGTGTGTGGCTGGTTCACCTGTATCTTATCGGCCAAAGCCTTATAATTGACTGACCGGAAGTATTCGGAATCCAGATCCACTATACAGTGGAGACCAAGACTGACTTCGGATAGATCACCATTATGGGTACGGGACAGTGCGTCAGGGACCACGTTTTGGGTACCTTTTCGATGACCTATTTTGAATTCAAAACTTTGCAATTTCAAGGCCCAACGAGCCAACCGCGAGCTGAGGTCGGACTGGGACATAAGCCATTTTAGGGAGGCATGGTCTGTAATTATAGAAAATTCTTGTCCCTCCACGTAAGCTCTAAACTTCTTAACGCCCAAGACAGCTGCCAAGCACTCTTTGCCTGTTACAGAGTAGTTCCTCTGGCATTGGTTAAGCTTGCGGGACATGAAAGCTTTGACAATGTCTGTGGGGCGTTGCAAAGACCGAATGGCATAACGGTATATTGATAGAGAGGTCTACCAGGTACAGTGAAAGCTGTTTTGTCCCGGGATGAAGGTACTAACGGAATCTGCCAAAAAGCGTCTTTGAGGTCAAGGCTTGTGATGTGCACAGCCTTTGGAAGCCGGCTGAGAATGCCTTCTATAAACGGCATTGGGTATGCATCCTTAACTGTGACAGCGTTCACTCTCCTGCTGTCCAAGCACAGACGCACCTTGCCAGGCTTTCGGACGAGAACGGGAAGACCAAGCACTCAAGGATTCCTCAATCACGCCTAGACAAAGCATTCTATCCAGCTCTTCGTACATTAGTTTTTCAACGGCTGGAGAGACTGGATAATGTCTCTGCTTGATAGGAGTGACATGTTGAATATCAGCACGCAAATTGGACCTAAGTGACTCTAAGAGAGAAGCTTCAGACATGGGAACAGAGAGCTTGTCAGCCAGTGAAATTATTGACTCGTAGAACTCATCGAAACTTTCTCCTTCCTTTTGTTTACGCCTATCTATACTAGCTCTTATGTGCAGATCTGTACGCTCGTCCTTAAATTGCGTCTTAAGAGCTTGGCGAAGTCCTTCCCATTTTATTATCGCCACACTCTTGTGAGTGGGGAAGTTGTAGTCGACCCTTGAGCAGACCCAGAAGAAGGCAGTCTCTCAAATTCGGTCTGCTCTGCTTGAGTCGAATCGGTCCGGCCAGAACCATTCCGTGCTATTTGCTCAGATTGACGGACAGAACTGGCACCTGCCAATTGCTCGAACCCTTTCTGCAAGACTTGCATGATCATCTCTGTCTGTCGGGCAGCGGACTGCGCCCATATTTCCGACTGACGGGTCGATGCGGCCGCCATCGAATTCACAATCAATTGATGCAAGCTCTCTGTTGCAGGTGCATCGGTTACGGATGGTGCGACTGATACGGAAGTTGCAACGTTGTCGTCGGCCATTTCGGGAAATGAGGCCATAGTGTCTCTTTTTGCTTGGGCTCGTGTGGTGGTCCCTGATCCAGTTGGTTTTACGGCAGACGGGTTTTCGAGATTTCTTTTGCAAGTCGAGCACACTTTCTTATTTTTTATTTTCGTACTAAAACATACGTGGTGAAAAGTGTGTCCACAACTAACCTGAGGTCAGACTGGGACATA
This sequence comes from Drosophila helvetica, assembly GCA_963969585.1. Taxonomy (NCBI): domain Eukaryota; kingdom Metazoa; phylum Arthropoda; class Insecta; order Diptera; family Drosophilidae; genus Drosophila; species Drosophila helvetica. The sequence goes on along the minus strand of CAXALB010000007.1, from coordinate 252,832 downwards.
AGCCATTTTAGGGAGGCATGGTCTGTAATTATAGAAAATTCTTGCCCCTCCACGTAAGCTCTAAACTTCTTAACGCCCAAGACAGCTGCCAAGCACTCTTTGCCTGTTACAGAGTAGTTCCTCTGGCATTGGTTAAGCTTGCGGGACATGAAAGCTTTGACAATGTCTGTGGGGCGTTGCAAAGACCGAATGGCATAACGGTATATTGATAGAGAGGTCTACCAGGTACAGTGAAAGCTGTTTTGTCCTGGGATGAAGGTACTAACGGAATCTGCCAAAAAGCGTCTTTGAGGTCAAGGCTTGTGATGTGCACAGCCTTTGGAAGCCGGCTGAGAATGCCTTCTATAAACGGCATTGGGTATGCATCCTTAACTGTGACAGCGTTCACTCTCCTGCTGTCCAAGCACAGACGCACCTTGCCAGGCTTTCGGACGAGAATGATAGGGGAAGACCAAGCACTCAAGGATTCCTCAATCACGCCTAGACTAAGCATTCTATCCAGATCTTCGTACATTAGTTTTTCAACGGCTGGAGAGACTGGATAATGTCTCTGCTTGATAGGAGTGACATTGGCGACATCGATTGCATGTGAATGAAGAGATGTTCGTCCTAAACCCAGTTTAGCAAACGATGGAAACCAATTTATTGCTTTTAACAATAACTCCTGTTGTTTTGTATTCAATGTCCTCCACGGAGTGACATCTATTTCGGCAAGTGGTAAGTGCTCTGAAACAAAACATGAAGGCAGCAAATTGAAGGTTCTCCAGAAGTCGATTCCCAAATATAGATCTTGCGACAATGACGGTACAAGATAGAGGGTCAGTGGATGCGATTTCTCACGAAATCGAATATCCGTGGTTAGTTTTCCAAGTATTTTCTGCGCCTTACCATCGGCGGTGCGCACAGAGTTTTGTATGAGTGTTTTGATTCAAGGAATGCTTGAGCGAAATTACCTCCGATGCAACTAATCGAAGCGCCTGTGTCAAGCAAGCCGTTAACGGTTTTGCCTAAAAGAAAAACATGGGCATACGGTCTAATGTCCTGAGAGTTGGCAACTACTGTAGACAGCAATAATTTTCGTTCGCGCTTGCACATTTTATGAAAGTCAGTGCGACGTGCAACAGAGCGAGATAAGTAATTAGATTTCCCATTAGTATGGATTAGTTGGTCGAATTCAGATGAGATGGAAATGGGGCTTGGAACAGCCGGTAGATATGAATTCATGGGTAAGGAATTGGTAGGTGTGTCTTTGACAGCATCTAGTCTGTGTTGGTAGATTTCGAGCTCGTTTGTTTGCGTGCACTTTTCGGCGGTGCACGGGCTACCCAGTTTTTTGGACCACTACATTTTGTTGCATGACGGTTTATATGTGTCCGCCTTTCCACAGCCGTAGCAGAATACGCGACGAACTGGGCTATCACAATCCTGGTATCACAATCCCTCACAATTCCAGCATACTAAATTTACTGCAGCTATCTCAACCTCTTCGTCATCCGATATTTCGGTTTCTGGTTCCCCCTCGACCTGACATTGAACCGCATTAACTGATCGACGTGGCGTTGGCACTGGATGAGGTTTTGGTGTCGATGGGTTTCCTACCGTTTGAAGGAATATCTCTCGAGTCCTAACGAAATGGCGGAGTTTTGCTACTGGGAGAATCTCCTCATATAGGAGTTCATGTTGAATATCAGCACGCAAATTGGACCTAAGTGACTCTAAGAGAGAAGCTTCAGACATGGGAACAGAGAGCTTGTCAGCCAGTGAAATTATTGACTCGTAGAACTCATCGAAACTTTCTCCTTCCTTTTGTTTACGCCTATCTATACTAGCTCTTATGTGCAGATCTGTACGCTCGTCCTTAAATTGCGTCTTAAGAGCTTGGCGAAGTCCTTCCCATTTTATTATCGCCACACTCTTGTGAGTGGGAAAGTTGTAGTCGACCCTTGAGCAGACCCAGAAGAAGGCAGTCTCTCAAATTCGGTCTGCTCTGCTTGAGTCGAATCGGTCCGGCCAGAACCATTCCGTGCTATTTGCTCAGATTGACGGACAGAACTGGCACCTGCCAATTGCTCGAACCCTTTCTGCAAGACTTGCATGATCATCTCTGTCTGTCGGGCAGCGGACTGCGCCCATATTTCCGACTGACGGGTCGATGCGGCCGCCATCGAATTCACAATCAATTGATGCAAGCTCTCTGTTGCAGGTGCATCGGTTACGGATGGTGCGACTGATACGGAAGTTGCAACGTTGTCGTCGGCCATTTCGGGAACTGAGGCCATAGTGTCTCTTTTTGCTTGGGCTCGTGTGGTGGTCCCTGATCCAGTTGGTTTTACGGCAGACGGGTTTTCGAGATTTCTTTTGCAAGTCGGGCACACTTTCTTATTTTTTATTTTCGTACTAAAACATACGTGGTGAAAAGTGTGTCCACAGCTAACCTTCAACGCTTCCGAATCGTGAAGAATGGGGCCTGTACAAATGAAACAGGCGATAACTGCCTTTTTTGTGACCACTGCCTCTGCACTCACTCCTACTGACGTCATTCCTCCTTTTATGTTATCACGAATCACTAAATGAGTTTTGAACTAACTAACGAGACAAAACTTAATCGAAAATCATATATGTATACGGGGTCTATGCGAAATGTGATTATGGGTATTTGGAATGATGCTAAAAGAACGAAAGAATTGGTGGTTGAGCGGACGATACTAGCCTAGCGCTTATTTATCGTATCCAGCGACAACAAACCAGCCATAGAAAAGCCGAAATGATGCAAATTGTTATTGGTACTGTATCAGCTGAGCGGAGGAGTTAAGCTCTTAGATAGTTCTCCATATCCAGCAGCAGCCTCTAAACACCAATAGTAACAAAAGGGAATGCATGCGAAATGTATATAAGCAACGGATTCAATGCTGCTTAGAAGCTATGATTACTCCAGTACGCTTGACAAACGCATTTTTTGAGATGTTTGCTATCTTCAGTAATGGGCAAGGAAAATATTTTTAAATTTACACTTGATCCACAATCCTAAGTACAAACAATTACGGAAGAGAAATGAATGAGAAGGAAATAGACATGAAATAAACCGAAATGTTCAATGGGACATACATGAGTCAGATGATATCGACTAAAAGCTATTATGGTCGGGGCCACCGGAAAATCTGGCCCCACGTTGGGCGCCAACTAAACTTATGTATTTATATGATCTGTAGTATGTAACGTAGTGAGTTGGTGAGGGGTGAAGAGCTTTTGGCGGGGCACGCGCTGGTTCTGGTCTCTTGCAGTCGGGAGAGGGGGTGGGAAAGGGTAGGAGCCGCTGCTCTGCCTGCTCGCCTAAACACATTAGTTCATTAATTTTCGCGTGCGATGGACAAATCGGTTAGTTCAACACTAAAAGAAGAAAAAGGGACAGAAAGAAATAGTGGAAACTCCTAGCATCCGGACTTATTTACGAGGGGCAAGGTGTAAGCGCGACCACTGATGCCCTCCCTTCCGTGATCGCTTAAATCCAAAACAAAGTACATATAGCGATCCCAAAATAAGTCTACCGGTACCTATCCCCTACACGACGCATGACCCCGTAAATTAGGCGCAACTAGCAGAAATGCATATCAAAGTTAAGTTTATTTACACAAGCAATGGAAATCCTAACACTACAAACTTCATATTCTTTTGCAAACAATTCAGCTCTGTTGACCTCTATTAGGCAATCGACAAAATGGTAATATATAAAGTAGGGTATAAAAAGGTATATATATAGGAAGAAATTATAATATAAAAATGTAAATGTATATATATAGTATAAATGTAATGTAAAAATTTAAATGTATAGGAAAAAATATGACATAGTAAGTTAAATGTGTATAAATGAGAATATGAGAATTTAATATATGTAGAAAAGTAAGAGGGAGAAGAAAAGTAGTAATCCGCGACACCAATTCATGAATTTGTTTTTGTTTGTTGGTCCGGGTGATGTGATGGCATTGGAAGAATGCAAAAAAAATGCAAGCCCTCAAGCGCACGCAGACAAAACCGACTAAACTGATAAGAGGCCAAGCTTAGCGGCGGTCGATTATCTTTAGCGCAAAAATTTTGTCACAAGAACATTAGCACAAAAGGGAGAGTAAAAATTGGGTCATTTACAGTTTCCTTACAGTGTTCCCTCGCAGAAAGGCGCCCTTTGCTGTGGAATTCGTGAAAGCTGTGGACGTAAAACTATAAATGACCCATATAGGATGGGGTGATGTAATGGGGGGGAGGGGTTTTTCTTCTTGCTTTTTTTTTTTTTTTTTTTCTTCTCACCAACAAAATTTACCAATTACAAAACATGATGTGGTAGCGGTTATATTGAGGCATGACTGTAGATTGGAGTAGGACTGAGGGTAATTAATAGACGAGAAGAGGGGTTCAGAAGGAACCAAAAACAATATTTAAAATTAATGCACTTATAACTACACTAGGCAAACAAAAACGAGAGGAAACGTTATGAGCCGCGTCTGCGCCGCGGCTCTACTCTATACCCGGTACTCAGTCAGTAAATATGTATGTGAGCTTGTTGTAATTTATTACATGTTCGCAAAAGGAAAAAATTTAATTTTAGCCAAAAAAAAAAACAATTTAAGTCGAACCTTTTCGGAGATTTTGATATATTAGATGTTTCCATATTTGTATACATACATTTTTTACATCTGCCATTTCTACATGTTTTTATCTACTTCCTACATATACATACACGGCTGTGTGCGAGAGAGAGAGGGAATCAGTCTGCGCTTGGGAGGCTATTTGAAATTTCATTTGTTCCTTCTGACTATATTTATGATCCGATCTGATCGAAATTCAATACTCTGATAGATATAGTCATTTTCTATGATTCTGCGTTTTTGGTTTTCCCGTATCTTCAAAATTGTAGATTTTCATCTTTTGTGGGGGCGGAAGGGGGCGTGGCCAAATTTTAAAACAAACTCGTCTCGGTTTGATATCACAGGAGCTTGGATAGAAAGTTTGGTGGTTCTAGCTCTTATAGTCTTTGAGAACTAGGCGTCAAAAAATTCGATCAGGCATAGCGCCTACCCCTGTGTGTGAGAGAGAACGAGAGGGAACGATGCATTTCGAAATGGTTTTCTTCATTGTGGGTATATTTATTATCCGATCTGATCCAGATTCAACACTCTGATAGATAAGGTCAGTGTCTATGATTCTGCGTTTTTAGTTATCTCGTATCTTTAAAATTGTGCATGCCACAGATTTTCGTCCTTGGAGTGGGCGGAAGGGGGCGGGGCGAAATTTTGAAATACACTTGTAACAGTGCGATAGGACAGGAGTCTGGATACAAAATAGTGTTAGGGCCGGCAGAGGTTGTGTAATGTGGTTGGCTGGTTTTTCCGCCAATTTCTAACGGAGAAATAACCTCGGCCCCACACCAAGGTTCGGCTGACGTTATGGCCGTCAAGTGGCGGAGCTTGGTGAAGGGGCGCTACTTGGAAACTTGGTGGGCTGCCGTTCGCGGCCAGGGGCCTATAAGTGAAACAGAAAATCCCACGAGGGCTAAAAAACCAAATTTTTCTACAGGGCACTTGCACATACCGCTTTTTCTCTGGTTTTATCCACGGATAGTGGTTGCCTTCTGGGCTGGGATTCTCAAGGTCCAGTTTTCCAGAGGCTTCCGGGAGGCGTGGCCGGTATACCCGAGAAGTTAAGGAGATTTCGAATGACCGTATCTCAGCACACGATGATACAAGATTCACGCTTAAAGGGTGTATTTATAGCCGCACTTTCGTTTTCGGCTTTTATTCTTCTTTCCGGACACGTGGAATTTATATAGATTTGGATATAAAATTATCCCGATGGAGAAAACTTGACCGGACACTCTGAATAGCAGATACCAGCTACCGACCACCAACTATCAACTACCAGCGCCACTACAGTCGGTCATTCTAAACTTTTTCATTAAATAATTTTTGAATTTATTCATTGTTGTCATATTCCCCGTAGCTATCACCACATCACCAACATATAACAGCACATAAATATTTTCCTTGATATCACTTTTATCAAGGATATATATACAGCGATCTACGGAAGAGTTTACAAACTCACAGTCTTTCAATGTTTGCTCAAATACTTCAAACCAGCATCTAGCGGATTGCTTGAGTCCGTAAATTGCCTTATTCAATTTACATACATTGCCACCTTTGCCTTGTACACCTTGAGGAAGTCTCATATATATTTCAACGTGCCATTTAAGGATGCAGTTTTTACATCCATTTGATGGACTTTCAAGTTATATTGTACTGCCAACGATAATATAAATCGAAAACTAGAAATTCTAGCTACAGGAGCAAAAGTCTCTTCATAATCGACTTGGTATTTTTGAGTAAATCCTCGTGCAACCAATCTTGCTTTATATCTAGTAGGACTTCCTAGTTCGTTATATTTAACGGAAAATACCCATTTGCTATCTACAATGTTTTTATGTTTAGGTCTTTTTGTGATTGTCCAGGTATTATTTAGTTCAAGAGCACTCAACTCTGTTTTTATGGCTTCCTCCCAAAACAATTTATCATTCCTATACTGAATTTCATCGTATGTATTTGGAACATCGTTGAAGATAGTGTGAGCATTTAACACAAATCTATTTACATTATTATCATCTTCATAATATGATATCTGGGGCTTTGTTTTTAATCTCTCACTTCTTCTACTCGATATTTCAATGTCATCAGTTCCAATTGGATTCTTAACAGATCCATTTTCTTCTAAGTATTCTGCTGTTTCATTTTCCCTACTCTCATTCGGGTTGTCTGATTCCTTACTTTCATTCAGGAGATCATCTCGCTTTTTTTTCTTACTCTCATTCAGAAAATGTTCATCCGTTTTCTTACTATCATTCAGGATTTGTGTGTTGTCGCATTCCTTACTTTCATTCGGGAATTTTGTTTCTTTAATTTCCCTACTTTCATTCGGGAAATTTTTATTTGTACTTTCCTTACTATCTTTCAGGAATGTTGTTTCAAATTTAACAGCTCTAGAATTCACCATATTGGTTTCATCGATAACCACATCTCTTGCAACGAGAAATTTTTCATTAACAGCATCCCACAGTTTAAGACCATTTGCTTCGTAGCCCACTAAAATACCTTTGTATGATTTATCATAAAACTTTCCCTTTTTGATTTTATTGTGCACATATACAGTTGCACCAAACACTCTCAAATGTTTTAAATCGGGCTTTTTATTGTGTCACATCTCATAAGGGGTCATCACGCTTTTAACTATTGCTCTACTAGGAATTCGATTAATTAAGTAAGTTGCAGTTAATACTGCTTCACCCCAAAAACTTTTGTCAAGTTGTGCACCACTTACCATGGCACTCTGTGATGGTTCTAATCATTCTTTCAGAAACACCGTTTAACTGTGGTGTGTGTGGCACTGTTAAATGATAAGTAATACCTTTATTAACACAAAACTGACGCATCTCATTTGAGAGATATTCTCTCCCATTGTCAATGTACAAATTAACCATTTTCAAATTAAAATGAGCTTCACATTTTGCTACAAAGTCTTTAAACATATTGAATACGTCAGATTAATGTTTTATTGAGTAAGTTACACAATAGTGTGTAAACTGATCAACGAAGATCACGAACTAATTTTTGTCATTTAGTGTAACTGGAGTAATGGGTCCACAAACATCTGAGTGCACAACAAATAGGGGTCTTTTAATATGGGATTTATCTTTAAATTGTGTTAAGATCCGCCTTTTTGCCGCCCTGGTCCATCGTTCCCGGCTAGCTCTCGGGGAAGTCAGGGGTGTTTCCGACCCGATAGCCAGGGGACGGATTTAACAAAAAAAATACTATTTTGCGTGTAACGGACAGATCTTATTTATACACGCGTCTTCGTTGGCACTCGCTTCGGCGGGGTCAGTCGGTGTTGTATTTTACCATCGCGAGTCCCTCCCTTCTGTGAGCGTTCAACCTGTTGAGCGCTCCCATCTAAAAAACATTTGGTTCACTCTTCCGCCCTTCTCGTCCCACCCAAACTAAGGATCTCTACTCCATTTTAATTTTCCTTTCAAATCTTCAAATATAATTCATTATTTCTTTCATCTTATAAATCTACTTAACTCCTAAAACATTTTTACTTTAACTGACTTTCACCTTGCGGAACACTAACATAAAAATACTAGCATTCAAAAAAGATACACACGGATTCTATTTTTTTGCCCGAGGTGGCGTCCCCATTTTTAAGGTAAACAAACCTAATATAATTTTAAATGCAAATTTAAATGGTTAACTTAAACTAAAAAGAGCTCTTGTTAGTAATTATTGCATGTGTATAAATAGTGAAAGGGGTGTAGAGTTCGGGGGGGAAAAATAGACTCCGCTTACATTGATTAATAGGACGGACCTTAACAAAAAAAACTATCCTAAAATACTTCATGTTGTTGTTTTCTTTTTTTTTTTTGCTTTTTTTGTGTTTTTTTTTTTATATATAGTGCGAATGAGGCTGTTGTGAATGAGTGGGTATTTGTATGTGAATATGTGACGGGGCTTGTTGGGCGCAGGGTATTATTCAGATTTAAATATATTCATGATGGGGTTAATATGTGTGGCTATTTGCTATTTTAATACATGCGGGTTTTTGTGTGGTGTGTGCGATGTGTATGTTGTGTGTGTGATGTGTATAATGTGTGTGTACGGGGTGTGCTGTGCCGGTGTGTGATGCTGCGGTGTGCAGGGGTCCTCCCATGGATGTGGCCACCGTTCGCGCTGGTTGCAGCTCCCTGCCGTGCTCCTCCAGAGATGCTCCGGCCGGGCCAGTCTTGGCGCTGACCCAGCTGTCGGCTCCTTGCCTGGAATCCGCTGTGCCGTCGTCGCCTCGTTGTCGTCCCTTGGTGTAGTGGCCTCTTCACTTATTTATTTCTTTATTTTAATTATTTTTTTCAATCTTTTTCTTTTAGCGTTACTGGCGATTTTTTCCTGGTCTATCTCTCCTCCTCCCGGAAACAACTCTCTCCTCACATAACCTTTACGACCTCGTTTTTTTCTCTCCTCCTTGCCACCTTGCAACCCTTTTTCAGCCTCTCAGGATCCACACCAGAGGCCGCTGTCTGCTCTTCTTTTCCAGCCCTGTAGGCTATCGGCTACTGTAGAAAGACGTCCATAACAATTGTTTAAAAGGTAACCTTGCTTGTTTTCCATTTAAACATGATTCGCAAATTTCATTCGATAGCTCTAAATTATTTAAAAGACTGTTATCACTAAACATATTATTTCGTTTTATTTCTAATAACTTGCCATTGCTTATATGACCAAGCCTCTCATGCCATAATCGAAAATTATTTGTATGTTTCGCATCTATATTATATGCTTGAAACTGAACAATAGGTATATTGTTAAACATACCTGAATTCTTGACTACCGTCAATCCATTCTTGGAAATGGTTACTCCATTCTTGTCAAATTTGATTGACATTCCTGCCTCCTGTAGGCGCTTCACTGACATCAAGTTTCCAGCAGCCTGTTCGGAATACAGCACATCCTCCAGCGTTATTTCGTGGTCATTGCGCAAACGCACAATGCCACTCTTAGATGCGTAAATATATTCGCCTTGCTTGGCCACAGCGATCTTCAACGGCGGTACCAATTCAACACTATCGATGTACAGCGACTCATCATTTATCAGATTATCACTTGCACCGGAATCAAGTATAAATCCACATTTATCTACCGCGGGGTTTTCTTGCACTTCTTTTACAATGAATGCAATGCCTTGTGATGTTGCGGTATTAGCTTGTTTATCGTAATTTTTATTATCTTTATTTCTTTCATTTAGAATTCCTTTATATTGGTAGCAATCCATTTTAATGTGTCCCTCTTTGTCACAGTGGTGACATCTAACCCTATTCTTAAAATTTCCCTTAAATGTTTTCTTTTGTTTAGTTACACGATTTTTAAATGAATTTTTTTTATTATTGTAGTTTTTATTTTGAACGATCGTGTTTAAAGCTTTCCTGCTAGTGTCATTATGATCATTTTTAATTTTAATTTCCTGGTCTAGCAATCTATTCTTAACAAATGCTAATGTTAAATTATCCTCTGATAATGTCTCTATAGCTGTAATGACACCATCGTAAGCCGAAGGCAATGTAATCAACAAATGAGGCACTTTATCTATCTCTTCTATTTTTGCACCTGCGGCCAAAAACTCACTTATCAATTTATCAAAAATAGTAAAGTGGGACAATAGGGACATTTCACTTGATAGCTTAAGAGAAAGCAAGCGTTTGCTAACTGCCAACTGCGAGGCCAGACTTTTTCGTTCATATACAGCGTCCAAATTTCCATGAATTTGGCGCGCAGTTATATCGCTTGTAGCAAAGTTCAAAAACGAATCGCTAAGGTACTCTATTAACGTACTTTTTGCACAACGCTCTGCTTTCCTCCACTGTTCATCCACTTTCTCAGGTATATCTTCATCAATGACCCTAAGTACATCCAGTTCGGTCAATAGAGCCCTAATTCTAAATTTCCAAATTGCGTACTTCTCGCCATCGAATGGCTTTATATTACGTTTTGCTCTGTCCATTTTACTGTACATACATATGCAGTTGTACAAGTGTAGGTATACACACGCGGAACTCAACTCAATGTAATTTCACAAGAACTCGCGATTTCTAAGAAATTGAAATAAGACTTTTAATATAAACTGTTTCACAAATCAATTGCACTTTTAGGCATGGACTGGGCCCATAACCTATTGTTTTATATACCCAATAATTACACAGGAGTAGTTATGTTTTATGTTTTATGTTTTAATTAACCGCAACACCAGCACCACAACTTAGCTCGAGAAAATGTCACAAGAAAAAGGAGAGAAGATCGGTCAGTGTGACCAAAGGCTACGTATTCATTAAAGCCTAAAAGGAATATATACTAAATGGTATTTCTGTATAGGAATAGGGGTATTCCAACAGCAACCTTCCGGAAATTCGAGACCGGGTTTTGCTATCGTCTGAGCGTGCCGACATTTCGCTTTCGTTTAAGCACATCAACTCATTCGGAGTCATGATGCGCATCTTTGGCTACGTTCACAAATTCATCAATAGGACAAAGTCACCGGATCTCTCATCAGAGGACCTTCGCAAAGGCTCACACTTGTTATGCCGCATCGTTCAACGGGCCCACCTGTATCCTGAGTATCTTGCTCTGAGGAAAAGGAACTGCGTGGATTCTTCCAGTAGTATCGTGTCGCACTCGCCATTCATAGATGATTTTGGACTTATTTGTGTTGGCGGCCGCCTGCGGCACTCAACTCGCGGATTCGATGCACGCCACCCAAGTAAGGCACTAGCCACGGTCTTCAGGCAGCCGATGGGCCAGAACCGCAAGCAAATACCTCCAAGTAAAGACTGCGGACCAGAATGGTGATGCTTTCGATGAAAGTGGGCGATGATAGCGAACGTCAGTGGATGATCCCTGGGCAGAATGATTGGGTGGCGTGCATCGAATCCGCGAGTTGAGTGCCGCAGGCGGCCGCCAACACAAATAAGTCCAAAATCATCTATGAATGGCGAGTGCGACACGATACTACTGGAAGAATCCACGCAGTTCCTTTTCCTCTGCTGCAGATCCTGGCCTCTGCTTGTGGAGCACATCATGGCTGATCTACCACAGGATCGAATACAGGATTCGCCTGCATTCAACATCACCGGAATTGACTATTGCGGTCCCTTCTACTATAAGCCAGACGGGCACAACTGAACTCCTATGAAATGCTACATTAGCGTCTTCATTTTTTTTGCAACAAAGGCCGTCTGGTTGGAATTGGTGAAAGATTTAACCACTGCAGCTTTCTTGAGTGCCTTCAAGGGCTTCGTTGCTACGCGCGGCATTCCCCGATGCATTTGGTCGGACAATGCCACCAATTTCGTGGGCTCAAGGAACGAGTTAGAGAACCTTCGGCGGATATTTATGAGCGAGATGCATCGTGCTGAAGTTCATAATCATTGCATCAACAACGGCTTCGATTGGAAATTCATACCGCCCCGCTTGCCTCATTTCGGAGGCTTGTGGGAGGCAGCAGTGAAGATGGCCAAACATCACTTTTATCGCTCCGTGGGATCGTCACTCTTTGGCTTCGATGAGCTGCGGACATTGGTCTGCCAAATACAGGCTATAATGAATTCTCGTCCTCTTATCTTGATTTCAGAAAACCCTGATGATCTTGGCGTCCTTACGCCGGGACACTTTCTAATTGGTCGTCCGCTGATGGAGTTTCCCGAGCCAGACGTTACGAATCTCAACTTCAATCGACTCGATCGTTGGCAACGAGTCACCTGTGCCCAGCAGATCTTTTGAAAGCGTTGGAGTGAGGAACATTTGACACTGCTCCAACAACGTGCCAAATGGCGCACACCACAACCATCGATCCAGGTCAACGACTTCGTCTGCATCAAGGACGAAAATTTGCCAACATTAAAGTGGCCCTTAGCACGGGTGATCGAGGTCATCGCTGGGGCTGATTGGGCTGTGCGAGTGTCCATACTGCGGACACCATCCGGAACCAGTCGTCGAGTTGTCAACAAGCTGTGCGTCCTTCCCATTAAGGATCCTGTGTAAAGCCCAGGTCTTTCAACGGTTGGGAGTATGTTCGGAGCAGCAGCCGTCTATAGCTCTTAAGGGCGCGATCTACTCTCGCGCTCTCGGTGCCTACGCACACACATGCTCATGGTCCGCGGACTGCTTAAATTGCAGTGCGTCGCGGAACCCACCCCCACTCTGTATCAGTCGTCCTCGAACGCAGCATCGCGTATCCTCGTCATAACGGCCCTATTTTCATTTACAAATCATACTGACTAAACCACCTCTAACTCGCGGGCACGCCCTCAAATATATAATAAACAAAATTCTTTGAACATAATAAACAAAAACATTAAACTAAAAACGGAGACAATTTTAATTTCATAAATTGGAGTCAGAGTTGCCGAGAAAGCCCGGCAGCTTCCAACAATTCGAGAAAATCAAAACCGCAGAATCATAGCAAATTACCATATCTTTCAGAATGTTGAATCTGGATCAGATCATTAGTATAGCCAGAAGGAACAAATGAAATTTCAGTGGCCTTCCAAGCGCAGACTCACTCCCTCTCTCTCTCGCACACAGCCGTGTATGTATATATAGGAAGTAGATTTAGACATGTAGAAAAGACAGATGTAAAAAACGTATGTAAACAAAAATGGAAACATCAAATAGATCAAAATCTCCGAAAATGTTAGACTTAATTTTTTTTTTTTTTTGGCTAAAATTAAATGTGCTTCCTTTTGCGAACATATAATAAATTACAACAAGCTCACATACATATATACTGACTGAGTACCGGGTATAAAGTAGTGCCGCGGCGTAGTGCTTTTTAGTGCTCAAATAGCAAAGTTTTCTGCCAAAAATACTTTTGGTTGTGTGTTCTAAGTAATGTGTAATTTGTGAGCGCCAATTTGACGTGTTGCTGCTGCTGCTGATTGATATAAGGGAAAAGTTTGCATTTTAAAACACTTTTAGCAGCAATTTATTCCGTATTTTTCCGTTTCCAGTTCATTCCAGTCATTTCCTTGAATTTTTTCCTTTATTTTGTTCAATTGAATAGCTATTGATTTTTATACCCGGTACTCGAAGAGTAAAGGGGTATATTAGATTTGTGCAAAAAATGTATGTGTGTAACACCACAGCGTTTCCGACCCCATAAAGTATATATATTCTTGATCAGCATCAATAGCCGAGTCGATATAGCTATGTCTGTCTGTCCGTCCGTCCGTCCGTCCGTCCGTCCGTCCGTCTGTCCGTCTTCATTAGCGCCTATAGCTCAAAGACTATAAAAGCTAGAGGAACACAATTTTGTATCCAGACTCCTGTCCTATCGCACTGCTACAAGTGTATTTCAAAATTTCACCCCGCCCCCTTCCGCCCACTCCAAGGACGAAAATCTGTGGCATGCACAATTTTAAAGATACGAGAAAACTAAAAACGCAGAATCGTATAGAATGACAATATCTATCAGAGTGTTGAATCTGGATCAGATCAGACCATAAATATAGCCACAATGAAGAAAACCATTTCGAAATGCATCGCTCCCTCTCGCTCTCTTTCACACACAGGGTTGGGCGCTGTGCCCATTCGTCCAGATGAGCGCCTAGATCTCAGAGACTATAAGAGCTAGAGCAACCAAACTCTCTAGCCCTCTCATGCCCGAATTTAAATAAGCGTGCCTAAAATTTTTTTGAGTTCACATATAAGCTAGAGTTGACCTCAATATTAACTGACAAAAATTTCAATGTCCTAGGTGTCCTGGTTCAAGAGCTACAGGATGTTGCGTATATGCAACATCGGGCAATTGTGTAATATATTTAAAGTCAAGTTGATGTTTTTTCAAATGCCGTTTATTTATATTTATGTATGATAGGATACGAAACAATTTTTTTGGGGATTGGAGCACAAGTGCACATTACATTTGCTGCATTTACAGCTTGGAAATCCAGTGCTGCATACTCTACATCTTCCGCTTGTTCCCCATTCCGGCCAATGATTATAACCATCAAGTCGAAGTGATTTTGCTGGGTCTGCAACATAAGCTCCTTAATTTGGGTTTGATTCAGAGATCGTAGAAGGAGCTGGTGATGATGGAGCTGGTGATGATGGAGCTGGCGATAATGGAGCTGGTGATGATGGAGCTGGTGATGATGGGGATGAATTCATTATCTAAAGGAGTGATGATGGACGACCTCTCTTTTTGGTGACAAATGTAGTTTGACTTGCGTTCAAAAGCTCGGAAGCAACATCCAATTGAAAATTTATGAGCGGCATATGCTTCAATTCGCCGTCTGTATGTGTAATGTCTCTACGGTACAACAACCAACTGTTTTCTAAACTTGAATTTATGCACCAGTATAATATGCGCATGTACCATTTATTTGAGCGGTGGTTGATTTTGTACAACTCAAGCAGCATGTCCGCAAGATCAACCCCTCCCATGTGTTTGTTATAACATTCAACTATGCCAGGACGAGGTATAGTTATAAACTTCTTCTCTTTGCGGCACCATCTGTTGCATTCACTCATGGGGTTCTTACCTGCATAATTTGAAACTAATTGTACGCTCTTATTATCATACCAACGACAAGCAATCAAGTTGTGCTTTGCTTCATATTTGAAATCGCTTGATCCTCGTCCTCGTTTTTGAAGGTCTTTCTCACTGATTAGAGCACAATTTTTCAATCGGTTGCTTCTAATTGTACCAACGGCCAATATGCCTATTTCTTTCAGAGCCACCATCAAGCTTATTGACGAAAACCAATTGTCAAAAAACAGTTTGAAATTTTGGTTTTCTGGTAAATTAGATGATAAAAATAGCACGTTATCTGATGAAATGCCCAAGCCATAAGACTTGCACGTTCTTTCTCCAATGTACAGAGTAAAATCGTATATAATCCCAGAAACACCAGCTCTCGTAAACATTTTGAAACCCCACTTGTGGGGCTTCATTGGAAGGTATTGTTTCAAACTATGTTGACCTTTATTTTCAATCATTTGCTCATCTATATTTTGAAATTCTTCTTGCGAAATTTCATTGAATTTTTTTTTTATGGCGTCCAACAAGGGGCGAACCTTGTACAACTTGTCATATTCAGGTGTTCCCTTCTGAGGCTGTTCACAATTATCGTTCAAATGGAAAAACTGTTTAATTTTATTAAATCTGTTTCTTGGTAATGCATTTGCAACGGCCGCTAGTTTGAAGTTGGTCGCCCACGCCATTCTATAAGCTGGTATTTTCACAACTGCAAGGTAAAGAAGTATGCCAACAAACCTTTTCATTTCGGGCACAGTGCATTTCAATTCTATGCCCTTCGTTTGCATGGCATATAAATTCGTTTCGTCACATATTTTCTGCCACAGTTCATCCGCAAAGAAAGCACTAAAATATTCAATGGGGGTTTTCACCGCATGGTTGCATAATTCACTTTTCCAAGTGGTCTCGCTTTCAATAAACTCTGCACTCCTCCACTTCAAACTCTTCAAATCAGTTTTTTCCATCACCTCCTGTACAACGTTTTCATTTTCATTCGAATCTCCATCATTTTCGCTTCTTATAAGTTGGTCAATCAAACCAACTTCCACATTTTCAGCTCTTTTCAAATTTTTCAAAGTTTCTTCTATAATTTCGTCCATATTTCGATCTTCTTCTTCATTTTCCTCATCCGCCGAATCATCCCAATCAAAGTTGGCTATTTTTTCAATCTCAGCTTGAGTCAGACCTTTTGGACGCATTTTAGAATCTGCATACAAAAAAAAGTTTTATTCTTCGGAAATTACCACAATAGACCAATGTTGCATATACGCAACACGACATTTACAAAATTATTGCAAACAAACCACCTAATATTTTCATGCGGGTTTTTTTTTTAAATACTCACTTACCTTTCTTTATTTAGTTGTTGAACTTGATTTTAGGATGAAGTAATTATTATAATGTTTTTTAACACTTTTTTAAAACCACTTTTTTTTGCACAATAAATTTGTCAACTACGCTCTCGGGAGAATAGCTACAAACTGAACGCGTGTGCAGCTGACTACCGAACAATTAGTTGTAAGCTCACTCAACACATGCAGCTACATTTCTGCGAAAGTTTCAAAACAAAAAAATTTAAAATAACGGTTGTTAGAGGCTCATAAACACAATGTTGCGTATATGCAACAACGGGCATGAGAGGGTTAATCAATACTCATAAGCACAATTGTAACCACGCTGAAACCAAAGGCAATATAAATAGTAAGATGCCAAACGCCCATACATTCATATCGTGAGCAGCGCTGATTTCTGTGAATGCTCGAGTACATGGTGAAATTACTAACAAATAAAACACAAAAACAACAAATACTCACGACGATGATGAAGCCCTCCACCTCGCGCCCCGATCTTGCAACAGTAGGAGCATCTGAAAAGAGAGGAAATAAATGCATTTAATTAATAATAATATACATAAATACAAAACACAAAAATAATACACTTACCTCTCACAAGACAATGATGCTCCTTAAGCATAGTCAAGCCAATTTATACAAGTATATCTGCGTGTATATTTGTCTGTACATGTGTATATGTTCCTTCCCCTCTATGGACTTTAGTTACGATCCCGTGTTAAATGTTAACTTTTTCCTTGTCGTAAAACGTAATTTATTTATCCATCCATCGTCACTTTTTTCCTATCTTCTGCCTTCTATCAATGTTGCATGCACTTGTGTATGTTCCTGTATATATTTCATTATAAATACCTGTTGAATTGTAGTCTGATTGTACAGTAGTAATAGGTTTTCTCTCTTCTTCAGTTCCTACAACGTGCACGGCCACGGCTTTGATTCATTCAAGAACTCTATTTCCGTTTTTTCCTTCTTCTTCTTACTCGTCAATGGGTTGAGACCATTGACGACCCCCGAAAATGTGCAAATAATATGTATGGCCACTCGTTTGCACAACTCGATAGACCAGACCAGATCTATCGATTCAAAGCCATTTCAAAACGGACAATTAATACAAATACGAGATGAAAATTCAGACAACTGCAAAAGCCATCAGCTGCAGCTCCAATATGGCAATTATCTTCCTTTTTTCATGCCAAACATCTCTTTCCTCCCATACCCCCTGCTTAATGTTTCATGCACTTTTGTAGGTTCTTGTAAATATCTGTTTTTTGAGTAGTGTTATTTCTAGTTTGATATTGAGCAAACAAATACTAGTTAAACTCAGATAGCTGCAGTAGCCACAAGCTGCAAGCCCCCAATACGGCAAACATTTCCATGCCAAACAATTTTCTATTCTATATTAGCAGCCAGGTCTCAAGACAACAAAACCAATAACGTTCTTTATAAAATTGCCTGCTCCTTCGCAGTTGGTCTTTGGTCAAAATTGACGTCGGTATACGCCATTCGCTCTCTTTCGAGCGTATGGTAACAGGGTAAGAGAAAGAGCGGAGACCCTTTATTTAAACCGCCTCTCTCAATACAATAGGGGGAACCAAAATGAAATGTAGGGCTCGGTCTTACTCGGAGCTTTCACTCGGACTCTCGCAAGAGAGTTTGAGGAGTCGGGAGTTTGAGTGAGTGAGATCGGGCCACGGTTCCTCGGTGGCCCCAATTAGTAAGTGCACAATTTTCTCTCCGTCTCCAATCCCAATACAGTTTTGATTGTCCGGTTCGTCTAGTTTGCTCGCTCGTCCAGAAGTGTGCGGTGAGAGTGTGTGAGAGAAGAGGAAAATATCCCAGTTCTGGTGCGGGCTAGTGTCCCATACGGGCTTGACTACTGTCTAGTCCGGCTGGTCTAGTCACGGGTTGGGCGAAGCTGGTGCAAATAAATACACGGCAAGGGACACATGTGTAGCCCATGCCTAGCTCGCGCGGGCTAGTCACAGGGTCGGGAAAGGCTGATGCAAAGAAATGCCTATCAAAGAAACTGCTAGCAGCACTTGGCTGGCTTGCCTAGCCCATGGTTGACCCACGCTGATGCAAAGGCGTGCCACTGCTAGCCCATGGTTGACCCACGCTGATGCAAAGGCACTACATTGGCCAGCCAAAATATAAAAAGACAAAATGAGAATAAAAATTACACGAAACGACATGTTTGGCATCCTATGCATTTTGTTTGTGTAATTTTTATTCTTTTTCTGCCTTCCTGTCCTTCGAGCTCGAGCACGTGCGTAACGGCATGTCGGGTCCCATGCATTTTGCTTGTGTAATTTTTATTCCTTTTCTGCCGTCATCTTCTTCGAGCGCGTGCATAAACGTTTTGACTTCGAAGCGAGTGGAATTTTCTGGAGATAAGTGCTTAAATTTTGTACAAAATCTACGAAACATTAATAGTTAAAGTGCATATATTTATAAAACATATGTATGTACATATATTAAAGATAATCGTGCTTAGTTGAGTGCTTAGTTGTGTATCGAAATATTTTTGAGGCTGCGCTGGACATTTTTTGGTTTTGCGCCTTTTTTCTGCCCTTTTCTCGAGACTTCTGCTTAACACGACAAAAATATATGTACATACATACTTAGAATATATTTATTAGTCTTTTTGTTCGATTTTTTATCACAAATTCGTTGTGGTTCACTTTTTTTCTGTACATATTTTATTATATTCATATATTATGACAAAGGTAAGCAAGAGGCATTTAAAAAGATTAATAAAAAAGGAAAGAGAGAGGACATTAGACATTATGGACATTAGAGGACATTAGTTGTTATGGCATTGCTACATTTATATTAATTATTAATAACATTAAATTATTATTAATCTTGTTCATTTATATGTTTATATTTTATATTCTATTCTATTATTTTTATAACAATAATTATTATTATTTTTACTATATATAAATATATATTTATTTATAAGACTTTTCATTTATTTTCAAAATTTTCTAATATTTTTTTTAATTTTACGACATGTCCAACAATTAAAAAAAAATTAAGTTTTCCTGCCAAGGTAAGTTAACATTACAGTTATTACTGATATATTGTACTAAAATATAATTTTATATTTACAGACAAAGAAAATGAGTGCAAACATTGCCCAAAATTGGAGGAAAAAATTGAAAAAATGTAAGAAAACTTTAATAATCGGATGGACTTTATGGTCGGAGAAATGGCCGAATTAAAGGCTATGATGGGGCAGATGTTGTCAAGCAAATGCAGTGAAACCAGCCTCTTGGCATGCTGCCCCATCACCAGCTTCGATGGCCTCGTTGACTTAAATGAAGCTATTAGCACGGGTAATCGAGACGAATACGTACGTATTTTTGACGGTTTGTCTTAACATATCTAATATTACTAAAAAAAATATTTTTAACAGATAAAAGCCATCCATCAGCGCCTGCTAAACAGGATCGCGGCCTTAGAATACTCCTTCGCGGCCTGCATCCGGGAACTACGGCCAGCTGGGTGGCCACTGTGCTCAGAGCTGCGGGACTTGGTGCCATATTCATTCGGTGATCCTCCTCCTCCTCCTCAGACCGGGAGGCCTTCCAGGTGGAGATCACTTCACAGACAGATGGCAGCCATGAGCGTGTCCCCTCGCTCACCTGCCTGGGAGGCCAGTCTGTGGTGGTCAAAAGGCAGGCCAAGCCTGCTGATCCGGCCCAATGCTATCGGTGCCAGGCATTTGGGCACACCCGCAACTACTGCAGACGGCCGTTCACCTGTATTAAATGCGCTGGGCCACATCCCACCACTGCTTGCACTAAACCTAGGAGTGTCCCGGCCAGATGCTGCAACTGCAAGGGCAATCATGTAAGCTCGCACAAGAGTTGTCCTGAGTTCAAAAAGGCCAGAGGTCGACTACTGGTACACAAATACCAACAGCAGCAACAACAGCAGCAACAGCGGCACCAACGGGGGGACAATACCCAGGCAGGCAGCCCCAACATCAGAAACTGCATCTGCAGCAGCAGCAACGCCAGCTAAAAACGACTGTCCCACCTCAGCAACAGCAACAACTACACCTTATACAGCAACCAGTTCCTCTTCGGATGAATCAAGCAAACCCACTTCCTAGAGTCGGCCAACGGAAGCGCCTTCAACATGGAACTCAACGTCCCCGCCCTCGGGTACAACAACAACAGCGCAGGCCACAGCGAGAACCAGAGCTAGCCAATTACAACTCCAATGCAGACCCAAATACCAATCCCACCACTAATACCACTGCCCTTGCCAATTCTCCTGTCAATATCCCTGCCAATCACAATTCCAATCACACCCCCCTCCCAGCAGACCAGCATCAACTCAACAGTCGACAGCTACAGCAACAAATTCAAACTAATCGGCAGCAACAACACTATCAACACCAACAGCACCAGCTGCAATTAGTTACCAACGAAAGAATAGCGGTAAGCATTAATGCTCACAATGAGCACCAAAAAAGCCAATGACAAAGAAAATGCCTAGAAATTATATGAGAATTATGTCATCAATTACCTTAGCCTCTGAACCCTCAAACACCCACTACCAACTACAGCGCGAAGGCAACCTAAAAACAGCCTTCTGGAACGCAAACAGTATTAACAATAAAAAGCACGAGCTTGAAAATTTTATGTACAGCGAGGGCCTCCATGATATGATGGTCATGGAGACCCGTAGTACTGAAATTCGCCTTGAGGGTTACACCACATATCTAGCCCGTGGCCCAGATGGACACAGGAGAGGAGGGGTAGCCACACTCGTCAGAAATGACGTTAGACACATAGCCCTCATACAAATTAATCAACCAGAAATACAATGCGCTCCAATTGCGCTCCTGCCAGATGATGGGTCTGAAAAAGGCATGCTCATTCTAGCTCCAATCTACCTTCCATCAAAAGGCAGCTGGACAACCGAGAACTCATTAATGTCATGGAAATATTCGATCAAACGTTAGCAGCTGACCCGACCCCAAAATACGTCTTCTGTGGAGACTGGAGAGGGGCAGAGCCCTATTTGACGCAATCCATTACCGAAAAAAGTATCAAATCCTAGCAACAGGGGCAGCAACACATTACCAACGCGACCACAGAAAATCCCCCTCGGCCCTAGATTTTGCGATTACTAGCGGCCTCAGACATGACTAGGCCAAAATTACAACATGCACGGACCTTGACTCAGACCACCTGCCAATAAAAATCGAATTCACAACACTGGGCCCCCACAATTACATTAAAAACAAAAATATAAACACCAACCTCCTGCCCAGAGGGGCCAACATAAAAACCTTCCAACAATCTCTTGAGAGGAAAATACTCCTCAATACAGAAATTACCTCCGGACAGGACATTGACGATGCAGTGAAAATCCTAAACAGAAATATCAAAGAAGCGGCTGAAGAGGCCACAATTAAACAATGCAATAGCAAAAGCAACTTCCTTCAGTTAAAATTAACACAATTAATTAAAAATTGACACAAATACTAGTCGTCTCCTAGAGGAAAAGAGGAACCTTGGACGAATATTTAGAGCAAGTGGAACAATAGAATCTAAACGAGGGGGAACGTTGTGAGCCGCGTCTACGCCGCGGCTCTACTTTATACCCGGTACTCAGTCAGTATATATGTATGTGAGCTTGTAATAAATTACATTATTACATGTTCGCAAAAGGGATAAATTTAGTTTTAGCCAAAAAAGACAAACAAAAATTAAGTCAACCTTTTCGGAGATTTTTATATATTAGATGTTTCCATATTTGTTTACATACTTTTTTTACATCTGCCTTTTCTACATGTCTTTATCTAATTCCTACATATACATACACGGCTGTGTGCGAGAGAGAGAGGGAATCAGTCTGCGCTTGGGAGGCCACTGAAATTTCATTTGTTCCTTCTGACTATATTTATGATCCGATCTGATCCAAATTCAATACTCTGATAGATATAGTCATTTTCTATGATTCTGCGTTTTTGGTTTTCCCGTATCTTCAAAATTGTAGTTTTTCATCTTTTGTGGGGGCGGAAGGAGGCGTGGCCAAATTTTAAAACAAACTCGTCTCGGTTTGATATCACAGGAGCTTGGATAGAAAGTTTGGTGGTTCTAGCTCTTATAGTCTCTGAGAACTAGGCGTCAAAAAATTCGATCAGGCATACCCCTGTGTGTGAAAGAGAGCGAGAGGGAACGATGCATTTCGAAATGGTTTTCTTCATTGTAGCTATATTTATCATCTGATCTGATCCAGATTCAACAATCTGATAGATATGCTCATTCTCTATGATTCTGCGTTTTTTGTTTTCCCGTATCTTTAAAATTGTGCATGCCACAGATTTTCGACCTTGGAGTGGGTGGAAGGGGGCGGGGCGAAATTTTGAAATACACTTGTAACAGTGCGATAGGACAGGAGTCTGGATACAAAATTGTGTTCCTCTAGCTTTTATGGTCTTTGAGCTATACGCGCTAATGAAGACGGACAGACGGACAGACGGACGGACGGACAGACGGACAGACGGACGGACAGACAGACATAGCTATATCGACTCGGCTATTGATGCTGATCAAGAATATATATACTTTATGGGGTCGGAAACGCTTCCTTCTGGGTGTTACACACATTAATTTTTTGCACAAATCTAATATACCCCTTTACTCTTCGAGTACCGGGTATAAAAACAATACAGGAAAGTACAAAACAAACTAAACAAGGCCATGGCTGCTCTAAAAAATAAACAAATGAACAACAAAATTAAGGCTATCATATCCATGGAAGGGTACAATTTGACGAAAATTTGGAAAATAGCTAGGAAAAAAAAAGACAGCCCAAACTGAATTGGCCACTAAAAACAGTGCAATATAACAACAAAAACAATTGGACAAGGAGCACGCTAGAGAAAGCAGAAGTCTTGGTAAAACACCTCGAAGAGAGACTGTGCATAAATCTACTCAACTCCTTTCTGACTAGAGTGCGAGGTACAGACGAACCGTACAAGGGAACACCACAACAAATGGACAGAGTAGAAAGCAGCATCAATCAGCACATAAAACCAATCTCACTCAAGGGACTGACTGATCAAATAAAACAACTTAAACTTAACAAGGCACCAGGAGAGGACCATATCGATAATAGAATTCTGAAGCTATTACCAAAAAAAGCAGACCTTTATATGTAGGAAACGAAGGAAAGAGAGAGACACGAAGCGGTCGTAGTTTTGTCGCGTCGTGTTCATAGAGCGGCTATCGGCTCTGAGAGAGCCGATAGCGAGAGGAAGAGATCAGTCAGAAGTACACGCGCATAATTAAGAGTACAGTTAATTATCACAAATTGTATAACTTGGAGCTAAAACTACTATTAAGTTCAACATACTTATTCAATAAATGTTAATCGTTGCAATCAAGCAAAAGAAACTACCACAAATTGGGGGCTCGTCCGAAAATAAAAGCCCAAGACTTGTAACCAAAAACGAAAATCAAATGATTTCCAGTAGGACAACGATTTCATTAAGAACTCGCTGAGAAGTGGAGAGATCGAATATCGAGGCCACGGTCGGTGGGGATTCTCTGGTTCCGTGCTCATTCGGTAACTAGGGGGGGGTTCGCTTGACAGCGTCTCGTCTCCTACTACACAAAATTTAAATCCCTTGACTCTAACGGGAGCTAAACTCCGAAGACAACCGATGTATATGTAAAGAATACACCCACAAAAGCAAAATAAGACGAGAATGAAACAAAAGGTTTCTTTGTCGGTCAGCTCCAAAAGATTGTATGCGCGAGGCCTTGAGGTGATACTCGACCTGCACGTTTTTTTACCCACCCTTCCATGATTTCCATTAATGCAGAAGGAAATCCCTTAAACTTCCCACCCTATCTCTCTTATGCCACCATGTCACTAGGAATGAGAAATCTATTCGCTCATATCCATTTCAAGCATACTTCAAGTTATATTTCTCCGACACTTACAACTAGGCATTCTAACACTTAATCAGAAAAACAAAAAAAAATTATTATTATAGCTAGAAATTAGGGTATATCAAAGTATATGTAGAAAAAATATAAAATTTCAAATGATGAGATAAATGGGTATATAAGAACAATAATATAGGTAGAAAATGTAAAGTACAATTACAAAACTAGTAAGGCATAAAGAAAAAGAATTTATACGTCAAAGTTCCGTATCCGCAGTTCGCACCAAGTTCATAGTTTTCTTCTTTTTTTTTTTGTTGCGTTGTGTAACTTTCACTGCATTGGAAGAATGCAATAAAAAAGGAAATCAAACCAACACCAAATGCAAAGCGGAATTACCGACTAAGCCAACACAAAGCTTCTAATCAGCATTCGACGCTAAGCGCCGGCTCAGCGGCCCTGAAAGTCGCTAGCGCAAGCGTTTGGTTTTGGCGAACGACTGATCAAAAGGGAAAGGGGAAATATTTTGGCTCACTTACAATTTCATCACAGTGGTCCCTCGCTGAAAGGCGCCTTTCGTTGTGGAGGCTGTGGAAGTAAGATTAATGTTGGCTCATGGGGAAGGGTGAAGGGAGGGGAATATTAGGGAGGTTTTATTTTTTTGAACACAAAAGAAAAAAGAAGGTAATAACTTTAATTGTTGGAAAAATGAGAACTGGTAGCGGTGGTTGAGGTAATACTGTAACCGGTAAATTAGTTTATCGGTGCATATGAGGGTTCAGAAGGAGCCAAAAAAAATTGAATTAAATTTATAACAAATAAATCTACACTACACTACACTACAACAACTTTGTTCCAGGTAGCAAGCGGCTTCTCGCGGCCGTCGCAGAAGATGGTTAACGGCGCAGGGGGAGGGGGAGCGTCACTGAACTGCTTGTAGGGTTCAGGCACTACCAGGTGTGGCGCCTGCGCAAAGGTTATGGCAGGTGCAGGGGTTATGCAATCGTCGGAGGTTATGTGGACCGACGGTGGGGTTTTCCAGTTGTTTCCCGAGGAGAGAAAATTTCTTGGCCCCACACCAAGGTTTGGCTGGCGGGGCTTACGAACGTCAAGTGACGGGGCTTGGTGTGGGTGCGCAATTTTGGGGAGATAGATGGGATGCCGATCGCAGGCAGGGCCCTATGGGCGAAATAGATACCACAAGGGCTAAAAAACGAATTTTTCCTCAGAGAGCACTTGCACATACCGTTTTCCTGGGTTTCCACTTCGAGCCACACAGTTTTCTGGGCACTTTGGGGAGGCGTGGCAGAGATGCAGCTATGTTGAAATTTTCTCGGCGCCCGATTATGCACTTGGCACCATTAGCCGAATAGCGAGCACAACACGGATAATGAAACTTTTCCCGATTATGGTTCTTTCCCGAACACGTGGTGGTTTTTGAGGCGGAAAATTTTACGGAAAGCGGAGACACTGCCACTGATCTAACAATTTGAAAATTTAAAAGAAAGCGATCTTGGGCTTTTGCACTGCTTAAATATGACCTAAAAGAAGATCTAAACGCTCGTGTTCCAAAGCTTCTCGGCGATGCGCTGCACAGCACTTGCCAAAGCTTCGCTCAGCTGTGCTAACACAGAGCTTTTATTCTCCCACCCCAAACTATGCTATGAATGACCTGCATACATAATTAGGCCCCAGGTTATTGCATGCGATATACCCGAATAGCAATAACCTACTTACGATCTGTGCTGCTCAACGGGAACCGTTACAGATTACAACGCCAACATTCTGATTTTCTGCGTGTATTGGAACGAAATTTGGCGAGCACGAGACTCTGTGGACTGGAGATCGGTTGCTGTGCGAAATTGAAGCGGTATCTGGTCTACAAGTGCGAAAGAGACAAAACAACGCTTGTCAAAGAAGAAGCAGTAGTGTGGGCAGAGATTTATAGCAGCCCAGCAGTTCTGCGGACTAGCCCTTGCCTAGCCATCTGACTGGTCCAGCCGGTCCAGCACTGGCCCGCAGACTAGCCCGACTCCATGTAAAATCCTATACCCCGGTCCTGGCTCTCCCATTTCAATTGATGCTGTAAATAAAATTATAGATATACTTTAAATATTGTTATTTAAAATTGGACTTTGCATTATTACTTACCGATGATTGCGGTGTACAAATGGTCAAGTGACTTTAGGCACTTCTTGCCAAGCACCCCATCCACATTACACTCGAATCCAACCGAGTCAATAAAAATGTTTTTTAAATTTTGCACCACTGAGCCTGGGTGCAGGCGCTGATGGATGGCTTTTATCTGTTAAAAATATTTTTTTTAGTAATATTAGATATGTTAAGACAAACCGTCAAAAATACGTACGTATTCCTCTCGATTACCCGTGCTAATAGCTTCATTTAAATCAACGAGGCCATCGAAGCGGGTGATGGGGCAGCATGCCAAGAGGCTGGTTTCACTTGATTTGCTTGACAACATCTGCCCCATCATAGCCTTTAATTCGGCCATTTCTCCGACCATAAAGTCCATCCGATTATTGAAGTTTTCCTCCATTTTTTCAATTTTTTCCTCCAATTTTTGGCAATGTTTGCACTCATTTTCTTTGTCTGTAAATATAAAATTATATTTTAGTACAATATATCAGTAATAACTGTAATGTTAACTTACCTTGGCAGGAAAACTTCATTTTTTTAAGATTGTTGGACATGTTTTATATATATATGCACTTTAACTATTAATATTAATATATATTACTTAATGTTTCGTAGATTTTGTACAAAATTTAAGCACTTATCTCCAGAAAATTCCACTCGCGTCGAAGTCAAAACGTTTATGCACGCGCTCGAAGAAGATGACGGCAGAAAAGGAATAAAAATTACACAAACAAAATGCATGGGACCCGACATGCCGTTACGCACGCGCTCGAGCTCGAAGGACAGGAAGGCAGAAAAAGAATAAAAATTACACAAACAAAATGCATAGGATGCCAAACATGTCGTTTCGTGTAATTTTTATTCTTATTTTGTCTTTTTATATTTTGGCTGGCCAATGTAGTGCCATCTTTGTCTCTCCTTCCTGCTTATGTTTCAGTGGCATGCCTTTGCATCAGCGTAGGCCTACCATGGGCTAGCAGTGGCATGCCTTTGCATCAGCGTGGGTCAACCATGGGCTAGCAGTGGCATGCCTTTGCATCAGCGTGGGTCAACCATGGGCTAGGCAAGCCAGCCAAGTGCTGCTAGCAGTTTCTTTGATAGGCATTTCTTTGCATCAGCCTTTCCCGACCCTGTGACTAGCCCGCGCGAGCTAGGCATGGGCTACACATGTGTCCCTTGCCGTGTATTTCTTTGCACCAGCTTTGCCCAACCCGTGACTAGACCAGCCGGACTAGACAGTAGTCAAGCCCGTATGGTACACTGGCCCGCACCAGAACTGCTGGGTAAAGACATGTATGCAGATGTAAAAAATTTATGAAAACAAATATGGAAACATCTAATAGATAAAAATCTCCGAAAAGGTTCAACGTAATTATTTTTTTCTTTTTTGGCTAAAATTAAATTTGTCCCTTTTGCGAACATGTAATAAATTGCAACAAGCTCACATACATACATACAAACATGTATAAGCTGACTGAGTACTGGATATACAGTAGAGCCGCAGCTCACAACGCTCCCCCTCGTTTTTATTGCGCAATACTCAAAAACAACAAGAAAAACATTTTATACATTTTACATTTTATTAAGTTTTCAGCCAAATTTGTAGAAAAATGTTGCTACATGGTAGCTACTACACACAGAGTGACCATACTTGACCGTTTTCACAAATTAATTTAAATTATTTTTCCATTAAAAGTCCCGGTGGAAAAATCATCGTTTTCGCCAATTCAACTGTAATCTTTTCTTGTGGCAGATCTGGGCCGTGACATGAATCTTAAACGTTACACATTTATATAACTTGGGTATTGCTGTTCCGATTTTGAAAATTCTGGATTCCGTTCCCCTGATCGTTGGCGACCAGGCCTACAATCCTATGGTTTACGTTCTTCGATGTAATGGGCGAGGACCTTTCAGTTTTTTTTCATTCTTTCTGATCAAGGACTAAACAATATGGGATTGATTTTAGTACGACTTACCAGACACTATCTAGATGTGCCAGTTCATCATCCTATCTGTTAGTCCACAATCGTGCCGATAGGCGGGCCAAAAGTGTGCATTCCGCCCACACTAGTCGGTGTTCGGTTGTTCGGTGGTCTGTAACACATTTTGCCTTTTAATTACCCAGCCCTGCCGCTTTGCTAGCCCGCTTTGGCTGCAGATATGCCACCAGATATGCCACTACTGTTGCACCTTCACCTCTAAATGCTATTTCAAGAACGTTTGAGCCGTTACAAATGCTCTTACGGGTCGTCTCTTGTCTCTCTTGTGGCTTTGGCTTTATCCGATTCAGGCACTGCTTAGGTTTCTGCAATAATTGGCATTCCGTTCTGGCATT
Organism: Drosophila helvetica; assembly: GCA_963969585.1. Taxonomy (NCBI): domain Eukaryota; kingdom Metazoa; phylum Arthropoda; class Insecta; order Diptera; family Drosophilidae; genus Drosophila; species Drosophila helvetica. The sequence continues at coordinate 223,952 of CAXALB010000007.1, read as the reverse complement.
CCACTCTGGTTCTGGTTCGGGTTGTGGCCTTCTCAGCTCCTCAAATCTCCATCTGCTTTGGCTGCTGGACACTTTAATGTAAGGTTAATTCCATTTTGAACACAAAATAATATTACATATTCTTTTCAGCAGAACAGCCTATCCCAGTAATCTCCTGGAAAAATGTCAAAAGCAAAATGTCCCAATAAAGTAAGTCATTTTTCGAGTAGACCTTCTTGGACACACATCACAGCTAAAAATTCCAAATTTAAATCACAATATACCAAGTTTGAAATGAAAATTTCATCGTAAATTTTGATTTTAAAAAAATTGTTCCTGGACTTAAACGCCAGGAGCATTAAAGACCAGAGTATACTTGTCCCAGTCCCTGTCCAAACCCAAATAACGGGACTGGTCGTAGCGCGGTAAGCCAGAAATGGGAAATGGAATGGAGCAATTATTAAAAAAATTTGTTTATCTTGCAACCGAAGATTGAGGCAGCCTTCGTAGGGGGCTTTGGGGCTGGTTGTTACTTTAGCGTGCAATATGAGGTACAGCCGCACCGTTTACTCCAAAGCTGATTATCATACTCATTATACTCATCTTCTTCTTTCTAGATCAAGCGAAGGCCTCCCAGAAACACAGATGTGAAATCTATAAGATCACAGTGGGAGGATCGTAGCGGACCTCCAAAGCGGACTGAGTAGGAGGTGAGTCCATAGTTCCTAGTCGGTCCCAGAATCCAACAGCAATGTGCACGATCTTTGCCGAAGCGCAGAAAAGACTTTATTTTATTTAAACCGAAACTAATCCGTTGTGTATTCTCCTCTAGGCCTCTACACGTTTGACGATAATGGATACTGATCAATAAAATGAGAAAGACAGCATTCGTTATGGCCTTTAACTTCAGTTCATTTGAAAAAACAGTTTGAAATTGTCCCCAAATTCCTTATTGATTTTGCTTACGTGTGAGTAGCAGTGTGGCTAGCAGTTAAATTGATTTCTTCAAAATCAGTTTCGAAGTGTGACCTGTCATTTTATTGCTTTATTCGTCTGTTTTTTTTTGTTTTTTTGTGCACATTGCTGTTAGATTCTGGGACAGACTACCTCGTACTCAGTCCGCTTTTTTTAATTTTTTAAACATGCGGGATTTAAAATTCCTCAGGTTGATTACCCTCGGGGTGAACCAAATGGGGCCAGAAGGATTTTTCAAGGGGGTGACTAAAGGGACATAAGTAGAAAAAATGGTGGTATAGAATGCCTTAGTGGCAGGCTCTATTTCGAGGTAGTCGTCGAGGAATGACCAATCGATCTGGGACAGAGCCATATTCAGAGAGGGAAAATCGGCCTTTTTGAAGCAATAGATAGGCGAGGGCTTAGGGAACGATTTGATGGGCCAGAAGAAGGCAAGTGAAGTTCAATATCAAGTGTGGGATGATAAAGGTCTTCAGGGAAGGATAGAGGCGATCCTATACTAACCAGAGTCATCGACGTATCGGAGGTGAAGACGAGGTCTAAGATCCTGCCAATGTTATTACAAATGCCATTAACCTGACCCAGCGAAGTATAGGCAAGGAGTCAATAAAATCATGCTGCATGGAGGGGATCATGAGGTTAGAGTCAACAGAAGGAGTCCACGTAATGTTTGGGAGATTAAAATCCCCAAGGACAATAAGGCGATCGGAATCATTAAGTTGGGACGAAAGGGACTGAAGATGAGCAGTGTGAAGCATATAGGTTGTGAATTCAGCAGACGGAGGGATGTATGAACAAGAAATGAATAAACTAAAAAAGCGCAGACGAATTTTAACTATGACTATTTCTAAATTGTTACACTCTTCGATGGAAAGGAGTTGAGAAGTTAAGTCAGAGCGAACGGCTATCAGAACTCCACCACCTCGAGATGGACGGTCAAGTCTATATATGTTATACTTGTCGTCATTTCTGTCAAAATATTATTTTGGATTAGATAGTGGTACTCAAAGTTAGTTGGCAGATCGATGGATCCGGTTTTAAACATTAAGTATCCGTTTCTGGACTGTATTGGGTTTATTTCAATATTTTGTCCATTAGTTGTGTTTATCAGGAGCGTAAGGAAGATGAAGATCTTAATTAGGCTGCTGCTGATTGTTCGCCATGTTTCGGTTTCGGGGTCTGGCCTGGAATTGTCTTATTTGCTAAGGTTCATTTTCTTTTTCTTTTTAAACTTAGATTTATAGTGCGTTATCTTTCTTCCTCTGTTTTTCTCTTCGTAGTGCTTTTCATCTAACTTTGTTATTTCTCCTGTCTTTTTGAAAGGGTTATTTATCTTGGACTTTACTAATGGTGATTGTCTAAATCGTGTGTCCACTTCAAACTCGTTACGACGTTTGTTCAACTGGTTGATTTGTTTTACCTTATTTAGTTGAGTGTCGTAATCTGGAGTTCCGGCGTATATGAAAATATCCGCTGGTGTTCGGTTTGTAGTATTGTGTCTTTTCTTGTGGTTGTAAGTATACAGGATCGATTCGAACTTAGTATACTTTGTTTCTGGATCGTTTTCGCTTGTTATTATCCTTAACTTTTCGTTAACGGTTTTGTGGAATCGTTCGATGTCCGAAATGCCGTTTTTACTGGATGTGATCTCTATTTTTACCTCTTCCGAGATTAGCCATGCTTGCAAAGCTGCGCACATGAAAGCTGAATCTTTATCGGCTTTTATTTCCTGAGGTTTACCCATCTCATTAAAGATTTTCAATATGGCTCTTTTTGCTTCGAGCCAGTCGCGGCTGTTTACTTCTACGAGGGTGGCGAACTTGGAATAAATATCTATGCATGATAGAAACTGTTGGTTGCCTATGAGAAAGAAGTCCATCACGTATCGTTCTCTAACTTTTTGTATTTCAGGGGTTATTTCGAATGCCAATTTTGTGTCTCTATGCTCGGTTTTGGCAATATTGCACGTGGGACATTCGTTTATGATGTTCTGTTTGAGTTTCTGGTAGTCTGGGTAGTAATATTTACTTTTAAACCAATTGACGGTCTTTTCTATTCCCGGATGAAGTAATTCTTTGTGGGTTTTCATGATCAGTTGCTTAAACTCTGAATAGTTTGAAAGGTCGATCAGTTTAGTACTGACTTTGTGACTTTCGTGAAGTTGTTAGGACTGATTATTTCTAAGAAAGCTTGTTGGAATATTGGAATGTCGGTCTCGTTGTGGAAATATAAAGCGCTCTTTTTTGTGCATACGTATTCCTTGATAATTTCTTTAGCTAAACTATTGGTAATTTCTTTATAAGTGATTTTTATGATCAGCTTATGGAAATAGTGATTTGTGACTACTTCGTCGTTATCTCCCTTTATGAACTCAATCTGGCGGTTGAAATAGTTGACGGGTCGTTCGGTAAGAGGAATATGGTTGAGGTTATCATCGTTTGCGCTGTGTATTGTGGCGCCTACACTATCGGAAACCTCTCCGAGTAAGTTTTCGTTAACTTTTACTCGGGACAATGCGTCTGCTACGTAGTTTTCCTTGCCAGGTAAATATTTGATTTTAAAGTCAAATTCATTCAATTTTATCTTCCACCGTTGCAGCTTCATGTTGGGTTCTTTGAGGTTATTCAACCAGACCAAAGGTTTATGGTCACTAAGTATTTCGAACGTTCTGCCGAATAGGTATGATCGGAAATACTTGGTTGCCCATACAATTGCTAGCAATTCCTTTTAAATGGCGGAGTAATTGATCTCGTGTTCGTTCAGCGTTCGGCTGGCGTAACAGATTGGCTTATGGTCCTGTGATAGAACCGCTCCTATAGCCATGTTACTAGCGTCTGTAGTGACTGAGAACATTTTGTTGAAGTCTGGATATACGAGAATTGGGTCTGAGGTGATGAGTACTTTTAGTCTCTCAAATGCCTCGACATATTTTTCTTCTTTAGGATCTATGACAGCTCGCTTCTTTAATTTGAGAGTCATAAGCTTTGCTATGTTCGCGAAATTAGGAATAAACTTCCTAAAAAATCCGCATAGTCCTATGAATGACTTGATTTGTTTCGTAGTTTCTGGTATCGGGAATCCGACTATGGCTGAGATCTTTTTATACCCGGTACTCGAAGAGTAAAGGGGTATATTAGATTTGTGCAAAAAATTAATGTGTGTAACACCCAGAAGGAAGCGTTTCCGACCCCATAAAGTATATATATTCTTGATCAGCATCAATAGCCGAGTCGATATAGCTATGTCTGTCTGTCCGTCCGTCTGTCCGTCCGTCCGTCTTCATTAGCGCCTATAGCTCAAAGACCATAAAAGCTAGAGGAACACTATTTTGTATCCAGACTCCTGTCCTATCGCACTGTTACAAGTGTATTTCAAAATTTCGCCCCGCCCCCTTCCGCCCACTCCAAGGACGAAAATCTGTGGAATGCACAATTTTAAAGATACGAGAAAACTAAAAACGCAGTCTCAGAGACTATAAGAGCTAGAACCACCAAACTTTCTATCCAAGCTCCTGTGACATCAAACCGAGACGAGTTTGTTTTAAAATTTGGCCACGCCCCCTTCCGCCCCCACAAAAGATGAAAATCTACAATTTTGAAAATACGGGAAAACCAAAAACGCAGAATCATAGAAAATGACTATATCTATCAGAGTATTGAATTTGGATCAGATCGGATCATAAATATAGTCAGAAGGAACAAATGAAATTTCAGTGGCCTTCCAAGCACAGACTCATTCCCTCTCTCTCTCGCACACAGCTAAAATTCAATTTTTCCCCAGGAGTACTGGAATGACGTCATTTTTTTTGACGAGACCAAGATCATGATATACTACCATGATGGACCCAGCAAAGTTTGGCGGAAACCAAATACAGCCCTCGAGGCCAAAAACATAGAAAATGACCATATCTATGAGAGTATTGAATCTGGATCAGATCGGATAATAAATATAGCCACAATGAAGAAAACCATTTCGAAATGCATCCTTCCCTCTCGCTCTCTCTCACACACCGGGGTGGGCGCTATACCTGATCGAATTTTTTGACGCCTAGTTCTCAGAGACTATAAGAGCTAGAACCACCAAACTTTTTATCCAAGCTCCTGTGATATCAAACCGAGACGAGTTTGTTTCAAAATTTGACCACGCTCCTTCCGCCCCCACAAAGGACGAAAATCCACAATTTTAATGATACGGGAAAACCAAAAACACAGAATCATAGAAAATGACCATATCTATCAGAGTGTTGAATCTAGATCAGATCGGATCAATAATATAGTCATAATATAGAAAACCATTTAGAGAAGCAACGTTCCCTCTCTCTCATGCTCCTCCCCGTCCCCATCCATCCAGACGAGCGCCTAGATCTCAGAGACTATACAAGCTAGAGCAACCAAATTTTGAATACAGAGTCCCCTGATATCGCACTGATACAAGTGTATTTCAAATTTTGAGCCCGCCTCCTTCCGCCCACAAAAGGACGAAAGTCTGTGGAAACCACAATTTTTAAGCAACTGAAAAAGCAGAATCGTAGACAATGGCTATATCTAACAGATTGCCGAATTTGAATCAGTTCGGAACATTATTGTAGCCAGAATGAAGAAAACCATTTGGATTGCTTTAGTAGATATGCGTTTGCTCTGTCTCTCTCTCTCTCTCTCTTACACTCTTCCTCGTCTGCTTCGCCACGTAATGAGTAATAGCTATTCCCGGCAACCCAAGCGCGAACCCTTTACTAGCTGCTTGCAGGCGTTCTCTCTTTCTCTTTTCCCCCCTTCACCTTCTGACCAACACTCCCTCTTCATCAAACAAGCGCGATGCGCTGTCTGCTTGTCCATGTCTTACGACAATCACCGCCCTCCCACATTGACAAATCAATCTGTCCCTATACCCATACAGAGACTAAAGAAAGAGATGGAGAGAAAGAACATGACTAGCAATACTAGCAATTACCGCCCGCCCAGGCAATGATTTACATACATATGTACGTATATATGTATGTACATATATATGTATTTTAAAACCAATGTAAATATACATATGTAATATAGTATGCGCATATGCTGTTTGAATGAGCCATTATAGTTAGGGAGTGGGAGGGATACCTGCGAATGCATTTGTTCACTCTATGAAAAGAAAGGGAATTTTCCATAAAAAATACTGCGAAATCAAAACACTATCGGCTGGCAAGTACGTGTGCTCTCTGTTTCCCCTTCCACCTTATGACCAAGAGCCCCTCTCTCATCAAACAAGACGGATGCACGATGCGCTGTTAATCTGCTTTTTAAATGTTTTAGCAAGATCCCCCCACCCTCTTCCACACGGTAAAAAATTTTTAAACCGTTACAGTATGGGGAGGGGGAACGCAATCTTTTTACTCTAAAAATGCGTGTCAAAGGAATGAGAAAAAAGCCGTTACGTTTCTTTGAGTGTTTCTCTCTATCTCTCTTTCCACTTTAGAACTCTCTGCCCCACTCAGACAAGTGCTCTCTCAATAGAGAAACTGTATATTTATACTCATCCGTATGTCTCCAAGATGAATTTAGCAATAAGGTGACAACACCTGCGTCACAACATCTGCTCTCTTTCGAGAACCCTCCGTTTGTCGTATGCTGAGCGCCGAAAAAGAGTTCATGGTCCTCCCCAAAACGGACGACGTCATCTCATTATTTAATTCACCTTGCATGTCTCATTTGCTAACAGCGTCAATAAGAGAGAGAGAGAGAGAGAGAGAGAGAGTGCTTCGCAACATCATATGTTTGAAACCAAAACATTAACCTCCTACCACCCCACGCAATCGAATTATAAGGAGTATGTATGTTAACACATATATGTATGTATGTATGTATGTATATAGTATCGGCTCCGATAGATATATTCCTGTAAAAATTTAATTTTCCGTTAATGGTTTGACTCCATTCGTTCTCTTGCTCCAAATTGATCTATTCTCTTCTCTCTTGAGTGACTCTCGCGGAAAAAACGGCGGAATTTCAGTAGACATTGTTTTGGTATGACCAGTCGATATCGAGCCAAGGAGAGCGATAGAGACTTTCCGATTTCCGATCGCGATAAAATACGTTTAATAATCCCATTTAAACTAGTTTAGCTCTTAACTTATTAAATACAAGTAGTGCTTGCAAATTAAGATATAGGGCTTTAGTTTTTCTGTGTCGATCGTCAGTTAGAAGCTATTAACAGTTGCTAACTGCGTCGGTGCTTCGCGCGCTTTTCGGTGCCGCTGCTGACGTCGCTGCTTTTCTGGAGACTGAGGCCAAACGTAGCTGCTTCTATAGCGACTGAGCACGGACGTCGCTGCTCTCGCCAGAGGACGTCGATTAAAGTCGTATATTTTATTATTTCTTTTTCCTTCTTTTGTAGTTTTTAGAGCGTATTATTCTTATATAATTATATATAATATTTCGTTTTATTTTATGTAATTATATATAATCAATAATAACTTTTATTAATAATATTAATTCATTAATTATTTTATTAATATCTAATTATTGATTTTATAATAATTTATAATATACTTTTATTTTATTAGATATTTGTCCTTCTATTAGTTTTTTATTATTTTATTATCTTTTTATCTTATTATATATCAAATATTTTAATATGCCTCGAAAGACTAGGATATCTGCTTCTCAACAGTCTCAGAGACGGAAATTGCGATACAGATCGAATAGAGTTGAAAATTTAGAAATTGTTGAAAACAGGGAAGTTTTAGTAAGTACAGACCCTGAGTTCGTTGAACTGGTTAGGAACCAGCAGCAAGAGAATGAGGGTCAAAATCAGGTGACTGCTAGGCAGTCAGAAGTACGTCAAGAAGAGCAGGCAGCTGTCGCTGGCGACCAGATAGTGAATGCTGTAGGAAATGTTGCAATAAATGCACAGAATAGACGACAAGTGGCCGATACTAGACGTCGGTCCAGACGAAGACTCAACCGAAGGTATAGGGCCAGAGAGCAGACCCAGAATACTGCCGAACATACAGTTAGACGAGAAGACGCACAGATTAGACGTGAGGAACAAGTGACCAATACTCGGCGTCGGTCCTCACGAAGACAGGACCCAGTCTATAGAGACATTGAACAGGCACAAAATACAGTAGGACATATAGTTAGACGAAGGAACCCACAGATTAGACGTGAGGAGCAAGTGACCGATACTCGGCGTCGGTCCTCACGCAGACAGGACCCAGTCTATAGAGACATTGAACAGGCACAAAATACAGTAGGACATATAGTTAGACGAAGGGACCCACAGATTAGACGTGAGGAGCAAGTGACCGATACTCGGCGTCGGTCCTCACGAAGACAGGACCCAGTATATAGAGACATTGAACAGGCACAAAATACTGTGGAACATATAGTTAGACGAAGGGACCCAGAGATTAGACGTGAGGAGCAAGTGACCGATACTCGGCGTCGGTCCTCACGAAGACAGGACCCAGTATATAGAGACATTGAACAGGCACAAAATACTGTGGAACATATAGTTAGACGAAGGGACCCAGAGATTAGACGTGAGGAGCAAGTGACCGATACTCGGCGTCGGTCCACACGAAGACAGGACCCAGACTATAGGGATAGAGAGCAAGCGCGAAATACAGTAGGACATGTAGTTAGACGAAGGGACCCACAGATTAGACGTGAGGAGCAAGTGACCGATACTCGGCGTCGGTCCACACGAAGACAGGACCCAGACTATAGGGATAGAGAGCAGGCGCGAAATACAGTAGGACATATAGTTAGACGAAGGGACCCACAGATTAGACGTGAGGAACAAAGGACAAATACAGAGAGGCGACAGCGCATACGTACAAATAATGACAGGCGACGGATATTAGAAAGAGCCCAGGATAGGGCTCGCAGGATCCAAGAAAGGAGCTTAGTAGATCGCAGGCGTATCTCGCGAGCTAGAGACACTCTAGCACGCCAATCTGCTCGTGACGCAGCTCGACAGTCAGCTATTGACACTGCCAGAGCTGTTAGTCAGAGAGTTAACCAACATAGAAACGTTAGCAGTAATAGAGCTGAGCAAAATTTAAGAAACGCCTCCCGAATGCAGCAAGAACGATCAAATATCTCCCAGGAAGATAGGGCACATATAGGACCCAGAATAAGGCTTAGTGGCCTAGAAGCTCTAAAAGTAGTTTATAATAGGAAAGTCAAGCTGGGTCCTGATCAGGTCTGCCTTTCTTGTAAAGGCCTGTGGTTCCCCAAACAAATTTCTACGATTACTCGCGTCTTTTTAGAAAGTTATTGCGAGTTTAGTGCGGAAATATTCGCTCTTGAAAGCCTTCTAGAATTCCCTTCTGATTGCCCAAAATTAAAATTCTGCAGAACATGTCACAGCAACATTAGGAAGCGTAAAAAGCCTAAGCTTTTCTTCAATGAACTAGATTTTCCTAAACTGCCCGACTGCTTAAAGGGGCTTACTCCATTAGAGGAACGACTGATTTCTCCTCGACTTCCATTTATGATAATTAAGCCTATATTGCCAGGGGGCAGAGGCCAAAATGCCATTAAAGGGGCAGTTGTAAACGTCCCTATTTCGGTAAGCGATATCGTGAAGGAGCTTCCAAGAGCTTTCCATGAAGCCCAGGTTATCCAGCTCCACCTGAAGCGTAGAAAAGAGTATCTTCATGCCTTCATGGCTGAAACCATTAGACCTTCCAAAATTTTTGAAGCACTTCGTTATTTAGTTGGCACAGATTTGTATAAAAAGCACAATGTCGTAGTTAATGAGCAATGGATCTCTGGTTTCACATCCGATATTGTTCCATTCGTAGCATCTCAAGCAGACGCAGCCTTTTTAGAAAGTATGCAGGATAGAGATAGGAATGTAGCCACAGAGCCAGCCCATCCCGACGAGGAGTTAGAAGCCGAAGAGCTCAATCCTGGCGGTCAGGAAACTCTGCTTGAAAATAACATACCATTCGATGATAGGATTATAAAAATCGCACCAGGGCAAGGCCAACGACCTCTTGATATGATCCTAGATATTGACTCGGAAGAGTTATCCTTTCCCACTATTTATGCAGGAGTCAAGAGACAATCTTCAGAAAGTTTTACAACCATTGTTAGATCAGAGCTTCGAAATGTAGATAGGAGAGGTTGTAGAACTGATAAACTTTTCTTTAATTACAAAAAGTTAGAACTCATTAAGATTCGAAATAATATTTCTATCTGCTTACGTAAGCGGAGGACTTCCAGTGCAGTAACGGCAGCTAACGCTCTTAATGAGAATTTCATAGGGGGACTTATTAACCACGATGAGGGCTATAGGGTTCTTCGAGATATTCGTTCGTCTCCGGCTCATTGGGAGGATGAAAAGAAGAAGGTTATGGCCATGATTCGTCAGTTCGGCCTGCCGACTTTTTTCATCACTCTGTCCGCTGCTGAAACGCGGTGGCCAGAGTTGCTTGTTTTGCTCAAAAGCAACGTAGATAGAGAGATCATTACCGAAGAAGAGGCAATGAATCTACACTATAACGAAAAGGAGCGTCTCATCAAGGCAGATCCAGTCACTTGTGCTAGGTATTTTGATCATAGGTATCGTGAGCTTTTAAAAGTTATGAGGAATCCGCAGGGCATTTTCGGAGAAAACTTCGTCATCAAATTTTATTGGCGTGTTGAATTTCAACAAAGAGGTTCCCCCCACATTCACGGTATGTTTTGGCTGAAAGATGCCCCAGCAGTGGACTTAACCAGTACTGAGTCAATTTCAACAGTTGTAGCCTTCATTAATACACATATTACAGTAGATGTCACAGACTCAGAATTAGCTCCGTATCTTGAATACCAAAAGCATAGGCATACAAACATGACATGTCTTAAAAAAGTCAATAAAAGTGGAAAAAAAGTTTGTAGATTCGGTATTCCATACCCTCCAATGCCCCAAACGGAGATATTGTGTCCACTGCCGGAGGAAACTCCAAACCTTGATTTTCACCAAGGAAATTTTAAGAAAATTCATGACCTACTAAATTCTGATCAATCCTCTGATATGATTGATCACTTGAGCATATTTGAGAATTTTCTTGCACACGAACAAGTGAGCCTCAATTACGAGGACTACAAATATGCAATATGTTCTGGTTTGAAAAAAACAAAAATTTTTCTAAAGAGGTCATTTGCTGAAATTTGCGTTAATGCTTATAATAAACACATTCTTTCAATGCAAAGGGCCAATATGGATATCCAATACATTTTGGACCCTTATGCATGCTGTAGCTATATAATAAATTATATAAATAAATCCCAAAGGGGTATTTCAAAGCTTATGCGCGAGGCGGTAAGGGAAGTGCAAGGGGGCAATTGCACGATTAGGCAAAAGCTACAGCACATTGGTCACAAATTCATTTCTGGCACTGAGATATCTGCTCAGGAAGCCGTATATTGTTGTCTAGGCATTCCGTTGTCCGGATCTAGCAACAAATGTGTTCAGATAAATACTTTCCCTCCAGAGCAACGAATTCGAATGCTCAAATCCACAAGCATCCTACAAAATATGAATCAGGAGTCCACTGACATATTCGTCAAAGGATTGCTGGAGCGGTATGAACAAAGACCAACCAATCTTCAGGGCCTGTGTTTAGCCGATTTTGCAGCAAATTATGAATTTTCCAAAAGCGGGAAAAGAGCTGGCCAGAATAGCGATAATGAAGAGGACGAAGAAAATGAGGCACTAGTAGAAGTGTTTATGCCTCTCCGCGATAATAGTGGTTATATTAGGGAACGGACCAAGCCATCAATTTTGAAATATATGAGGTTTAATATAAATACAGATAGGTCTAACTATTTTAGAGCATTAGTTATGCTGTTTTATCCGTGGAGAGATGAAGAAAGAGATTTAGTGAACGCAAATTGCGAGATTGTTTATAACAATCATCAGGATTTAGTTATTTCAAATTTAAAAAAACACAATGCGTTAGCAGACTTAGAAGACGTGCTTAGGAGGGCCATGGAAGCCGAAGCCAATAGGGAGGAAGATTTAGGTGAAGAGGCAGCTGATGAGGCAATTGATGAGGAGTTTAGGGCTTTAGCGATTCCCGAAATAAGTTCTCAAATAAATGTTCTGAACTTGAATGACCAGGCAACGGATCAAGATAGGAGTATTCGATTAATTAAGCTTCCTCCGATTGTTTCCCTTACTTTGTTAGCCAATTTAATTAGATCGCTTAATTTGAAGCAAAAAGCTTATCTCACCCATGTTCTGCATAATGTGAGAAATAAGGCAGTTTATTATGAGTTTGTAGGTGGCGGCGCAGGCGTCGGCAAGAGTAGAACAATATCTACAATTTTTCAGACCATTTCCCAGGAGTTTAATCGTAGACCAGGATCTAACCCAGAAACTGTTAAAGTTCTTCTGTGTGCTCCCACAGGAAAGGCTGCCTTTGGTATTGGAGGTGCCACACTTCATTCCATGTTTTCTTTACCTCTCAATCAGTCTAACCATGCCTTTAAACAGTTGGGTCCAGATTTGTTAAATACCTTGCGTTCAAGATTTATTGATCTTAAAATTCTTATAATTGACGAAATTTCGATGGTCGGTGAAAAAATGTTTTCATATTTGGATAGGCGCTTAAAACAAATATTTTCAAGGCCCGAGACTCCTTTTTCTCCATTTCTGTTATCGTGTTCGGCGATTTAAGGCAGTTATGTCCAGTAGGTGATCGTTGGATATTTAAATCCTCATCAGGAGCGCATAATCCATACAGTGCGATAGTTGGCTCTAGTCTCTGGGATGGCTTCAAGTTTTTCGAACTTACAGAGATAATGCGACAGCGAGATGACCAAGCTTTTGCAACCGCACTAAATAACATGGCATCGGCCGAAATGACGTCGGAAGATTGTGAATTGCTTAGGAACCGAATAGTTGACGGCAGTCAAGCTCCAAGAGATGCGATCCACTTATTTTATAGCAATAGCGAGACAGATAAGTACAATAAGGAGAAGCTATCATCGATAATTACTGCAGAATATACTTCAATAGCTTTAGACTGCATCAAAGCCGAACATCTTAACGAAGAAATCAAAACCAAATATCTGGACTCTGTTAAGAGCTTCAAAACTTCGAATACACAAGGTTTGTGTACTTCATTGGTTCTCAAAACCACGGCTAAATATATGATGACAGTCAATGTAGATACATCAGATGGTCTTGTTAACGGAGCCACTGGTGTTTTAATGCAGATAGATCTCAGCTCAACCAATACTCCCGAACTTCTTTGGATACATTTTCTCGAGGAAAGCGTAGGAGTTAACGCACGGTCGAAACGCAGCCATAGTAACGAATCTTCATGGACGCCAATTCAGAAAACTATAAAAAGTTTTCAATACCATCAAAACGAACAAGTTACTATTGACCGAAAACAGTTTCCGATTGTAGCTGCAGAAGCTATAACCATTCATAAGAGTCAGGGAGCTACATACAGCAAAGTGGTCGTCCACACTTCATCCAATATGCAAAGAGAAGCGCTGTATGTAGCTTGTAGTAGGGCCACCAGTGCGAATGGACTTTATATCGTTGGACCATTCATTCCTCCGAAACCCAAGCGGGACTGTCCTGTCGCGAAGGAGATGGAGAACTTACGTTCCGCTAAGTTACTTCACACCCACCTCGATTGTTTACTCAATCAGTCCGACCTCAATATTTTCTTCCATTTTACCGATGTCCGTTCTGATCAACTAATGCTCAAGTCTTCTATTTTGTGCTTCGTTGAGGCTTCCACTTACTCAAATGAAGCTTATTATATTCCTGGCTATTCCACTGCAGTGCGGCTAGATTGCCCGTCCGTAGCCAGCGGAGCGAGACCGAAAAGAGGCATTTTAATATTTATTAGGAATGAACTTTTAGATCATTGTAGTAATTTTGAAAGTGGTCGATTTTATGCAAATTCCGGAAGCTTAGCATCTCCAGTGTTCGAGTATGCTTTGTTTAAGTACAAATTTCTAGGTTTTATTGTTATTTATAGAACCCCCACGTATCCGTTGTCAAAGTTCAAAACTGAGTTTCAGGACTTACTTCAAAAAAATCAGTTTGTAAATAGAAATTGCTTAGTGTTAGGAGATTTTAATTTATGCCTTCATAAACTTTCAGGCTGCTGTAAGGAAATTTATGAATTCCTTTTAGAAAGGAATTTTAGGTCATTGTTAGGTTTGGACTCGTTCACATTGACACGCAGTCATTTGCGACACGCATATTGACTGGGCGTTTTCAAAAATGTCCGATAGCAGGGCCACCGCGCGCACCTATGAGACTATCTATAGTTACCATAGTGGAATTTTAGTTAATGTTAGGGAGGCAGAAAATTAGTTTTTCTATAGTTATCTGGCATAAGTACCTACCGCCCGCCCCCGTACGAACCGTAAGCCCGCTTGGCAGGAACCTGCAGGGGACGCGTATTCTTTATTATATTATTATATTATATTATATTATATTATATTATATTATATTATATTATATTATATTATATTATATTATATTATATTATATTATATTATATTATATTATATTATATTATATTATTACATTTTATTTTGTTAAGTTTATATTATCTACATATGTTTATTATTAATCATTTTTAAGTATTTAGGTATTCTTTAAGTAGATATTTTGTATGAAAGATTGGAATCCTATTTTTAAATTTTTGGGGAATATGGAGCTTAAAATGCTTTTAAAAGCAGCTCAAGTCGACTCGTAGGTCCCCAAGACTATTTTTTGGCTAAAGTGACCCCATTGCATCGCGATGGCCTCCCCGTGGTGTTCCCTGGGTACCAATTTAATGCATAAAGTTGAATGTATTAAATTGGTAGCTAATTCGAGCGGCGTTTACGTATAAAATATATTTTATAAGTTGCATACGAGTAGATAATATACTTAACTATACTATTATATACTAATATACTATATACTAACTGAGTACCGGGTATAAAGTAGAGCCGCGGCGGTAGACGCGGCTCACAACGTTACCCCTCGTTTGGATTTGGTATGATTCCTTCTGGTGTAACTACATGACCTAGGAACTCAGTTTCTTTCTTCAGAAACTCACATTTATCCATTTGAAGCTTGAGATTTGCGTCTCTTAACTTCCCGAAAACCTTTCTTAGTGACAACAGATGTTCTTCCAACGAAGTGGAGAAAATTATAATGTCGTCTAAGTATACTAGACAATCATTAAACATCAATTCTTCCAAAAGATCGTTCATGCATCTTTGGAATGTTGCTGGGGCATTTGTTAGCCCGAACGGCATTCGCGTATACTCGTAATGGCCGTGTTTGGTTGAAAACGCTGTTTTCATGATCGACGAAGGTTCCATTGGAATTTTATGAAAACCTTTGGCTAAATCAATCGTTGTGAAATATTGACACTTTCCTAATTTGTCCAATATTTCATCCATTCTGGGTGCAGGAAATTTATCCTTGACAGTTATTTCATTGAGACCTCTATAGTCTACAACTAACCGATACTTCTGTTTTCCAGACGCATCTATTTTTTTGGGGATCATTGAAATGGGGGAACAGTAAGGCGATTTCGACTTACGAATTATTCCTTGTGCCATCATATCTTTGATCTGCTTATTGACTTCCTCGTCATGTATTTGCGCGTATTTGTACGGCCTCCGGTATACCGGGTCTTCGTGCTGTGTTTGAATCGCGTGCTTGACAGTACTTGTGAAAGTCAAATTGTTACCTTCTCTATACTGTAAGTCGCTGAATTCGTATAGCACTTTCTTCAACTTCTCTTTTTCTTCTTCGTTCAAGTGTTCTATTCTAAGTTCATGACATTCCCTCAATTCGTTATCAAGAGCGGAAGTGAAGTATTGATCCCTCTCCGAGGATGAATCGAGGCACTTACGTGCGGTCTCGACTTCTTCAATAACTTCTCCACTAGAGATAATTGGGAATATCCTTTCTCCTAACGTTACAGTATTATCCCTGTAATTGATTACGGCTTGGCTGGCCGTCAGATATTCTCTGCCTAATAGGATATCGTAATTGTTGGAAAACTCGAACACGTAGAACTTCTGCTCGGTTGGGCAGACTTTGTTGGGGGGCCTTATTATACTACTTGTTAATCTGACAGGTCCGTTGATGGTATGGACCTTGAGGTTTTCTTTGTTTGTGGTGGCCTTCAGGAAATTTTCTTTTATTATGTTAATGGAAGATCCCGAATCCACTATACCTCTTAAGACTTTGTTATTTAGGGTAATATTTATATAGGGTCCCCCTCGGTTTCTTCCGAGGCTGCTTCATGAAAATTTACATCCATTTTCATTTGTCCGCTATCAGTTTCCCTCATTCTTTTGGTCGGCTGATTGGGTTTGCTACTACTAGACTGGTTTTGATTGCTCTGGTAATTGGTTAGGTTTTGTGCCTGACCTTGGTTTAATGAATTGCGAAACTCCCGGTATAATCCCGGGTTGCTAGAACTGTTTCGCGGAGCGTTACTTGAACCGAATGAATTCTGATTAGGGTAAGTATTGACACTATAATTTGGGTAGTAATTCCCTTCATTTTTGCTAACTGGATTGGTTGACTTTTGTGCTGTTTTATTGTTACTTTTATCCTTGGCCCTGGCTTCATATAAGCCTTCTTCTTGAGCGGCCCTTTTGAGGTTGGATAAGGTAGTTATATCTTTTCTAACAAGGGTCATAAAAAGCCTAACAGGTAATTTCTTTGATATTACATCTTTAATGGTATTTTTCAGAGCGTTTTTATAGATTTCAATATTGGTTGCTTCTGTCTCTAGTGATAACTTATTACTAACTATTGCCGCGCCGGGCAATGCCTCCAAATATGGGGTGTACGTTCAATGAGTCTCTTCTAACTGGTCTTTCGTGATTCATATATTGTTTATTCAATGTTGTAGATTTAATGTTACGGGTTATAAAGGTAGATGGATGAGTAATTTACAATGAGAATTTATGTGATAATAGGAATAAGAATAATTGAAAGATCGAGAGAATTGAGCTAAAAAACTTGTACGCTCTTGCACTTTACGCTCTAGCAGCTCGTTTTTGCTTTCTTGCACCGCATTTATCTTCTTCCCTTTTTCCCCTGCTTCTGCCGTTCGCCCTGCTTAACCTTCGCCTTGGACATTCGCACTTCTGAGCCCTTTGCGAATGTTGGTGCTGTTAAGCGCAGTGATATTTGGGGCTGCCACTGAGGTTCACGCCGTAACATTCCCCCCTTCGCAAACTTCGTCGCTTGTCGTGATGTTTGCCAAACTTCTGGTTACGCCTTGGTCCTTGTGTGGGTTCGTTGTCTTCACGTCTAACTTGGCTAGCTTAACGATTGGTCGGGTAAGTATTCCCGACGCAGTGCGGATCACCGCGCTGCGGGCGATCCCGTCCTTAGCTACTCGAAGATCCATGACAACGCCTTTCCTCCACTGTGCTCTGGTGCTTGTTTCGTCCGCTAGAACCACGACGTCTCCTAGTTGGATGGGGTTAGTTGGGGCCCTATGCCACTTGGTTCGCGGCGTCAGACTCGGTAGGTATTCCTTCAGCCATCGTTTTCTGAAGCTGTCCATAATCTGACCTGCAATGCGAAAACTCTTACCAAGTAGAACTCCAATCGCGTTGCTGTCGTCTTTCGCTGCCATCGAACTAGTTTCTGCTCTCAGGAAGTGATTCGGTGTAAGTACGTCGGCTTCCGGATTCTCCAACGGCACGTACGTCAGGGGTCTGGAATTTAGCATATTTTCGACTTTTGCCAGTGCTGCTCTCAACACTGGCTCTTGTACGTGGGTCTCCTCCAGTATTTCTGCTAGTATGGATTTGACGGATCTGATCATTCTTTCCCACGCACCTTCCATATGGGGTGCTCCTGGAGGTATGAAGGACCATTCTATTTCCGGGTATTTTGTTTCCAATTCGTTCGATGAGATTCTTTCAATTTCTTCCTGTAGAAGTCGGCTCGCTCCTCTAAAGTTTGTCCCGTTATCCGATATAATTCTCTTAGGGACTCCTCGACGGGCTACGAACATTTCCAGTATTAACATGAACGCATCTGTAGACAAGGAATTCGCCAGCTCGATGTGTACTGCTCGCACGGTGAGACACGTGAATAGTACCCCCCATCGTTTCTCGCGTCGCCTTCCTACGTTTACTTCCAGTGGTCCAAAGTAGTCGATGCCTGTATTTGTAAATGGTAGCTCATTAATTGCTAGCCTCTCCGGTGGTAGACTTCCCATCTCCGGCGCCTCTGGGAGCGCTCTTTTGTTGCGACATCTTTGGCATGTTTTCGCTATGGCGCGAACTCTTGCCCTCAGTCCTGATATGTGGTACAACTGTCGCATCTCGTTGACCACGATCTCGGTAAGTTGATGCTGAAACTTCCGATGAAAATAATCAATAATAAGATTAGTGACGTAATGTCCTCCTGGTAGAATTACTGGCCGTTTCAGGTTCCTCTCTATGTCCATCGATCTGTCTATACGGCCGCGTATTCTCGTCACACCTGCTTCATCGAGATATGGCGATAATTTGTAAATCGGACTTTTCTTACTCACGATTCTTCCTTGTCTTAGAAGAGCCATTTCCTCGAAGTAAGCCTCTTCTTGTACCATCCGATAAACAACGTTATTGACATCTTCCATGTCCCGAAGGCGTGTCGCTAGTTTTGCCTCCTCTGTCACTACATTCCCTTTGCACGTTCTGGTCAGAAATCGCATCACGCATCTCAAGGCTCCTCTGAGCTTTTCCCACTTGCTGAATCGCGATACATTTGGGACGATGCTGCTCAGCCTTGACTGCGGCGTCGGCGTCTCCTTCAACTCGTGTATATGTATCCGTTCTAGATTACTCGGGCTTAGCTGCGTGATCGGCCAGTGCTCTTCTCCGTCAAATAGAAACGGCGGGCCGGAAAACCATCTAGCCTCTGGGTGAAAACTCGATTCCCTTGTCCATTTCGTTCCATCGTCTGCTACGTTCAGTGCGGATGGAACCCATTTCCATTCTGATATGTTCGAGTTCTCCAGGATTTCGCCTATTCGGAGCGCCACGAATTGATGATACTTTCGGGCGTCAGAACATATCCAGTACAGCACGTTCTTGGAGTCGGTCCAGAAGACGCGTCGCTCGATATTGACGGACAGCTCCTGTCCTATGAACTTAGCCAGTCGTAGACCTAAAATCGCTGCCATAAGTTCCATTCTGGGAATCGAAATTGGTTTCAATGGCGCCACTCTTGTTTTGGAAGCGAGTAGTGTGCACCGGACCTCTCCTTGCTTCTCGATCCTTATGTAGGCGACGGCAGCAAAGGCGTTTATGCTCGCGTCTGTAAAGATGTGCAATTGAATATTAGATGTTTCCTTTGATAGACCTATATAGCGTGGAACCCTTAATTCTTCGATGTTTTGTAGTTGACGTGCCCATATAGTCCAGCGTTGATTTTCGTTCTCTCCAACCTTTTCGTCCCAGCCAACGGCAGACCTCCACACGTCCTGCAGTATTATTTTTGCCTGTATTATATAGAAGCCTAATAGTCCGAGTGGGTCAAATATGGTCATGACTATGCGTAGAATTAATCTCTTCGTCACCGTTTTCGTTTCATCGTATATGTTATCCCGAAACTTATTGATAAAGGTGAAGTAGTCAGTCGATGGGTCCCACCACATACCAAGCACTCGTTCTCGTCTTGTCGAATCCGTCATCTCGATAGGGCGTTCTTGATGATCTCCATCGTCTGAGAGCGCTCTCATCACGGTGTTCGAGTTAGAGATCCAGCCTCTCATCTCGAAGCCTCCTTCCTTGTGTATGTTCCGCACCACCGTCGCTAGGTGAACCATTTCGTCTTCGGAGTCACAGCTTTGGAGCCAGTCGTCCACAAAGGTGTTGCGTAATATGGCCTCTACCGCCTCTCGTTCCTCGGTGAATCTTTCTGCGTTCCTATCTCTCACGTAGGTTGCTGCTGCTGGGGAACAAGAAGCGCCGAAAGTCATTACGTTCATTACGTACCTATCCGGTTCTCGACTGTTGTCACCGTATCTCCAAAGAAATTGCTGCGAACTTTGATCCTCCGCGCGTATCCTAACCTGGTGAAACATTTCTCTGATATCTCCGCAGATGCCAATGGACTTCTCTCGAAAACGCAATATTATCCCATACGGGATTCTAGGCACTGAAGTCGTCGCATTGCCATCTCTCTGGAGGATGGAAGTTCCACGTTGTCGTACCGCCACAAAAGCCCTGTCTCCCATCT
Source organism: Drosophila helvetica (assembly GCA_963969585.1). Lineage (NCBI taxonomy): Eukaryota > Metazoa > Arthropoda > Insecta > Diptera > Drosophilidae > Drosophila > Drosophila helvetica. Next base: position 203,783 of record CAXALB010000007.1, on the reverse strand, counting down.
CTTCATTTCGCTGCGAAACGTCGTGGAATTGTCCAGTATCGAGTTGGCTCGTTCATCTTCTTTGGACCTGAGTGTGTGCTTTGAAATACATACGCCTACTGCGTCTAATGAGAAACTCTCTTTTACAAGAGCGTCCAACTGGAGATTGTTATTACATTCGCATACGTGCATTACTCGCGGGCTTGTCGGCCCGTCACCTTTTTTGCGGCCATAAACAGACCACCCCAACCGGGACTTGGCGGCGATAAATTCGGAATCCTTGCGCTCTTTCACGGTCAGTGGTACTCCGAGTTTCACGTTGTCCAATCCGATAATCAATGACGCTCTCACATCTTTGTAACCGAGTATCGGTAGCTTCGCCAGGTGCGAATGTGATCTTAGGATTGAGTCGTCTAGCGTCTGCTTCGGCAGATCCAGGTTTTTGACGGTTCTCACGTTTTGAAGCGTGAATTTGCGTGCCGCAGTGTCCCTTGACGATATCGTTAAGCTTACCCATTTGGATTCTGCTTCTCGTTGCGTGATTTCTCCTGTCCAGCGTAGGCATAGCTCGTCCGAAGGGCCGTCGATGCCTAATTTCTCCGTTATCTCGGTCTCGATTAGGGTACAGGCTGATCCTTCGTCTATCAATGCGAACGTTTGAATTTGGCCGCCCGGTCCATACAATGTCAAGGGGACATATCTAAACAGCGCAGCTTCGTTCTGCGTTGTGTGTAGGACTGTAGCTCCTTCGTTCTTCGTATTCTCTACCCTGGTACTTTGCTGATTGTTGCTGTGAAGAAGAAAATTATGCTTTCTCGCGCATCCATCGATGGAGCATACTTTTGTTGACCTACAGTGCCTTATATAATGTTTGCCTAGGCACCTCCAGCATAACTTACTTTCTTTAACGAAGTTCCATCTACCTGACGCATCCAGCTCTAGAAACTGCTTACATTCCTCTAGTTTGTGGATCCCATTGCATTTGCGACAGGGCGGTTGTGCGTTGGTGTCGTTATGTACCATGAGCCGGACTCTTGGATTCTTCTCCTTTGAGTAGACCTCTTTCTCGGATGCTACTGGCATCACGGTGCTCGCACATGACGCTACTCTGAATAGCCAGTCATCAAAAACTGCGATATTCACTCCCGGAAGTCCAGTGCTTTGTCTTGCCCAGTCAAGCTTCAGGTCGAATGGTAGTTTCTCCACCAGGTCTCGAAGTAACATTGGATCGTTCAGATAGGCGGACAGTCCTATCGCGTCGACGGTCGCACGATAGTTTTGCACCGATAACGCCAGGCGTACTAGGCTTTCGATGCTGCTCGATTTCACAGCCGGTTCCAATCGTAGCTTCGTTTGTAGGGTATGATATATAGCCTCTGGCCGGCCATATAACATTCGAAGGGTCTCAATGGCTAGTCGAACTGTTGCTGGCATCATTAATTTTCCTCGTACTGCTTCCAAAGCAGCACCTTTCAGGCACTTTTGCAGCCTCATGAGATTTTCTTGATCGCTGAGTCCACAGCGATCTGTAGATTGCTCAAAGTTCACTATGAACATGGGCCATTCCTCGGGGTTGCCAGAAAAGACTGGTAGATCCTTGTTGATGACCTGTCTTGTGGCTATCTGGGATGCAGTCAGGCATCTCTCCGTCCCCGCTGGCGCGACCGCTTGATTATTCACGTACGCGTACGGACCTGAAATATTTTGGCTCGTACTTGGATAATGCTGTGCAGTCGGGGCATGAATGAAAGGGTTTTGTCCATACAGATTGGTGTTCGTCGCCGGTGCACCCAGTGGATGACACATTGCACCGATCGGCATTGTCTCGTTTGGGTTCAGCCCAAGAGGCATTCCAATCCGATTTGCTCCCACAAATCCTGAAATTTGGCCTCCGCTCCAGTTGGGAGCTGCTCTGTTCCAACCTCCGTTCAGTAACGTAGAGCTCATGAGACCTCCTGCTTGAGGCAGTGCTGAATGCGTGGAAATGGGGCGCATTCCCTCGAAGGCCGTTGCATACAACGGCTTTCCTGAAATATCCGCTCTTTGCTGGGCGAACACTTCCAAGTTATCTAAGCTCGTTCTTGGTGAGAAGACTTGATCAGCCCATCCTCCTCCGTTGGTATGCTCTGGTAACTGATGGTGTGTTGGAGCTGCTATGGGCACGTTAGGTGCGGCCATCGTCGCCGCCGAGATCACGTTTGTATTCGTATCCCTAATGTGATGCATTTCCCCTGCGCCTCCCTCAGCCACAGAACTCGTACTAGGCATATTTTCTGGCTCGCATATTTCTCCTAATCCACACGGGTTCCCACCGCCAGTTTGCGACTGCTGACCGTTAACACCATCCATTGTACTCCGATGTCTTTTGTCACACAGTCCTAGATTGTGGTTATACACGAACCTCGTGTCGCTCGAATGTAAGAGGTTAGCCTTTTTGTCCAACTGGATGACGATATCTCACCTGCAATGTCGAATCTCTCGTGACGCAGATATCTGTGTCGCACGCCGATCCTTTTTCTGTCGGTCGCAATGATTCGACTTACACTCCGCTAGAGCAGGTAAAGTTTTTTAGAATATTGCCGCGCCGGGCAATGCCTCCAAATATGGGGTGTACGTTCAATGAGTCTCTTCTAACTGGTCTCTCGTGATTCATATATTGTTTATTCAATGTTGTAGATTTAATGTTACGGGTTATAAAGGTAGATGGATGAGTAATTTACAATGAGAATTTATGTGATAATAGGAATAAGAATAATTGAAAGATCGAGAGAATTGAGCTAAAAAACTTGTACGCTCTTGCACTTTACGCTCTAGCAGCTCGTTTTTGCTTTCTTGCACCGCATTTATCTTCTTCCCTTTTTCCCCTGCTTCTGCCGTTCGCCCTGCTTAACCTTCGCCTTTGACATTCGCACTTCTGAGCCCTTTGCGAATGTTGGTGCTGTTAAGCGCAGTGATATTTGGGGCTGCCACTGAGGTTCACGCCGTAACACTAACAATTAATGCTTTATTCTCTATTTCTTCGATGAACTAACGGAGACTTCCAGTGAACTTCGTGAAATAAATTTGACGCAGGAGGTCCTCATATGGGGTGAGGTTTTTGAATTCATCGATCAATGTTTCCTTTAATTCCTGCCAGGTGTTTGGCTGTACCATCTGTGATGCTCTGTGAGCATCGCCCGTTAGTTGAACTTCCACTGCTCCGAATAGTATACGCTGTTGTCTTACTTCTTGCGTGGGGTACAATTCTTGGATGTACTCGATTCTTTTTATAAACGAGCTCAGTTGTCCAACTGAGCCGTCGTATGCTGGTACCAAATGAATTTCACTTAGGCTTGATGGTGGTAGTGCCATTTTAACTGTTTTGTTGAGGTATCGTTTTATTTTGGACAATGTGTTAAGTTTCACTTCACTTGTTTTAAACTCAACGTTTCGTGGCACTTGCTGTAGTTTTTGCTTTGTGTAAGTCTGGTGTATTTATGTATTTTGGGTTTGTTTAATGTTTTTATGTTGCCTAGTGCATCGGTTGCACCTAGATTCTTTGGCGGATTCACTTGGTTAACTTGTTTCGCTAATTCTTTTCGAGATCTTGATCTCGAAACCTTCTTTAGAAAGCTTTAAGGCTTAGTTTCTTAAGCTTTCCACTTCGGGGCTGAATCGGTCTTCGGATGCGTCGGGGATGGCTTCGGTTGTGAGAGGCGCTGCTTTCGTGAGAGCGACTGATAAACAATGCGTTGGCCTACGTGAGGATGGCGTGGGAGATGCGTCGGCTTAGATGAGAAGGTGGTGTGGGAGATGCGTCGGCTTAGATGAGAGGGCGGCCGCATCTGATGATCGGTATTGGATTTCGTCTGGGAAAGCTCATTTGTTTACAAGAACTATTGGAGTGTGGGAACGAACTGATAACTGAGTGGTCAGTGTCGTTTGATCGGAATGCATGAGACTTCCTGTTGATCTCGGCTTGGCGACTCATGCGTTTGTTTATGCAGGTGTTGGGGTGTCTCATCTTATGTTTATCTTATCTCTCTTAGATATTTGGATATGGGTACATGGGTGTAAGGGCAAGTGCTAGAGCATATGCATAATGTGTATTGGTATTGGTATGATTATGAATATGGTCTAGTGCTTAACATATAGATGATGCGTAATATGGTGTGGAGCATTATGGATATGTTACTATATGTATTTTAAAACCAATGTAAATATACATATGTAATGTAGTATGCGTATATGCTGTTTGAATGAGCCATTATAGTTAGGGAGTGAGAGGGATACCTGCGAATGCATTTGTTCACTCTATGAAAAGAAAGGGAATTGTCCATAAAAAAAACTGCGAAATCAAAACACTATCGGCTGGCAAGTACGTGCGCTCTCTGTTGCCCCCTTCCACCTTATGACCAAGAGCCCCTCTCTCATCAAACAAGACGGATGCACGATGCGCTGTTAATCTGCTTTAAATGTTTTAGCAAGATCGCCCCACCCTCTTCCACACGGTAAACAATTTTTAAACCGTTACAGTATGGGGAGAGGGAACGCAATCTTTTTCACTCTAAAAATGCGTGTCAAAGGAATGAGAAAAAAGCCGTTACGTTTCTTTGAGTGTTTCTCTCTATCTCTCTTTCCACTTTAGAACTCTCTGCCCCACTCAGACAAGTGCTCTCTCAATAGAGAAACTGTATATTTATACTCATCCGTATGTCTCCAAGATGAATTAAGTAATAAGGTGACAACACCTGCGTCACAACATCTGCTCTCTTTCGAGAACCCTCCGTTTGTCGTATGCTGAGCGCCGAAAAAGAGTTCATGGTCCTCTCCACAACGAACGACGTCACCTCATTATTTAATTCACCTTGCATGTCTCATTTGCTAACAGCGTCAATAAGAGAGAGAGAGAGAGAGTTTTTTTTTATTATCTTTATATTTTATTTTATTATGTGAAGGAGCATACCCCTTCACAACGACGTAGGCCAACAAGGAGCAACATTCGTCCGGGAGGCGAAGAGATACAGACCAGGCTGGAGCCTGCCAAGAATATTTTTATTTTTAATTTCTTCCCCCTTTTGTTCACTAGCTATTAAGCCTTAATCCAAATAACATAAATATAGAGTAAGAGAACGGAAAAGGAAGTATTATTTAAGGGAGCGCAGCACTGGCAGAGACCAGCAGAGAGCATCACTGGCAGCAAACGTAGCGGCAGAGGCTAGAGCAGAGACCAGCAGCAGACACCGGAGCAGAGAGCAGAGAGCAGAGCAGAGATAACGGCAGAGACCAGCAGCAGACACCGGAGCAGAGAGCAGAGAGCAGAGCAGAGATAACGGCAGAGACCAGCAGCAGACACCGGAGGAGAGAGCAGAGATCAGAGCAGAGATCACGGCAGAGACCAGCAGCAGAGGCCGGAGCAGAGACACGAAGCAGCAGACATCAGAGCAGAGATCAACGGCAGAGATCAGCAGCAGAGACACGGAGCGAAGGCAAATGCAAACCCACCCTCACATGCCGAAGCAAGCCACGCACGACCCAAAGAGAGCGAGAGCAAAAGGCACGCGACAAAAGCGCCGGGTCGCGGCAGAAGCTGGGAGCAGAGACTCGAACGGCCGGCTGAGCCAGCTGCCAAAATTATGGAGAGTAAAAGCTGCGCCAATAGCGCCCACGCACGACCCCGAGGAGAGTGAAAGCTGCGCCGAAAGCACCCACGCACGACCCAAGGAGAGCGAGAGAAAAGGCACGCGACAAAAGCGCCGGGTCGCGGCAGAAGCTGGGAGCAGAGGCTCGAACGGCCGGCTGAGCCGGCTGCCAAAAATGATGGAGATCGAGAGTGAAATTCGAGCCTTTCCCAAGGGCAGTTGTGAGTGCGCGAAAATTAAAACACCGAAAAAAAAAACCAAAACGGACAGCACGAAGTCCGCCATTTTTCCTGGACCAGCGAGGAGCAGCAGCCGCAGAGAAAAGAGATGATGGACCAGAGTTCTACGGAGCAAGAGGGGTAAGCTGGCCTGGCGTAAGTGAGTGAGAGGGAGATAGGTGCGACGTAGGGATTAGATTTTCACACATATATGTATAGATAGATAAGCAGGCAGACAATAAATCACTGAATTAAAACAAACGTCAATTATTCACATATCTATGACCATTGCACATAACCACCGCCAATATTCGCCGCCCGATGGTTTTCACCCCTTCCCCTTCGTCATTGTACCATTAAAAATATTCCATTTGCATGCCAGGGACCTCAGCCAGTGGAGTTGTACGCGGATGCCACGGCTTCCACGAACTAAGCTCTCCCCCCCCCTCTGGTAGAAAACTCCTCCTGTAGAACACCCCCTTCCCTATCCTTGGGGACGCCAGCGAGCAAGTTTGTACGCGGACGCCACGAATTTGCGAACCTGACGCCCCTCCTTCCCCCTTGGTCTCCCTCCTTAACCTAGTCTTCCCCGTTGACGGTACAGTCGACACCACGTGCTCCACTCCACGTACACCGAGCCCCCCCCCCCCGGGTCATACGCCCCGCCTCCGCACACGCCACGAGGTGCTGAGCGCACCCTACCACCCCCCGGGACCACGGCCCCACAACACGTGTTTTCCCCGCCGGCGGCCACAGCCAGGCCGCCCCTGTTGCGACCGGTCACCGTGGAGGATACACCCCTTCAACACCCCTGCAAACCTAACCTAGGGTAATCTGTACTAGGCGAGCCACGTGTGTCGCCGGGTGACCCTCACCCGCGCGATCCCTTCGCACTCGGGTTTCCCCCTCTCAGTCAGAGCGAACCCCGCACCTGACACACGCCCCGATCCCTCTCTTTGGTCTGAAAATACAAATTTGCTGTATGGAAGATCGGGCCCTGGACAGACTGAGAGGCTGTACCCCGGCCTGAGACAGGAACTTCCTTACAGATGGCGCCCGAGCAGGGACCTGAGAGTGGATCGAGAGGAAAGTAGTGCGGGAAAGGGAAAAGTAGAAAAGCGATCATAGAATGAGTGACAGGTGGTCGGTGGCCGCCGATGCCAGATTTTTACCTCCCCAACCAAAATTTCAAAGCCACGACCGAAAACGCCCCGCGTCTCGCGCGGCATTGGGCCTACCATACACCCCCGCCTGAGTACAGTCAGACAAACAGCATAGTAGTCACAGATCCACGTGGCCACGTAGCCCGGCCACGAAGCTGTGCCGCAAATTTAAGGGCGGACAGCCAGGAGAAGTATAGAGGAAAGAGGGTGCACCAATCTAAACTCTGGCTCAAATACAGCTGAGGCTGGCTTTTCTCCTCCCCTAGCAACAGCAACCGCGAGCTTTGAACCACAAGCCCAAACGGGACACCAGCGGGACCACGCGGTCGCAGCAGGCAGGCAACGACCGCAGACGCGCCATTAGCCACCGCTTCATCGCTGCGGATCGTGCGAAATGGACGGCAAGTGACGCCGCGGAAATTGGCGAAACTGTACCCACGTGCATCGGTGAGCATCAGCCAGACCGCAGCAGCGGCCGCCTAGAAGCAGAGCAGAAATGGCGGTTCGCCGCGCGGCGAGAGAGGCCAAAGCGACAAGGCGACAAGGCGACAGCGAGAACGAGCGACGATAAGGCGGCGAGACAGCACTGGAAAGCGACACGACGACAGAGAGAGGGCGCCCAGCCTCCCCGACAGAGACAGCGGCGACACGACGACAGGGACGACGGAATCGAGAGAGGGCTGCACTCGGGCGGCCGAGCCCTCCACTCCGAAAGCTCGAACCCTCTGCCCAAAAGCTTGGCGGCGGGGGATTTAAGTGGGAGCCCAGGCCCAGGAAAGGGACTGAGGTTCGGACCTTCAACCGGGACACAACCGTCGACCAACACGACAACCAGTGAAAGCCAAGCGATCAACCGTGACAAAAACATATCCTTACCAAGGATCCCTGACTCCGCTACCGTGCCGTGAATCCTCGCGCTGTAAACCAAATCCTTTTCAAGGATCCCTGACCTACAGTGCCGGGCCGTGAACTCTCGCGCTGTAAACCAAATCCTTTGCAAGGATCCCTGACCTGCAGTACCGTGCCACGTATCCTCGCGCTGTAAACCAAATCCTTTTCAAGGATCCCTGACCTACAGTGCCGTGCCGTGAACTCTCGCGCTGTAAACCAAATCCTTTGCAAGGATCCCTGACCTGCAGTACCGTTCCACGTATCATCGCACCGTAACCCAAATCCTCACCGAGGATCCCTGACCTACGGTGTCGCGCCGCGTGTCCGTGCATTGTAAAGCATATCCTTTGCAAGGATCCCTGACCTACAGTGCAACGCCGCGTATCCTCGCACGGTAACCCAAATCCTGACCGAGGATCCCTGAGTCCGAGTGTCAAGCCGCGTACCGCGCCCTACCCAGTGTCACGTAGCCTCGAGACCTTCACCAGTCATCGCCGACCCGCCCGGGCAGTGCAGGCCCCGCGTCAAGAGACTCAACCCTGAGCTGGGGAATACCACCCCCAAAGGAAGGATGAACACTCGGTGGTTAAATTCCCGCCGCAAGGAGGACCTTCTGAACCTCGCCCGGGAATTTGGCCTCGATGAGGGCGGAAACTTGGATGAACTCCGCATCCGGGTTGCCGCGTTCATTACCCGTGAAGACCACCCCGAGGACATACAGGCAAGGATCGACGAACTGGACGCCCACTTCAGCAGTATTCCCAGCCCTAGGGAACCGCCCAGCCCCGCCGCTTCGCCAAAACCGGAAAGCCGAGCCAAGCAGGAGGACAGCAAGGAGGTGAAGCCGCAGCGACTCAGTCTACCAGACCAAGCGGGTACTTCTCGGACGACGGGAACCAGCCCCACCAGATCTGTGGAGAAGACGCTCGACCCACCGATCCTCGCAGGTATTCAGCAACAGAACCCACCGACGGGACCCCTGAAGATAATCATATCCGATGTGGCCAGCCCGAGTCAACCAGCAGGAATCTTGGCAATCGGACATTCCAACGCCACAAGCGAGCCTTCGGCACACCCAAGCCGCCGCCCTCAAGCCACCCTTCCGGAACCGATGTTCGCTCTCGAGCCACGCCACCGGCCTGAAGGACCAGGACCTCAGGCAAACCGGCAGCCGACCAGTGCAATTGAACCAGCGGCCCTCGAGGGGAACCATCCAACTCATGACCGACAACTGCATCGGCCAGGGGAGGAGGAATTTCGTACTCCCTCCTTGCAGACAAGCTCCGCAAATGGGGACTCACCTTTGACGGACTAGACGACCCACTGGCATTCATCGAAAGGCTAGAAGAACGAGTCGATTCCTACGGGGGAAGCCCAGAGCAGCTACCGCGTGCCATCTCATGACTCTTAACCGGAAGGGCGGAAGGATGGTTCCGTACCTTCCAGATGCAGGGACAGACTTGGACGGATTTCCGCAAAGAATTTCTGGATTTCTTCTTGCCCCCCAGATACTTCCAACGCTTGGAGGACACCATCCGGAGCCGGGAGCAGAAACCAAGAGAATCCTTCCGCGACTATATGATCGCTCTTCGGTTGATGATGCAGCGTGCCAAATACACCCGGGAGCAGGAATTGGACCGGATTTATGAAAACCTCCGACCAGAGTACCAAACCTACACACGCAGGCAGGACTTTCACACGCTGTCTGAGCTGACGCAGCTCATCTCAGCCTACGAAACGGTACGGGACCGAGATTCCACTCGTGGCAAGGAGGCCGGACGAGCCAACCGACCCCGAGCATTCCCCGGGAACGAAACTATACCACGGAACCCCACCAAAGAGACCAGCGGCGCATCCAACGGCATTAGTCGGGTAATCACTCAGGAGGAGGAGCGGCCCATCGACGTGAGCCGAGCATGCCGGAACTGCGGAGAAGAAGGACACTTCAGGGATGGATGTACCAACCGACAGAAACTCTTCTGCTGGGAATGTGGACTCCGAAACATCAGGACAATCTACTGCTGCCGAAAGACGCAGTCGGGAAACGGGACAGGTCTCCGTTCAACCGGGACACGGACGGAGGCACACACCCGGAACCCGGAGTCCCCCACCCATTAAGTATGATTGGGAGGAGGATCGCCGCTCTGGTCAGCATCGACGGGAGAGCCTTCTCAGCCACCCTCGACACTGGAGCAACCCGATCTTTCGTTAGTCAGCGAGTGGCCGAAGAACTGGGAACGGCGGAGAATCAACGAGTGGTGAGGACTCGGATCAGCCTAGCCGATGGAACACGGAAGGACATCACTCAAGCGATCACAGCGAGGGTGCGGCTCGACCAAAAGGAAACCCAGGCAAGGATCCACTGTGGCCGAGCGTACCTCCAGTTAAAATTGAGGCAAGACCCTTCCATCCACACGGCGGTACTGCCACCACGGACCGTAACGTTCGCCGAGCCCCTCCACACGCCAAGTCAAGTCGCAACTGTCCCCCTGTCCTCGACCACCCCTTCCGAACATACGGCCAGCCCAATCCAGGAAGCCAAGCGCCGCAAACGGCACCAGACGACCTTAGCACTACACGGCGGGAACCCATACGTGACCACGACCCCGAGCCCTATAGGCCCGAAAGATCAAACCACGACCAGATCTACGGCCCAACACCCCGGAACCTTGGCCGAGACGAGCGAACGCGCCTCGTCGACCCAAGCTCTTCCAACACCGCAACGACACCAGGCAGGGACTTTGGCCGTGACGAGCACACACGTCTCGTCGACCAAAGCGTCCTCTGCAGCCCCAGCAAGCAGGACTGGCACCTTGGCCGAGACGAGCGAACGCGCCTCGTCGACCCAAGCTCTTCCGACAAAGCGACGACACCAGGCAGGGACTTTGGCCGTGACGAGCACACACGTCTCGTCGACCAAAGCATCCTCTGCAGCCCCAGCAAGCAGGACTGGAACCTTGGCCGAGACGAGCGAACGCGCCTCGTCGACCCAAGCTCTTCCGACAACGCAACGACACCAGGCAGGGACTTTGGCCGTGACGAGCACACCCGTCTCGTCGACCAAAGAACTCCCCATAGAGCAGCAACCCCGGGCAGAAACCTTGACAAGAATGCCCTCATATGGGGCATCGAATCAAGGACCTACCCGAGGGAAACCCAACGAGACAAGACCCATCACCGGCAATAAACGCAAAACCCCAACACTACCCCCCTACGGAGCGGGCACTACCACCACAGAGGCCCAACAAGACCGGTCACCACGTAAGCGCAGGACTTCAGCCGGACAAACCTATGATTTGGAACCACTGGCGGACGCAGCCACAGCACGAGAGAAGAACCCATTCCGCGCACGCGACATGGATCTGGCACGAGAGAAGAACCCCTTCCGACGAATCGACGAGGATGACTACGAATGTGAAATTCTGGCCGCCGTCGCAGCCATGGAGCTGGAGGAACTCTCACCCTGGCAGGCAGATTCGGACTCAGTGCCACCTCCCACACCCGAAGCAGCCAAGTTCTTGGAGGAGGAACTGGAGAAATTCGAAGGATTGAACGGGATATCGCAGATCGCCGAGCACACCATCACCATGCGGGACGACAAGCCCGTGAAGCAACGCTACTTCACAAAGAATCCGGCCATGCAGAAGATCATCGACGCCCAAGTGACCGAACTACTCCAAGACGGTAGGATCGAGCCATCCAAAAGCCCCCACAGCGCACCCATCGTTCTGGTAGGGAAGAAGTCGGGAGAGATGCGGATGTGCGTGGACTATCGGCAGTTAAATGCCCGATCGGTGCCAGATGCCTACCCACTGCCACGCATTAATCACATACTGGAAAGGCTCCGCAACGCATTCTACATTTCAACGCTGGACCTGAAGAACGGATACTGGCAGATCCCGGTAGCCGAGGGCAGCAGAGAAGCCACCGCCTTCACAGTCCCGGGCCGAGGCCTCTTCCACTGGAAGGTCATGCCGTTTGGCCTCCACTCAGCGCCAGCGACCTTTCAACGGGCCCTGGACAGCGTCATTGGACCCGACATGGAGCCGTACGCCTTCGCGTACCTAGACGACATCATCGTGATCGGAGCAAGCCTGGAAGAACACATCAAGAACTTGCGAGAGGTTTTCCGTAGGCTGCGGGAAGCCAACCTCAGGCTGAACCGGAACAAATGCAGCTTCTTCAGGAAGAGTCTGGTATATCTCGGGCACGTTTTTAGCGAACAAGGCATTCACACCGATCCAGGAAAAGTCATCGCAGTCCAGAAGCTAACCCCACCCACCACGTTGAAGGAGCTACGACGTTGCATTGGAATGGCCTCATGGTATCGACGTTTTGTCCCTAACTTCGCCACCATAGTCCAGCCCATGACGATCCTGTTGAAGAAAGACCAGAAGTGGGTCTGGTCCGAGGAGCAACAGAAGGCATTCGAAACTCTCAAGGAAAAACTGACCCAGGCACCGGTACTGGCATGCCCAGATTTCAGTGAGAGGTTCGCCTTGCAAACGGACGCCAGCGCATACGGCCTCGGAGCCGTGCTAACACAACAGATAGCAGGAGAGGAAAGGGTCATCGCCTACGCCAGCCGACGACTACTCAAGGCCGAAGAGAACTACTCCGCCACCGAGAAGGAGTGTCTGGCCATAGTTTGGGCCATTCGAAAACTTCGCTGCTTCCTGGAGGGATACCATTTTGATGTGATCACGGACCATCTCGCGTTAAAATGGCTTAACTCCATCGATAACCCCACAGGCCGCATCGCTCGATGGGCACTAGAACTGCAACAGTACCAGTTCGACATCCATTACCGACGTGGAAGCCAGAATATCGTGGCCGACACCCTCTCACGACAGCCAGTGGAGGCGCTCCAGCGCACTGATGAACCCCTGCCCATGGCTCTGACGGCTACTCAAACGCATCCAGGACCAGCCAGAGAAACATCCAGAGTTCATCACGGAAAACGGGCAGATCTACAAACAGGCAAGCAACAGATCGATCGAAGAGGACCCCATTCAGTGGAAATTGTGCGTCGCCAAGGACCATCGGCAACGAGTGTTAGAAGAATGCCACGACCACCCAACAGCAGGACACCTAGGAATCCGAAAGACAGCCACGCGAATCACCCAGCGGTACTACTGGCCTGGACTCTACCGAGATGTCGCGCGCTACGTCCAACGATGTGGTAGTTGCCAGCGATTCAAGGTGAGCCAAGTCAAACCGGCAGGACATATGCACACACGACAGGCCCAAGGACCACTGGACATCATATGTGCAGACTTTGTGGGCCCTTTGCCTCGGTCCAAGCACGGGAACACCATGCTCTTGGTGTTTTTCGACGCTTTCAGCAAATGGGTAGAACTGATTCCACTCCGCAAGACTACGACAGCCCTCCTAGAGAAGGCATTCCGAGAACGAATTCTGGGTAGGTTCGGCAGCCCCCGGAAACTCGTCTGCGACAATGGGACGCAGTTCACAAGTCGCTCGTTCCGAAATTTCTGCAAATTAGCCGGCATCGAATTGGAACACACAGCACCGTACACCCCCCAGCAAAACCCCACCGAGCGCGCCAACAGGACAATCAAGACAATGATTGCCCAGTACATCGATGGAGATCAACGAACGTGGGACGACCTGCTTCCCGAACTCAGCCTGGCCATCAACAGTAGCGCTTCCGCCACCACAGGCTTCAGCCCAGCGTTCCTCGTACTGGGACGGGAGCCACGGTTACCAGGAGCCCTCTACGAGGAGACCACCCCAGTATTGGGCGATATTGGAGAAACGCCTCCCGACAAAGCTACGAGACTGCAGGAGATCTTCAAGGTGGTGCGCCAAAACACCCAACAGGCATCACAGAACCAGGGGAGGTTATACAACCTCAGACGACGTGAATGGAGGCCCACCATCGGGACACTGGTCATGCTACGAACGCACCATCTCTCCAAGGCAGCGGACAATTTCGCTGCGCAGCTGGCACCAAAGTACGAGGGTCCATATCGGGTAATAAAGTTCCTCTCCCCGACCATAGTACGCCTGCAGCAACCCAACGGACGGCAACGACGAACCGCCGGACTGGCGGATCTCAAGGTATACCACGAACGCCACGATGATGAAAAACACGAAGACACCGCAGACGAAGACGACTCGGGCGGACGAGCCCTCCCACCCGCGAGTTCATGAGGGCCACTTAGGGCAGTGCGCTGTCCTAACGTCCTCGCCCCGCAAGGGGCAGCCGCGTATACACACACAGTAAGACCACACTCAGCTCTACGTAAATAGTCATTAAGCCCAACATTGTAATAACCACACCATACCTTAGCTTTAGCTCCAGCATGTAAGTCGCACCTATAGGTAGGGCATGGATAGGGAAATAGCATAATTATCCAGGCTTTAACCCCGAGGGTTTCCTCCTTAGGAACGAAGACCCGAACATCGCCCGGGCTGACGACGCACCGCCTGCAGGGGCAGAAGGTGATCACCAAGGACCCTAGAGGCGCGTCGCCACCAGGGGTAGCAGCCCACGTCTACCCGTCAACACCGAACGAGCCCCCTTTGCCATCGCACACCCAATCAGGAAAATCAGACCACGAAAAAAGACCCGCAAGCGCCATCGGACAACCGCAGTCCAGCAACGCCACCAGGCCAGCAGAACCACCGCTAGCCTTCATAAAGGCAAACCAAGCACACGACGTCAAGACCAGGCCGACCCGCCAAGAAAACCCAGCAAACCCACGGGCACCAACCCCAACACTGCCTCCACTAAAAGGCCCAGTGAGCATCGCGATCCTAAAGGACGCCGTTCAGCGCCTCCGAGCAGCCAAGGCCACAACGACCAGGTCGCATCACGCGTCTGGGGAATCCCACGAATCCGAGGGACCCTCCACGTCCCGCGAAGCTAGACAACGCCTCTACGCCGCCGGAGACCAGACGGTGGCCATGGGCATCCCCCGACAGGGCCGGCGCCCGGAATCCCTAACCGAGGCCCAACTCCTACGCGTCGAGAACCAGTTGCTCCGCGAGGAGGTCAAACGGTTGCGGGACCTCTGCCATCAACTGGCCCAAGCCAAGCCCGACCAAAGCCGATCTCCAGGGCCGACAAGCCCGAAGAGGAGGACGCGGAAACCACAGCAGGCACCACCCCGCGTAGCTTGGCGCCACACGTATGAGCGGCGATCAAAACGCAACCCAATGCGGCCGGGAGCAGCGGCACCCTGCGCAAGCACACCACCCCGAAACGGCCCCGGGCCCCAACCCCAGCGAGCAGCACGTATAGTAGATATCGACCACGACGCACCCATAGACGCCGCACCGGGGTGGGGCTACGACTGGAGCGACCACGAAGGCGAGGCTGCAGAGCAGCTCGACGGCCACAACAACGAGAAGCAGAAGCAGGGACCATTAGGGACGAAGCATAACCCCCCTCACTACTCCGACATCAGTTCGGACGAGGGACCGCCATCACAGGCCGGCATCAACCCAGCCCCGTTGGAACCCATGCCAGAGGCAGGACCATGGGAAGACCTACAGGCTCTAGTGATACCCGATCGAGAGCAATTGGTCGGGGAGTGGTTGGCCGGACAAGAGCCCGTCCCCGCTGCACCCGAGAGAGCCAGATCCCCAGACATCCGTCGACAGGTCGAGGAGGACCTAGCCCGAGCACGAGCCGAGGCCAGGGAGCCGCCGGGGCAAAATAGACGCCGCAGGTACCGGCCACTGGGCGCATACGCTCGTCGACGATCGCTGGGGTCATCTTCCGGCAGAGGCAGCCTACCGCCTCGAGATGACGACGAACCCATGGGGGCAGACGACGGACGTCTACGAGGGGACGATGAAAGCACCCTCATACGGCCAGGTCCGGAATCAGGCATCGACGCAGGTTGGGGTTCCTCCGGATCCGACGAAGGACCAGAAGTGGAAAGGCCACCATCCCCGCTTCTAGTGCCCGCGGAGCCAATGGACCCACCTCACGTCCCGGCACCGGAGCCCCTCGAGGTAGAGGCTGCGCCCAACGCGGAGATACCCGCACCGGAGCCCCTCGAGGTAGAGGCTGCGCCCAACGCGGACATACTCGCACCGGAGCCTGAGGTAGAGCGGCCACAGCCGCCCAGACCAGGAGTAGCAGAGCCAAGGAACCCTAACGGTGCCCAAGCCCCCGCACCTATCGAGGTAGCCGACTACGACGAGGAGGTTCCTCAGCTACCACCCGAGGGGGCCAGCGAGGAAGCGGACACCTCGCTCGAGCTGAGCGAATCAGGGCTCGAAGATCTCCTGGTCCTGTTCGATGGGATGCCCGCATTACACGAGCTCCAGGAGGAATAGGGGTGGCCAGTAGCACCCGCGGAATGGAGGGTGGAGACCCCGGAGAGGCGTATCCCAGTCACGCTACGGGACAACCTCTTGCAACGCGCACGGGTCAACGGGCCTCGAACCCGGACCATCGAGGAGCACGAGGGCCGACAGTTTCGGGTCTCCACAAATCGGGGAGGCCAGGTGTTCATCTCAATCCGGCCCCCGAAGTAGGAAGGGAGTGTGAAGGAGCATACCCCTTCACAACGACGTAGGCCAACAAGGAGCAACATTCGTCCGGGAGGCGAAGAGATACAGACCAGGCTGGAGCCTGCCAAGAATATTTTTATTTTTAATTTCTTCCCCCTTTTGTTCACTAGCTATTAAGCCTTAATCCAAATAACATAAATATAGAGTAAGAGAACGGAAAAGGAAGTATTATTTAAGGGAGCGCAGCACTGGCAGAGACCAGCAGAGAGCATCACTGGCAGCAAACGTAGCGGCAGAGGCTAGAGCAGAGACCAGCAGCAGACACCGGAGCAGAGAGCAGAGAGCAGAGCAGAGATAACGGCAGAGACCAGCAGCAGACACCGGAGCAGAGAGCAGAGAGCAGAGCAGAGATAACGGCAGAGACCAGCAGCAGACACCGGAGGAGAGAGCAGAGATCAGAGCAGAGATCACGGCAGAGACCAGCAGCAGAGGCCGGAGCAGAGACACGAAGCAGCAGACATCAGAGCAGAGATCAACGGCAGAGATCAGCAGCAGAGACACGGAGCGAAGGCAAATGCAAACCCACCCTCACATGCCGAAGCAAGCCACGCACGACCCAAAGAGAGCGAGAGCAAAAGGCACGCGACAAAAGCGCCGGGTCGCGGCAGAAGCTGAGAGCAGAGACTCGAACGGCCGGCTGAGCCAGCTGCCAAAATTATGGAGAGTAAAAGCTGCGCCAATAGCGCCCACGCACGACCCCGAGGAGAGCGAAAGCTGCGCCAATAGCGCCCACGCACGACACCGAGGAGAGCGAAAGCTGCGCCGAAAGCACCCACGCACGACCCAAGGAGAGCGAGAGAAAAGGCACGCGACAAAAGCGCCGGGTCGCGGCAGAAGCTGGGAGCAGAGGCTCGCCATTTTTCCTGGACCAGCGAGGAGCAGCAGCCGCAGAGAAAAGAAATGATGGACCAGAGTTCTACGGAGCAAGAGGGGTAAGCTGGCCTGGCGTAAGTGAGTGAGAGGGAGATAGGTGCGACGTAGGGATTAGATTTTCACACATATATGTATAGATAGATAAGCAGGCAGACAATAAATCACTGAATTAAAACAAACGTCAATTATTCACATATCTATGACCATTGCACATAACCACCGCCAATATTCGCCGCCCGATGGTTTTCACCCCTTCCCCTTCGTCATTGTACCATTAAAAATATTCCATTTGCATGCCGGGGACCTCAGCCAGTGGAGTTGTACGCGGATGCCACGGCTTCCACGAACTGAGCTCTCCCCCCCCCTCTGGTAGAAAACTCCTCCTGTAGAACACCCCCTTCCCTATCCTTGGGGACGCCAGCGAGCAAGTTTGTACGCGGACGCCACGAATTTGCGAACCTGACGCCCCTCCTTCCCCCTTGGTCACCCTCCTTAACCTAGTCTTCCCCGTTGACGGTACAGTCGACACCACGTGCTCCACTCCACGTACACCGAGCCCCCCCCCCGGGTCATACGCCCCGCCTCCGCACGCGCCACGAGGTGCTGAGCACACCCCACCACCCCCCGGGACCACGGCCCCACAACACGTGTTTTCCCCGCCGGCGGCCACAGCCAGGCCGCCCGTGTTACGACCGGTCACCGTGGAGGATACACCCCTTCCACACCCCTGCAAACCTAACCTAGGGTAATCTGTACTAGGCGAGCCACGTGTGTCGCCGGGTGACCCTCACCCGCGCGATCCCTTCGCACTCGGGTTTCCCCCCCCCTCAGTCAGAGCGAACCCCGCACCTGACACACGCCCCGATCCCTCTCTTTGGTCTGAAAATACAAATTTGCTGTGTGGAAGATCGGGCCCTGGACAGACTGAGAGGCTGTACCCCGGCCTGAGACAGGAACTTCCTTACAATTATATTTATATTATTATACATTATTATTATTATATCTGTATATTATTATGCCTCGAAGGAATAGGCAATCTGCTTCTCAACAGTCTCAGAGACGTAAATTGCGAAATAGATCAAATAGATCAAATAGAGATAGAAATTTAAAAACAGGGAAGTTTTAATAGAAGCAGACCCTGAGTTCGTTGAACCCACAAGGAACCAGCAGTAAGAGAATGAGGGTCAAAATCAGGTGACTGCTATGCAGGTTTCCGGTGTAGGTCAGGAAGAGCAGGCAGCCGTCTCTGGCGAACAGATAGTGAATTCTGTAGGAACAAGTGTTGCGATAAATCCACAGAATAGACGACAAGTGGCCGATACTAGACGTCGGTCCAGACGAAGACTCAACCGAAGGTATAGGGCCAGAGAGCAGACCCAGAATACTGCCGAACATACAGTTAGACGAGAAGACGCACAGATTAGACGTGAGGAACAAGTGACCGATACTCGGCGTCGGTCCTCACGAAGACAGGACCCAGTCTATAGGGATATTGAACAGGCACAAAACACAGTAGGACATATAGTTAGACGAAGGGACCCACAGATTAGACGTGAGGAACAAGTGACCGATACTCGGCGTCGGTCCACACGAAGACAGGACCCAGACTATAGGGATAGAGAGCAGGCACAAAATACAGTAGGACATATAGTTAGACGAAGGGACCCACAGATTAGACATGAGGAGACGAGAGGGGGTTCTGACGCGGCTATCGCTCTGTCCGCCCGCACAACTCCGCACCAATCGGGTTTCCTCGTGGCTCCTTTGGGCAACGGCTGGGGGTTCTGTCTCGGCTACCGCTCCGACCACCACTCACAGCTCCGCACTCAGGAAATTGGCTCGGTAATTCTTACCTTTGATCGGGGCTCGCGGCCTGCTTTCCGGGCCTGCTTGTCGAGATCGTTCTGTCGCTGTCTCCTGTATATCACTCTTTCGTCACTCTGTTGTATTTTCCCTTGGTTTCACTCCGCACTCGCTTACTCTCCGCACTTGATTGTCCCCTTGCCACTGCCTCCTCTTATAGGCTCGGTGCGGCCCAGCCTCTGCGCTGCTGCCCAGCCGCAACGGTTAATTCCGGTGGCGTCGGTAGCTTTCCATCGGCCTCCGTTGTGTTCCCACGTCCTCCCCACCGGGATCAGCCTACATGGCCTGAATGGCATGTATGGCCTACATGGGCCCGGCTACATGGCCTACATTGGCCGGCTCACTGCCATCGTTCCCTTCCTTTCGCGGTGCCCGCCTTGTGCTCTCTCAAAACGTGACCGCCTCGCTCCCGTACGGCGAATTCGCCTTATCCCCTACTAGAGCTTTGTGAGGAATATTAATTCCTCACAATGTATCGCCAAGTAATGGTGAATGAAGCTGATAGGCAGTTTCAACTCATAGTGTGGAGAATAGACCCATCTGAATCCTTGAGATTGTACAAGCTTAACACTGTAACTTATGGGACAGGACCAGCCCCGTTTTTGGCTATCCGGTGTTTAAAAAGGTTGAGTGAGTCTGCAAAGCTCTAATTCCCTAAAGCTGCTGACGTTATCGGGTCCGACTTTTACGTCGATGACATGTTGACTGGTGCTGCATGCGTAAAGGAGCTAAGGGCAGTCAAGTCCGAAGTGTCTCAGATTCTTAAGACTGCAGGTTTTGAGTTGGCAAAGTTGTTTTCAAACTCACCTGAGATCACCGCATCTGAGAGCACTGCAAAGCCCATAACGATCTCGGATTCAGAGTCGACTAAGGCGTTAGGAATCTCATGGTTGCCTAATGAAGATGCCTTCAAATTTAAAATTGACGATTCAGTCATGGGTCTCCGAGCGACAAAACGGAACATTCTATCGGTGACATCGAAGTTATTCGACCCCCTTGGTTTGTTAAGCCCTATCATCATAACAGGCAAGATCCTATTGCAGGAACTTTGGCTTAACAAATTAGATTGGGACGAGTCGATTCCGCTGCATTTAGAAACAGCATGGAATGTTGAAAAACACATTGTCTCACTTGGAAGAGATATCCATACCTCGGTTCGTGTTTACCGATCCGATGTCACCAGTGCAAATACTTGCCTTTGCTGACGCCTCCATGAGAGCTTATGGAGCGTGCGTCTATATACGTAGCAAAACTGCAGAAGGTTTTAAAATATCGTTATTGACTTCCAAGTCCAAAGTAGCGCCGCTCAAGACCAAAACGCTCCCAAGGCTTGAGTTATGTGCCGCTCACCTTCTCGCAGATCTCTGTCACAGAATCAAGCCCCTATTAAAGGTCCCAATCGAACGAACTGTTTATTGGTCGGATTCAGAAGTAACTCTTCATTGGATTCGATCTCATTCATCCTCGTTGTCGACGTTCATTTCAAATAGAGTGACTGAGATTCAAGAGTAGTCAGATGAAGCTACGTGGCGGCATGTACCCACGAAACAGAACCCAGCAGAAATAGTCTAAAGAGGTTGTGACGTCAACGAAATCGTCCAGTCAATCTGGTTCAAAGGACCATTATTTTTGAAGGATGACGAAGAAAACTGGCATAAAAACTCTCATTACGAGCTTCCAGAAGACGCTCAGCTGGAGAAGAGGAAAGCTGCGGTCAGACTGACCGCCGCTGTGCAAAGTTCAGAGCTGGTAAATGTCATCGAGGGCTTTTCGTCACACCTCAAGTTGCTTAGAGTGTTTGCATATATGTTGTGAGGCGCCAACCTAGCGCCCCACAAATTAGATTATAACTAGCCATAAGTTACCAATATTCCTATTAATGTTACCCCCCCTTTGAATTACGCACGGAGCGTAGCAAATCCCCTCATTTGCACGAAGCAACGAATACATTTTGATTTTGCCAACGGCAGCTAAAAACCCAAACGATAGTCATGAATTTTTACCAGTGCCAGAACAAGTCATAGCCAACTGTGCCGCGCGCTAACGAACAGCAACACAAAAGGGACGGGGCGAAGAAGTCCCGTAAGAGAGGCTCGCGACGATCGCTGTTGGGAGATCGAACCAAAGCTAGGGATTCGAAATAACGGAACACGGCCGAAAGCTCGGCGAAACGAAAGTTCGAAATAGGCAAGCCGGCCCACGCGAGTGGGGAGACGACAGTTGGCAGAGAACTAGAAACCCGAGCGGTCGCAGAGATAAAGAAAAAAGAGATTTTTAAGAGTGCGCATAGTGATCAGAGTGAGGACGCGAGGAAGTGAAAAGGCTAACGGCCCGAATTAAACACGCGGGTCACAGCGACAGAGTTCTGGTAAGCAATCGTTAGAGAGATCTGGTACAGCCTGAGAGCCAAGGTTCACCCAGTCTTTGCTAATACGAATAAAGAAGAAGAATATAATAAGAATTTCGCCGACGTCTATTCTTTCTTTGGGTGGCTCACCTACCTACTTATTTCGGCGTGCCGAAACTATTCCCGACCATAGCGTAACCCCCGCCCGTTACTCCCACACTGGGACTCGAAAATATAGTTAGAACAGGCAACCTACGAAATCTGGAGATCCCGGGAGGCGTGTTAGTATAGTCGTGCTCTGTGGTTTTTACCGAGACACGGTTATACGCGCACAGGCCCATAGTCAGGGTGTGCTCTGTGGTTTTTACCGAGACACACAGCTAGGAGTCCCGATCCCCACCAATCTAGTCAGAGCAGGCAATCAGTGAAATCTTGAGATTCCGGGAGGCGTGTTAGTGCAGTCGTGCTCTGTGGTTTTTACCGGGACGCGATTGTACGCGCACAGACCCATAGTCAGGGTGTGCTCTATGGTTTTTACCGAGACACACAGTTAGGAGTCCCGATCCCCACCAATCTAGTCAGAGCAGGCAATCAGTGAAACCTTGAGAGTCCGGGAGGCGTGTTAGTGCAGTCGTGCTCTGTGGTTTTTACCGGGACGCGTTTGTACGCGCACAGACCCATAGTCAGGGTGTGCTCTATGGTTTTCACTGAGACACACAGCTAGGAGTCCCGATCCCCACCAATCTAGTCAGAGCAGGCGATCAGTGAAACCTTGACCCTCGCAGGTCCCTCTGTTTACAAATTTCTTGTAAAGGACCCTGAACAACCCTGAGTCATCACCCCAGCCTTAAGAACTACTTTACAAGTGGCGCCCGAGCAGGGACCTAGAGGGATATTTGCTACCCAGGGAAGGCAGTGTTCCACCCAGCAAATTAAAGCCCTGCGAAGCGTACTACCGACTATAGCGTAGGTAGGATATAAATATACAGACAAATAAAAGTTTGACACGAGCCACTAGGAAACAGAGATGTCAGACGTAGACCCAGAGGAGCAGACGCCACGCAAGGAGCCGAATCCAGGCGTGGGCGTAAAGTGGGTATACTCTTTAAGGAGACGAGAGCTCACAGCTTTCGCCGAAGAATTCGGCTACGAACGTGCCGATCGATCCGGGGCCATGCGCAAGAGTTTCGCTCTGTTGATACAGACAGGCGAGCTGACCATGTCGACTTGGAAGCGATTGGCCGAATTAGAGGGTGAATTCACTGACGAGTCACCCGATAGGCTAGCCGATGACGAGCCGGAGGTCGAGAAGGTCCTACTTCAAGTCCCCACCCCAGATTATGCCTCTAAGGGGGAAACTGCCCGAGTGAGGGAGTCTAGGCCGTCATTCCGCACCCGGCGACTCCCCTCTCCAGGCCCACACCGTGCAGAATTTGATCGCAAGTCCCGATCACCACGTCCCGAGACCCCCGTACGAGCACTTTCGCCGGTCGATCCGCAGTTGGGCCCGCCCGTCGTGGCCCCAATGGGCCGCATCAGGTCATATATCTCCACGGCAGAACAAGTGAGGAAGTGGGGCGTCCGATTTGACGGCCTCACGGACCCGCTGAGTTTTGTGGAGGAAATAGAGGAGCGAGCGCTATCATATGCAGTGCCGCTAGACCACCTTACACGAGCAATGATTGAGACGCTGACAGACAAGGCAGGACGGTGGTTCCGTTCGAGTGGGTTACAAGGCGCATCGTGGCAGGAGTTCCGTCGTGAATTCCTGGAATTTTTCCTCCCCCCGCGTTATTTCAAGCGGCTGGAGGACGACATTCGTTCTCGTAGCCAGAGGGAAGGGGAGGGCTTCAAGGATTTCGTGATAGAACTCCGCACGATGATGCGCCACGAAAACTATACTTGCTCCCAGGAAGTAGAAAGAATCTACGAATATGCATTGCCGGAGTATCATGCGTATATCAAACGTACCGATTTCAGGACCCTCGGACAACTAGTGCAACTCGCGGTCGAGTTCGAGAACATACAACAGAGGTACAAACTCAGGATACTGACGACGAACCAGTCCCTTACATCCACGGAGAGTGAGTCTGCCTTCAGACCCCGCGCAAGACGAGACCCAGAACCCCCTACAACGCCGAGGACGGCTGCTACGCAGAACCCATTCCGAAACCCGCCGCAAGCTTACCTTGCAGAGGGCCGCAGTGATAGCCCGGCGGTACAAGTTGTGCGCCAAGGAGACAGTCCCCCGACGACGATTCGTGAGACCAACAACTCGAAGAAATCTTGTTTCAACTGCCGGGAATCAGGACATTTCGCTCGGGAGTGTAGAAACAAGCGTCGCTTAGTATGTTGGGATTGCGGAAAAAAAGGCATCCGGACAATAGATTGTTGCCGACGCTCAAATGCGGGAAACGAACAGCGTCTTCGTCCGGCACTGGGGCAGACGGGGACGCCAGATCAAGGCTCCCAGAATTGAGACCGCTGAGAATGGAGGAAGGCAGGATCGTAGCCGCAGTGACGGTCTGCGGCTATGAGGTGGCCGCGACCGTGGACAGTGGCGCCACCAAGAGTTTTGTGAGCGCAGACTGTGTCGAGCAGTGGAACGTAGGGCAACGGTTGCAAGAAGTCTGCCTCAGGATCAGGTTGGCAGACGGCACTACCGTGGACATCCGACAAGCGCTGTGGGCGAACATCCGTCTAGGAGACCGGCGAGTGGAGATGTACTTGCTGGTGATGCCGGCCATGCTTGATAGTGTGATATTAGGCATCGACTTTTTGTGCGCCATTATCACGACGCTGCAATGTGGCAGGGCCCGACTCTGTCTCAGTCGCGAAGTCGGACCGATGATCGATCAACCGGAAGAACGACAGTCCACGCCAGCGCGACCTAACAGACCCAAAGTGGCACAGGACACGGCAAGGCATCCAGATAAACCACAGGCCAACGCACAAGAATCACAGGGCAACACGGAGAGACGGCAGGAACAGGCAGAGAAACCACAAGGGAAAACAGGGAGTACGCAGGACGACGCAGGGGATCTACAGGGCAACACGGAGAAACGGCAGGAACAGGAAAAGGAATCACCAGGGTACGTAGAAGGGACACAAGACAACGCAGAGGAGGCACAGAGTAACGGAGCAGGACTTCAGGGACACAGAGGGGAGTCACAAAGACGCACAGAGGAGACAGAGGAATCGTCACGTAACATAAGCCCGCCGCCAAAAGGCCACATAAGTTTTCCGACACAAGTACCCGGGACGGGACCCGCCAAAAGGAAGCACGTAAGGTTCGCTTCTCCACTGGGCGGCGATCCTAGGCCAAGGTGTGATGACACAACAGAGGGTAAACAGGAGCAGATAATTTCGGCGCGCGTCGACCACGACGACTCAGACACAGATCAAGGCACCCCTTCCGACACAGAAGCGGAAGCCACCTGGCGAAATGAGATCCAAGCGGAGATCGACGAGTTCTTGAGGGAAGAGCTACCAAAATGCGAAGGTTTGGCCGGAGTATCCTAGATCGCGCAACACGTCATCAATATGAAAGATGATCGCCCGATCAAGAGTAGATACTACCCTAAGAACCCGGAGATGCAGCGCATCATCAACACGCAGGTCGACGAGCTGATAGAGCAAGGAATCATCGAGCAATCGAAATGCCCGTACAGCGCCCCGATTGTCCTGGTCAAAAAGAAGACTAACGACTGGCGGATGTGCGTAGACTTCAGGTTACTCAACGCCCGCTCAATCCCGGACGCTTATCCCACTCCACGCATAAATCACATCTTAGAGAAACTAAGGAACGCACGATTCATATCGACCCTAGATCTCAAGAGTGGATACTGGCAAATCCCCATGGAACCCCGGAGCCGACAGTATACGGCCTTCACGGTACCTGGGCGAGGGCTATACCAATGGCGTATCATGCCATTCGGATTGCATTCCGCCTCCGCTATATTCCAGCGCGCGTTGGACAGTGTAATCGGGCCAGACATGGAACCAGCCGCATTCGCCTACCTCGACGACATTATAGTCGTCGGTCAGGACTTCCAAGAGCACATACGAAACTTGAGAGAGGTATTCAGACGTCTACGAGCGGCCAACCTACGCATCAACAGGGCTAAGTGCGCGTTCTTCCAGAAACGGCTCAAGTACCTCGGGCATGTCATCAGCGAGGAAGGCATACACACGGACTCGGACAAAATCGCGGCGGTCAGGGATCTTCAAGCCCCCACAACACTAAAAGAATTGAGACGCTGCCTAGGGATGGCCTCCTGGCATCGTAGATTCGTGCCCAACTACGCAGAGGTGGTACAGCCGATGACAGCATTATTAAGGAAAGACAAGAAGTGGGATTGGGGCGAAGCACAGCAAAACGCCTTCGAGGAATTGAAAACACGGCTGACGCGGGCACCCGTCCTGGCTTGCCCTGACTTTAGCGCCAAGTTCGTAGTCCAGACCGACGCGAGTGACGTGGGACTAGGAGCAGTGCTTACGCAGAAAATCGAAGGAGCGGAAAGAGTTATCGCTTACCTCAGTCGCCGATTAGTCAAAGCGGAGGAGAACTATACGACGACAGAGAAGGAGTGTCTCGCGATCATATGGGCAGTGCGCAAGTGGCGTTGTTACCTCGAGGGGTATAAATTCGAAATCATTACCGACCATTTAGCATTGAAATGGCTAAATTCGATCGAGAGTCCCTCAGGCCGTATCGCGCGATGGGCTCTCGAATTACAGCAATACCAATTCGAGATCTGTTACAGGAAAGGGAACCAAAACGTCATAGCCGACGCCCTGTCACGCCAACCACTGCCTGTTCTACAAAGGACGGAGAAAGAGACGAAGCCTTGTAAATGGTGGACAGCGAAAATACGAGCTGTGGAAGCATCACCGGAGGAATACCCTGACTACACCATAGAGAACGGCCAATTGTACCGCCGCATCGGCCATCGACCTGACGACGACGATTTCATCCCCTGGAAACTTTGCGTACTCGGAGAGGAGAGGGCGAATCGTACTGTGAAAACGATGGTCTCACAATGCCGTTAAGAAAAGCGACGACGGCGAATCTGACGAGATCATTCCGGGAGAGGGTACTGGGACAGTTCGGAGTGCGTAAAACCTTCATTTGCGACAACGGCGCCCAGTTTGCGAGCAGGATCTTCAGAGGATTCATCCAACAGATGGGCTGCGAACTCCAGTTCACCGCCCCATACTCGCCCCACGAAAATCCGACGGAGAGGGCGAATCGTACTGTGAAAACGATGGTCTCACAATTCCTGGACGGCCACCAGGACAGATGGGACGAACTACTCCCGGAAATATCCCTAGCAATCAACTCCAGCGTGTCTGACAGTACGGGGTTTAGTCCCTCATTCCTAGTTCAAGGGCGAGAACCACGCCTACCCCATTCACTGTACGAGGAAACGATCCCCGGGACAGCGAGTGAACCCCAGACGCCCACCCAAAAGGCAGAACGACTGAAGGAAATCTTCGCGGTAGCATCGGCCAACGCCCTACGCGCTAGTGCCGATCAAAGTAGACACTATAACTTGCGGCGGAGAAAATGGCGACCCACCAAAGGGATGCAGGTGCTGGTGAGACAACACAAGTTGTCAAAGGCATCTGAAAGCTTCGCGGCCAAGTTGGCCCCGAAATTCGACGGACCCTTCCGAGTAACGCGTTTTATCTCCCCCAACATCGTCCGACTGCAGAAGAGGGGCGAACGGAAACAGAGAGCCGCCAACATAGCGAAACTAAAAGAATTCCATGAGGCCGAAGCGAACGATCCAGTCAGCAGCGACACGACTATCCACGGCTCCGCGCCGTCCAGAGGACCGGACGAGATGACCGAAGATAACATCACGATGCCAGCGGAGTCTACCAGAGATGACTCTACGCCGGCGACTACACCAGATAACGCAGCCAGACGACCCGGAGAAGGCTCCCACGCAGGCGAGTCGAGGAAGAGTCCGTAAATATAACATAGCATAGCTTTAGTCAAACATGTATCCCCCTTGTATTTCATGAACTAATATCTAACACAGGCTGCACCAGTAGGTAGGGTTTCAGGTCAGAGTAATCAGGGTAATCTTAACATGTCTAACTTTAAGCAGGCAGATCAACGATGGAAGACGACGACGACGTCGTGTATATGGGCACGGTCGAACCCGACGACGTAGACAGAGGAAGGGCTAGAGAAAGAGCTGCACGCCGCCAACAACGAGGCCGTCCAGACGGCGAGCCGAGGGAAGATCGCCACAGGGAAGCCCCCCGACGAAACCTCGCCCCGCGACCCGGCCACGGGCCACCTGAGGCACCTGCACAGAACCAGGCACGGCGACGAGACCCAAGGAGCGGGCATGGGTGTATCCACCCTACGACCCACTGCCCATAGTGCCCCGGTCTCCCGACCCGGATCCCGGCACCAGCGAGGGGACGATTTGTGGACAGCCCGGTTCGTGGAGGGGCGCGAGGAGATGCACTACGCCACCATCCAGGGCGGCTACCGCATAGTCCAGCTGCGCCGGACCATATTGAAGGTGCAAGCGCCTCCGGGGGACGACCCGTCCAGATTGTGGCGCAGAGGAGGGCGAGCGCATTATGCAGAACCCCAGCTGACACAGCGGGCAGCCTGGCCAGAACCCACGCACACCCGAAACAAGGAACAACCCGAACGGAGTCCTCCACCAGCACTTTCGTCGGTCGACGCTCCCGCACCCCCGATCGCGGTCACTCCACCCCTACCGGTCGAGACACGCTCTCAAACCCCGGCGAGCAGCAGTTAACAACCCGAGGCCGACATCACCAAAGGGAACACCCGACCGAAGAAGCCGATAGTGCTGCTCCGGAGACTAGAAGTAGCCCCCGGTCCCGGGCCATCCTCGAAAACCCCGATCAGCACACGTCCCCGAGCCAGTAGCCCACAGCGATCAACACAGCGGTCGCAGCGAGGCTCTCGACACCCAAGGGACCACAAACGGCCGGCCTCGTCGACGCGGAGCCGGACGGCAACAAACCCGGCAACATCCCACCACAGCCGCCGGCGATCACGACAATCATCTAAGCCACGTAACCGGGAGGCGTCCAGACGAAGCGACAGGAGCCGACTGCGGCCGCCATCACCCAAAAATTTCAAGCGGTGGGAGCAGAATTCGTCCGATGAGGAAGGGGAGAGGCCTCTTTTCCGCAGAACATACCCGACGCACGGGACTCGGAGCGGACAGTGGGAAGTGGACACCGAGTCTTCCTTCCCGCAGGTGCGACTGCGGTGGAGAAGTCCGAACCCAAACCACGGTCTAAAGGAGACAGGGGTGTCAGGGACAACTACCTCGACCGAAACGGCAGAGAATCCCAAACGCCCAGTCCGAAGCGACCCCACCATCCCGGCACCCCATCCCGCCGGCGATCCGCCGATCGAATGCAAGCCAGGAACCACAGCAGGCACAGTCGCAGGTGACGCCTGGTGGACGATCTGGACGAACTAACAGATTTCACGAGGGGAACAACAGGCAGTCCCGGGTGCCCACTCGACATCGACGACCTGATGGAATACCTATCATCCCTAGGATCCGAACACCGACCAGACGACCCTATGGAAGAACCCTTCGAGGAGATGGTAACGGCACCTCCACACTGGCGAGTGCACACGCCCGACCGGAAGCTGCCCAGACGCTTGGTAGCCGAGGTGCAGAGCAATCGAGGAGCTTCCGCGAAACACGCCCGATTTGGACGGACATACCATGACCAACGGTACGCGATAACGATCGACACGCCAGAGGGGAAAATGGAGAAAGTTACCATCCGCTTACGCCCCCCGAAGTGCGGGGAGTGTGTGAGGCGCCAACCTAGCGCCCCACAAATTAGATTATAACTAGCCATAAGTTACCAATATTCCTATTAATGTTACCCCCCCTTTGAATTACGCACGGAGCGTAGCAAATCCCCTCATTTGCACGAAGCAACGAATACATTTTGATTTTGCCCACGGCAGCTTTAACCAGCTTTTTACCAGTGCCAGAACAAGTCATAGCCCACTGTGCCGCGCGCTAACGAACAGCAACACAAAAGGTACGGGGCGAAGAAGTCCCGTAAGAGAGGCTCGCGACGATCGCTGTTGGGAGATCGAACCAAAGCTAGGGATTCGAAATAACGGAACACGGCCGAAAGCTCGGCGAAACGAAAGTTCGAAATAGGCAAGCCGGCCCACGCGAGTGGGGAGACGACAGTTGGCAGAGAACTAGAAACCCGAGCGGTCGCAGAGATAAAGAAAAACGAGATTTTTAAGAGTGCGCATAGTGATCAGAGTGAGGACGCGAGGAAGTGAAAAAGCTAACGGCCCGAATTAAACACGCGGGACACAGCGACAGAGTTCTGGTAAACAATCGTTAGAGAGATCTGGTGCAGCCTGAGAGCCAAGGTTCACCCAGTCTTTGCTAATACGAATAAAGAAGAAGAATATAATAAGAATTTCGCCGACGTCTATTCTTTCTTTGGGTGGCTCACCTACCTACTTATTTCGGCGTGCCGAAACTATTCCCGACCATAGCGTAACCCCCGCCCGTTACTCCCACACTGGGACTCGAAAATATAGTTAGAACAGGCAACCAACGAAATCTGGAGATCCCGGGAGGCGTGTTAGTATAGTCGTGCTCTGTGGTTTTTACCGGGACGCGATTGTACGCGCACAGACCCATAGTCAGGGTGTGCTCTATGGTTTTTACCGAGACACACAGTTAGGAGTCCCGATCCCCACCAATCTAGTCAGAGCAGGCAATCAGTGAAACCTTGAGATTCCGGGAGGCGTGTTAGTGCAGTCGTGCTCCGTGGTTTTTACCGGGACGCGATTGTACGCGCACAGACCCATAGTTAGGGTGTGCTCTATGGTTTTCACCGAGACACACATCTAGGAGTCCCGATTCCCACCAATCTAGTCAGAGCAGGCGATCAGTGAAACCTTGAGATTCCGGGAGGCGTGCTAGTGTAGTCGCGCTCTGTGGTTTTTGCCGAGACACGATTATACGCGTACAGGCCCACCACCAGGTTGTACTCTATGGTCTTTACCGAGATACACAATTAGGGGTCTTAACTTAGTTATCCATTCAAGGTAGACGACACCCCAGGTCCGGGGCGCTATACGAGCGTGGCCGTATCATACAGCTCCTACTGGCCCACGTGCAAACCACGTCTTATTTATTTATCCCCTCTCTTGACCCCTTTAAACGTCACGAGACGCGCCTTCATCCCTCGCAGGTCCCTCTGTTTACAAATTTCTTGTAAAGGACCCTGAACAACCCTGAGTCATCACCAGAGCCTTAAGAACTACTTTACAATGTTCCGCTTCATAAGAAAATGCAAAGACCCAACTATAAAGATTGGAAAAATTGTTTCACCGACCGAATATAATGAAGCTTTCCATAAAATTGTTGAGATTATACAACATCACGAGTATAAAGAAGAAATCGAAAAGGTTCGGAAAGGATCTAGAGTTGGTCCTAGTCTTCAGCGGTTGAACCCATTCATCCATGAACACACAGGTACTTGGTGTTCTTTTTCGTTGTTGCGAGTAGGGGGGCGACTAGCTAAATCTCCTATATCATATGATGCCAAGTTTCCTTTGCTTTTGACAAAGCACTCCCAATTTGTGCGGAGCTACGTGCGTCATCTGCACCATGCGAATTTTCATGTCGGCCCACGAGCACTGGTGAACGTGCAGACCTCCTGAACGCTCAGGAGGTCTGCAGTCAGACAGTCCGATCATGTATGCGCTGCTTTAAATGCAAGCCTCGATTGCTGACTCAACTTATGGGGAATTTACCCGCAGATCGACTCCGTGCTCTCCGCCCATTTGCAATTTGCGGCGTGGATTTTTGTGGACCAGTATATACGACATTGAAAATTCGAGGAAGGCCCCCATACAAGTCATACATCGCGCTTTTTGTTTGTTTTGCGTCCAAAGCGGTTCACCTAGAAGTTGTATCAGATCTGTCCACTGACTCTTTTTTATTGGCTTTCCAAAGGTTCGTCGGGTGCCGAGGATATCCCCAAATCGTGCACTGCGACAACGCGACGAACTTCGTCGGAGCCAGCCGCCACCTCACCGCTCTACGGATGAGAATAGAGGAGCAGGGGGACGCAGTTCGCGAATTCGCATCAAAAAGCGAATGCGAATTTGCGTTCATACTGCCACGAGCGCCTCACATGGGAGGCCTTTGGGAGGCAGGAGAGCCTCCTCCTACGGGCGGTAGGCAGCGCGCTCCTAAACGCCGAAGAGCTCGCCACAGTCCTCGTCGGGATCGAAGCGGCAATGAACTCCAGGCCGCTGGGAGCTCTCAGCCAGGACCCAAGCGACGGCGAGGCACTAACGCCGGGCACCTGCTGATAGGCGGGTCGCTCATCGCCCCCCCAGCACTGCGGACTCCGGACCAGGAAAGTCTCAGCTGCTTACGGCGATGGCGACTTGTCTCGTCAGTCAGGCAATCGTTTTGGCGGCGATGGTCCCGCGAATATGTCCTGGGGCTCCAAATTCGGAGCAAATGGCACCAGCAGCAACCAAACCCAGAGGAAGGAGACCTCGTCCTCGTGGCCGAGGACAATCTTCCGCCGCAGGAGTGGCTCGTCGGGAGGATCATCGCCACGCACGCAGGGGAGGACGGCATGGTCAGGGTCGTTGACCTAAAGAGGAGTGACGGAGCAGAGTTCCGGCGGGCCATCCACAAGTTGGTGCCGCTGCCATTGGCTTGAAGCCCTGCAGGCCTTCAACGGGGCCGGTGTTTCGTCGTTTCTCGTCTGTTTTGTTTTGAATTGTATGAAGTCTAGTGTAAAATAGTTTAGGGCAAGGCGTGAGCGCAATAAAAGCTTACTCTCTCGCTCTTGGCTCTTGAATTATATATTCGTTGAAATTACAGCCACCCAAAGTTTTTTCCTGTTTCGTAATTAGAAAAACTATTCTACATTTTCAGGCGAAAATCCACAATTTTTAAGATACGAGGAAACCAAAAACGCAGAATCATAGAGAATGATCATATCTATAAGAATGCCAAATCTGGATCAGGTCGGATCATTATTATAGCCAGAAAGAACAAAAGAAATTTCAGTGGCCACGCAACGCCTTCCAAGCGCTTACTCATCCCCTCTCACTCCTCCTCCACTGCTTGCCCACCCGACCAGATGAGCGCCTAGATCTCAGAGACTATAGAAGCTACTAGATCAACCAAATTTTGTATACAGGGTCCTGAGATATCACTGAGCACTGTTACCAGTGCATTTACAATTTTCGCCCAGCTCACTTCCGCACAAGGACAAAAAACTGTGGCAACCACAATTTTTAAATAACTGAAAATGCAGAATCATAGAGAATGGCCATATCTACCAGGGGCCGAATTTGAATCAGATCGGATCATATGTATGTATGTACATATATATGTATTTTAAAACCAATGTAAATATAAATATGTAATGTAGTATGCGTATATGCTGTTTGAATGAGCCATTATAGTTAGGGAGTGAGAGGGATACCTGCGAATGCATTTGTTCACTCTATGAAAAGTAAGGGAATTGTCCATAAAAAAAATGCGAAATCAAAACACTATCGGCTGGCAAGTACGTGCGCTCTCTGTTTCCCCCTTCCACCTTATGACCAAGAGCCCCTCTCTCATCAAACAAGACGGATGCACGATGCGCTGTTAATCTGCTTTAAATGTTTTAGCAAGATCCCCCACCAATGGAACAATATCGGATGTGAAACCAGAGATCCATTGCTTATTAACTACGACATTGTGCTTTTTATACAAATCTGTGTTAACTAAATAACGAAGTGCTTCAAAAATGTTGGAAGGTCTAATGGTTTCAGCCATGAAGGCATGAAGATACTCTTTTCTACGCTTCAGGTGGAGCTGGTTAACCTGGGCTTCATGGAAAGCTCTTGGAAGCTCCTTCACGATATCGCTTACCGAAATAGGTACGTTTACAACTGCTCCTTTAATGGCATTTTGGCCTCTCCCCCCTGGAAATATAGGCTTAATTATCATAAATGGAAGTCGAGGAGAAATCAGTCGTTCCTCTAATGGAGTAAGCCCCTTTAAGCAGTTGGGCAGTTTAGGAATATCTAGTTCATTGAAGAAAAGCTTAGGCTTTTTACGCTTCCTAATGTTGCTTTGACATGTTCTGCAGAATTTTAATTTTGGGCAATCAGAAGGAAATTCTAGAAAGCTTTCAAGAGCGAAGATTTCAGCACTAAACTCGCAATAACTTTCTAAAAAGACACGAGTAATCGTAGAAATTTGTTTGGGGAACCACAGGCCTTTTTAAGAAAGGCAGACCTGATCAGGACCCAGCTTTACATTCCTATTATAAACTTCTTTTAGAGCTTCTAGGCCACTAAGCCTTATTCTGGGTCCTATATGTGCCCTATCTTCCTGGGAGATATTTGATCGTTCTTGCTGAATTAGGGAGGCGTTTCTTAAATTTTGCTCAATTCTATTACTGCTAACGCTTCTATGTTGGCTAACTCTCTGACTAACAGCTCTGGCAGTGTCAATTGCTGACTGTCTGACTGTCTAATCTGTGGGTCCCTTCGTCTAACTATATGTCCTACTGTATTTTGTGCCTGCTCTCTATCCCTATAGTCTGGGTCCTTTCTTCGTGTGGACTGACGCCGAGTATCGGTCACTTGCTCCTCACGTCCTACTGTATTTTGTGCCTGCTCTCTATCCCTATAGTCTGGGTCCTGTCTTCGTGTGGACCGACGCCGAGTATCGGTCACTTGTTCCTCACGTCTAATCTGTGGGTCCCTTCGTCTAACTATATGTCCTACTGTGTTTTGTGCCTGTTCAATATCCCTATAGACTGGGTCCTGTCTTCGTGAGGACCGACGCCGAGTATCGGTCACTTGTTCCTCACGTCTAATCTGTGCGTCTTCTCGTCTAACTGTATGTTCGGCAGTATTCTGGTCTGCTCTCTGGCCCTATACCTTCGGTTGAGTCTCCGTCTGGACCGACGTCTAGTATCGGCCACTTGTCGTCCATTCTGAGGATTTATCGCAACACTTGTTCCTACAGAATTCACTATCTGTTCGCCAGAGACGGCTGAATGCTCTTCCTGACCTACACCGGAAACCTGCATAGCAGTCACCTGATTTTGACCCTCATTCTCTTACTGCTGGTTCCTTGCGGGTTCAACGAACTCAGGGTCTGCTTCTATTAAAACTTCCCTGTTTCTAAATTTCTTTCTCTATTTGATCTGTTTCGCAATTTACGTCTCTGAGACTGTTGAGAAGCAGATTGCCTATTCCTTCGAGGCATAATAATATACAGATATAATAATAATAATGTATAATAATATAAATATAATAAAATAAAATAGAAAGATAATAAAACAACAAAAAACTAATAAAAATAAAATGAAATAAACAACTAATAATTGTATTAAATTATATTATAAAATCAATAATTAATTATATAATTAAGTAATAATAATATAATTAATTAATTAATATATGTATATTATCAATTAATACATATATGTATATTAATGATAATTATATTATTAATAATATTTATTATTGATTATATAAAATGTAATTAAATAAATAGAATTACTATAAAACGCTATACAACTT
Source organism: Drosophila helvetica (assembly GCA_963969585.1). Classification (NCBI taxonomy): domain Eukaryota; kingdom Metazoa; phylum Arthropoda; class Insecta; order Diptera; family Drosophilidae; genus Drosophila; species Drosophila helvetica. Next base: position 168,654 of record CAXALB010000007.1, on the reverse strand, counting down.
GTAAGGCCGGAGCCCGGGGCTTCCGCCATACAAGACGGCAGCGACCCGCCCCCGTGCGAACCAGAGGCCCGCATGAAGCGGCAGGGACCCACGGGGGCGCGAGACATAAGCCCGCGAGGAGTAACTACATTATTGTTTCTACATTATTATTTCCCATTATTAGTATTACATTAAGTAGAATTAAGGCATAGGATTAAGAATAATATAAGAGTCGCACGGGGCGAGAATTCGAGTTGCCCAGAGAGGCAGTAGGAGAGTAGCGGCACACAGCGCAATGCGCATGCCAAGAGCGTGGCCGATCGCCGCCCGAAGGCCAGGCCTCGGGGCGATCGGCGAGGAGCGAGGGACAGTGAGTGAGAGGACGGAGCCGGGACTAGTGGCCTCGAGCGAGATAAAAAAGTGAAAGTGTAAAATCGAGGAGAGACAAGGGAAAGGAAAGAAGGAAGAATAAACCCATGTAAAAACTGCCCAGCGTTTTGTCTTTATTTCGGGGCGAGGAAGTACCCAGTGGTGAGTCCCAGTTCCTTACCGGTATCCCGGTAGACCCTACCTCCCTTTCCCTTGCCACCGACCGACCGTCAGCGTAGGCTGCCCTCACCGTAGGTAATACAGGGGCGGGACCACCGAGCTAAAGCGGAAGTGCGATCGCGCGGGGAAGAGGCCCGTAGACCTGATCCGTCTTGACGTCTCAGAAAGTTACAAATTTCTTGTGACGGACCCTGGCTGCCTGAGTTCTATCTCCCCGGCCAGTGGCTTCTTTACAAGTGGCGCCCGAGCAGGGACTTGAGACGGAAAAGGGGTGTCAAATTGTCGGCGTAAAGAACCGAAAATTTGTCACAATCGGTCATTCTTCCATTCCACCAGCGCGCATCGCGGACCGGTAGGCGGGGGAACGAGAAAGAGAGGCTGTGGAGAGACGAGGTAGAGGCTAAGCGCTAGCGCTCTAATTCCCCCCCGTTTATGTTACCCCTCTCCTGTTTCGTTTATTGCATATAAATTCTTGTTCAGCATCGCGAAACTGAAACGATTTGTGTGCGCGGCCGTGTTAGCATTTCGTTTCCCCCCCCCGAGACGGCTCATCGCGCGACTACTCAAGCCGACGAGCAACCCTATGACCCACGAAGGGCGTGTCGTAGGTGCGCCGAGAACGACCACTACGCTCGAGAATGCTCTAATCCTCGGATCCTCTTCTGCGTAGGGCGACCAGGAACGAGGTATTAACACCCGAGTGGATGGAGGAAAGGGACGATGACCCGGGTAAGGATCGTCCGTGGCCCGAGGACTTGGAACCCGAACTGCAGGCGTTCCTGGAGGCGGAGCTCGAAGAATTTGAGGGACTCCAGGGCGTGTCCCATATCGCAGAGCACCGGATCATCATGAGGGATGACAAGCCGCTGAAGCAGCGCTACTATCCCAAGAACCCGGCCATGCAAAGGGTGATCGACAAACAGGTCGATGAGCTGTTGGAAACGGGGGCCGTGGAACCATCACGAAGTCCTCACAGTGCCCCGATAGTCTTGGTGCGGAAGAAGACGGGGGAGTGGCGTATGTGCGTGGACTTCAGGCAGCTCAACGCAACGCAACGCTCAACGTCTGTCCCGGACGCATACCCCATACCCAGGATAAACCACATCCTGGAAAAACTACGAAAGGCGAAGTTCATATCCACGCTGGACCTGAAAAACGGGTACTTGCAAATTTCGATGGCCCTAGATAGTAGGGAATGCACGGCTTTTACAGTGCCGGGAAGAGGCCTGTTCCATTGGCGAGTTATGCCCTTTGGGCTGCACTCAGCCAGTGCCACATTTCAGAGGGCGTTGGATACCGTAATCGGGCCGGAGTTGGAGCCGTGCGCCTTTGCCTACCTGGACGATATCATACTCGTCGGGGAAACCAAAGAGCAGCACGTGGCCAATCTGAAGGAGGTCTTCCAGCGCCTGCGAGCCGCTAATTTGAGGGTCAATCGCAAGAAGTGTGATTTCTTTCGGCAGGAGATGCGATATTTGGGCCACATGGTTACCGGGGACGGTATCGGAACGGACCCAGCGAAAGTGGAGGCGATACAGAACCTGAATGCCCCGACCAACCTTAAGGAGCTGAGGCAGTGCATCGGCATGGCATCTTGGTACCGAAGGTTCGTGCCGAACTTCGCTGATCTGGTACTGCCGCTGTCCACTCTACTCAAAAAGGGCGTCAAGTGGCATTGGGGCCAGGAACAGCAGGCTGCGTTAGATCTGCTCAAGGAAAAGCTCACCACGGCCCCGGTACTGGCGTGCCCGGACTTTGAGGAAAGGTTCACCCTCCAGACCGACGCTAGTGATTTCGGCCTGGGAGCGGTGCTGACCCAGACCATCGCCGATCAGGAGAAGGTGATAGCGTACGCGAGCCGTAAACTGCTGCCGGCGGAGCAGAATTACTCCGCGACGGAAAAGGAGTGCTTGGCCATAGTATGGTCCATCAGGAAGCTGAGATGCTACCTGGAGGGGTACCACTTCGAGGTCGTGACAGACCACCTGGCCTTGAAATGGCTGAACTCCATTGAGAGTCCCTCCGGTAGAATCGCCCGATGGGCTCTCGAGCTCGATTCGGCGTTCCCCGTAAATTCGTCTGCGATAATGGGGTACAGTTCGTCAGTCGGATGTTCAAGGCATATTTGGCGTCGCTGGGGGATGAGGTACAACACACTGCGCCGTACTGCCCACAGGAGAACCCGACCGAGAGGACGAACCGCACCGTCAAGACGATGATAGCACAGTTCATCGGAGACCAGCAGAGCACGTGGGACGAACTTTTACCGGAGATCTCGTTGGCCGTGAACTCGAGCATAGCCGACTCGACAGGATTCTCACCGGCGTTCCTGGTTCAAGGCCGAGAGCCGAGACTACCGGCAGCCACCCGGCTCAAGGAGGTGTTCGAGATCGTGAGAGGAAATCTGCAGAAGGCCGCCACCACACAAGCTCGACACTACAGTCTACGTAGGCGGGAGTGGCGACCAACCATCGGGGCGAGCGTATGGGTACGACAACACCAGCTGTCCAACGCAGCTGCGGGATTTGCGGCCAAACTGGCACCCAAGTTTGACGGCCCATACAAGGTGATCAGGTTCGACTCCCCCAACATCGTGAGGCTGAGTAAGTTTGGGGAGCGGAAAATCAAGACGGCCAACATAGCGCAATTAAAGCCGTTCTATGCGGCTGAAACGGAAGGGGCAGTCCAAGAAGGGGTAGGGGGAGACTAGTCGGGGACGAGGCGCTCAGACAAACAGTACCCTTTAGCATGGCCCGCACTAGACCCGTCCCGACCAAACGAGGCATAGTAGCGACCATCGCCCACTCCAGGGCGATTCAGAGAAACCACGCTAATACCTTTGTGTTTACAGGATACCATGGAGCGAGGAACAGCGACTGTGCGGACGTTCGAGGCGGCGTCAAGCGGAGAAGAGGACGGGCCCCTATTCCGGCGGCGATTCACCGAGGAACGGGCCAACGGTGACGGCCAGACGGAGCGGCAGCCGCCAGCAGACACCCCGGGGAAGACCGGGCAGACGAGCCCTGCCGCAGTGGCCAACCCAAGGGCGACCTCGAAGGCCCGCTCGCCGTCCCCCAAACTGGACACCTCCACCCGACCGGGTCGAGCGTCCGTCGTTGAGGGGCTACTACCGCAGGGGCCGACGATTGGCGGCTGCGACGACAGGAACCGGGAGGGGCAGCCAACTCCTAAACCCGAATGCGTGGGCCGACTGCAGGGGCAGGCGCCGCCTGATGCGGTCGCGCGGGGACCAGCCGAGTACCGCCGCGCCGCCAGAGGAGGCGGGAGTGGCCATGACCGAGTTCCAGGCAAAGGTCCCGGCACCGGAGGCGTACACCATCCGGGGCGGCCCCGCCGAACTTCCGGGCCGCATCCTGTGCCAAGTCGAAGCAGAGAGGACCCGTCGACGCCGAGAGCAGATCCACGTCAGGAGCCGCGCGACCCTGCTGGAGGACGGGGTAGCGTACCACGTCACGTGGAAGCGAGGCGGCGCCGTCACGGTCTTGCTGGAGGATCGAAAGGGGGGGGTGTAAGGCCGGAGCCCGGGGCTCCCGCTATACAAGACGGCAGCGACCCGCCCCCGTGCGAACCAGAGGCCTGCATGAATTGGCAGGGACCCACGGGGGCGCGAGACATAAGCCCGCGAGGAGTAACTACATTATTGTTTCTACATTATTATTTCCCATTATTAGTATTACATTAAGTAGAATTAAGGCATAGGATTAAGAATAATATAAGAGTCGCACGGGGCGAGAATTCGAGTTGCCCAGAGAGGCAGTAGGAGAGTAGCGGCACACAGCGCAATGCGCATGCCAAGAGCGTGGCCGATCGCCGCCCGAAGGCTAGGCCTCGGGGCGATCGGCGAGGAGCGAGGGACAGTGAGTGAGAGGACGGAGCCGGGACTAGTGGCCTCGAGCGAGATAAAAAAGTGAAAGTGTAAAATCGAGGAGAGACAAGGGAAAGGAAAGAAGGAAGAATAAACCCATGTAAAAACTGCCCAGCGTTTTGTCTTTATTTCGGGGCGAGGAAGTACCCAGTGGTGAGTCCCAGTTCCTTACCGGTATCCCGGTAGACCCTACCTCCCTTTCCCTTGCCACCGACCGACCGTCAGCGTAGGCTGCCCTCACCGTAGGTAATACAGGGGCGGGACCACCGAGCTAAAGCGGAAGTGCGATCGCGCGGGGAAGAGGCCCGTAGACCTGATCCGTCTTGACGTCTCAGAAAGTTACAAATTTCTTGTGACGGACCCTGGCTGCCTGAGTTCTATCTCCCCGGCCAGTGGCTTCTTTACAAGTGGCGCCCGAGCAGGGACTTGAGACGGAAAAGGGGTGTCAAATTGTCGGCGTAAATAACCGAAAATTTGTCACAATCGGTCATTCTTCCATTCCACCAGCGCGCATCGCGGACCGGTAGGCGGGGGAACGAGAAAGAGAGGCTGTGGAGAGACGAGGTAGAGGCTAAGCGCTAGCGCTCTAATTCCCCCCCGTTTATGTTACCCCTCTCCTGTTTCGTTTATTGCATATAAATTCTTTTTCAGCATCGCGAAACTGAAACGATTTGTGTGCGCGGCCGTGTTAGCATTTCGTTTCCCCCCCCCGAGACGGCTCATCGCGCGACTACTCAAGCCGACGAGCAACCCTATGACCCACGAAGGGCGTGTCGTAGGTGCGCCGAGAACGACCACTACGCTCGAGATTGCTCTAATCCTCGGATCCTCTTCTGCGTAGGGCGACCAGGAACGAGGTATTAACACCCGAGTGGATGGAGGAAAGGGACGATGACCCGGGTAAGGATCGTCCGTGGCCCGAGGACTTGGAACCCGAACTGCAGGCGTTCCTGGAGGCGGAGCTCGAAGAATTTGAGGGACTCCAGGGCGTGTCCCATATCGCAGAGCACCGGATCATCATGAGGGATGACAAGCCGCTGAAGCAGCGCTACTATCCCAAGAACCCGGCCATGCAAAGGGTGATCGACAAACAGGTCGATGAGCTGTTGGAAACGGGGGCCGTGGAACCATCACGAAGTCCTCACAGTGCCCCGATAGTCTTGGTGCGGAAGAAGACGGGGGAGTGGCGTATGTGCGTGGACTTCAGGCAGCTCAACGCAACGCAACGCTCAACGTCTGTCCCGGACGCATACCCCATACCCAGGATAAACCACATCCTGGAAAAACTACGAAAGGCGAAGTTCATATCCACGCTGGACCTGAAAAACGGGTACTTGCAAATCCCGATGGCCCTAGATAGTAGGGAATGCACGGCTTTTACAGTGCCGGGAAGAGGCCTGTTCCATTGGCGAGTTATGCCCTTTGGGCTGCACTCAGCCAGTGCCACATTTCAGAGGGCGTTGGATACCGTAATCGGGCCGGAGTTGGAGCCGTGCGCCTTTGCCTACCTGGACGATATCATAGTCGTCGGGGAAACCAAAGAGCAGCACGTGGCCAATCTGAAGGAGGTCTTCCAGCGCCTGCGAGCCGCTAATTTGAGGGTCAATCGCAAGAAGTGTGATTTCTTTCGGCAGGAGATGCGATATTTGGGCCACATGGTTACCGGGGACGGTATCGGAACGGACCCAGCGAAAGTGGAGGCGATACAGAACCTGAATGCCCCGACCAACCTTAAGGAGCTGAGGCAGTGCATCGGCATGGCATCTTGGTACCGAAGGTTCGTGCCGAACTTCGCTGATCTGGTACTGCCGCTGTCCACTCTACTCAAAAAGGGCGTCAAGTGGCATTGGGGCCAGGAACAGCAGGCTGCGTTAGATCTGCTCAAGGAAAAGCTCACCACGGCCCCGGTACTGGCGTGCCCGGACTTTGAGGAAAGGTTCACCCTCCAGACCGACGCTAGTGATTTCGGCCTGGGAGCGGTGCTGACCCAGACCATCGCCGATCAGGAGAAGGTGATAGCGTACGCGAGCCGTAAACTGCTGCCGGCGGAGCAGAATTACTCCGCGACGGAAAAGGAGTGCTTGGCCATAGTATGGTCCATCAGGAAGCTGAGATGCTACCTGGAGGGGTACCACTTCGAGGTCGTGACAGACCACCTGGGATGAGGTACAACACACTGCTCCGGACTGCCCACAGGAGAACCCGACCGAGAGGACGAACCGCACCGTCAAGACGATGATAGCACAGTTCATCGGAGACCAGCAGAGCACGTGGGACGAACTTTTACCGGAGATCTCGTTGGCCGTGAACTCGAGCATAGCCGACTCGACAGGATTCTCACCGGCGTTCCTGGTTCAAGGCCGAGAGCCAAGACTACCGGCAGCCACCCGGCTCAAGGAGGTGTTCGAGATCGTGAGAGGAAATCTGCAGAAGGCCGCCACCACACAAGCTCGACACTACAATCTACGTAGGCGGGAGTGGCGACCAACCATCGGGGCGAGCGTATGGGTACGACAACACCAGCTGTCCAACGCAGCTGCGGAATTTGCGGCCAAACTGGCACCCAAGTTTGACGGCCCATACAAGGTGATCAGGTTCGACTCCCCCAACATCGTGAGGCTGAGTAAGTTTGGGGAGCGGAAAATCAAGACGGCCAACATAGCGCAATTAAAGCCGTTCTATGCGGCTGAAACGGAAGGGGCAGTCCAAGAAGGGGTAGGGGGAGACTAGTCGGGGACGAGGCGCTCAGACAAACAGTACCCTTTAGCATGGCCCGCACTAGACCCGTCCCGACCAAACGAGGCATAGTAGCGACCATCGCCCACTCCAGGGCGATTCAGAGAAACCACGCTAATACCTTTGTGTTTACAGGATACCATGGAGCGAGGAACAGCGACTGTGCGGACGTTCGAGGCGGCGTCAAGCGGAGAAGAGGACGGGCCCCTATTCCGGCGGCGATTCACCGAGGAACGGGCCAACGGTGACGGCCAGACGGAGCGGCAGCCGCCAGCAGACACCCCGGGGAAGACCGGGCAGACGAGCCCTGCCGCAGTGGCCAACCCAAGGGCGACCTCGAAGGCCCGCTCGCCGTCCCCCAAACTGGGCACCTCCACCCGACCGGGTCGAGCGTCCGTCGTTGAGGGGCTACTACCGCGGGGGCCGACGATTGGCGGCTGCGACGACAGGAACCGGGAGGGGCAGCCAACTCCTAAACCCGAATGCGTGGGCCGACTGCAGGGGCAGGCGCCGCCTGATGCGGTCGCGCGGGGACCAGCCGAGTACCGCCGCGCCGCCAGAGGAGGCGGGAGTGGCCATGACCGAGTTCCAGGCAAAGGTCCCGGCACCGGAGGCGTACACCATCCGGGGCGGCCCCGCCGAACTTCCGGGCCGCATCCTGTGCCAGGTCGAAGCAGAGAGGACCTGTCGACGCCGAGAGGAGATCCACGTCAGGAGCCGCGCGACCCTGCTGGAGGACGGGGTAGCGTACCACGTCACGTGGAAGCGAGGCGGCGCCGTCACGGTCGTGCTGGAGGATCGAAAGGGGGGTGTGTAAGGCCGGAGCCCGGGGCTCCCGCCATACAAGACGGCAGCGACCCGCCCCCGTGCGAACCAGAGGACCGCATGAATTGGCAGGGACCCACGGGGGCGCGAGACATAAGCCCGCGAGGAGTAACTACATTATTGTTTCTACATTATTATTTCCCATTATTAGTATTACATTAAGTAGAATTAAGGCATAGAATTAAGAATAATATAAGAGTCGCACGGAGCGAGAATTTGAGTTGCCCAGAGAGGCAGTAGGAGAGTAGCGGCACACAGCGCAATGCGCATGCCAAGAGCGTGGCCGATCGCCGCCCGAAGGCCAGGCCTCGGGGCGATCGGCGAGGAGAGAGGGCCAGTGAGTGAGAAGACGGAGCCGGGACTAGTGGCCTCGCGCGAGATAAAAAAGTGAAAGTGTAAAATCGAGGAGAGATAAGGGAAAGGAAAGAAGGAAGAATAAACCCCTGTAAAAACTGTCCAGCGTTTTGTCTTTATTTCGGGGCGAGGAAGTACCCAGTGGTGAGTCCCAGTTCCTTACCGGTATCCCGGTTGACCCTACCTCCCTTTCCCTTGCCACCGACCGACCGTCAGCGTAGGCTGCCCCCACCGTAGGTAATACAGGGGCGGGACCACCGAGCTAAAGGGGAAGTGCGATCGCGCGGGGAAGAGGCCCGTAGACCTGATCCGTCTTGACGTCTCAGAAAGTTACAAATTTCTAGTGACGGACCCTGGCTGCCTGAGTTCTATCTCCCCGGCCAGTGGCTTCTTTACAAACTATAAAAGAAGAAAAAGAAATAATAAAATATATGACTTAAATATGTCCCCTGGCGAGAGCAGCGACGTCCGTTCTCAGCCGCTATAGAAGCAGCGACGTCCGGCCTCAGTCTCCAGAAAGCAGCGACGTCAGCAGCGGCACCGAAAAGAGCGCGAAGCACCGACGCAGTTAGCAGCTAATAGTTAATAGCTTCTGACAGACGATCAGCACAGAAAAACTAAAGCTTTATATCTTAATGAGCAAGCACTACTTGTATTTAATAAGTTAAGAACTAAACTAGTTTAAATGGGATTAATTAACGTATTTTATCGAGATCGGAAATCGGAAAGTCTCTATCGCTCTCCTTGGCTCCATATCGACTGGTTATACCAAAACAATGCCTACTAAAATTCCGCCGTTTTTTCCGCGAGAGTCAAGAGAGAAGAGAATAGAGAAATTTGGAGCAAGAGAACGAATGGAGTCAAACCATTAACGGAAAATTAAATTTTTACAGGAATATATCTATCGGAGCCGATTCTATATACATACATACATGCATACATATATGTGTTAACATACATACTCCTTCTAATTCGATTGCGTGGGGTGGTAGGAGGTTAATGTTTTGGTTTCAAACAAATGATGTTGCGAAGCACTCTCTCTCTCTCTCTCTCTCTCTCTCTCTTATTGACGCTGTTAGCAAATGAGACATCCAAGGTGAATTAAATAATGAGGTGACGTCGTCCGTTGTGGAGAGGACCATGAACTCTTTTTCGGCGCTCAGCATACGACAAACGGAGGGTTCTCGAAAGAGAGCAGATGTTGTGACGCAGGTGTTGTCACCTTATTACTTAATTCATCTTGGAGACATACGGATGAGTATAAATATACAGTTTCTCTATTGAGAGAGCACTTGTCTGAGTGGGGCAGAGAGTTCTAAAGTGGAAAGAGAGATAGAGAGAAACACTCAAAGAAACGTAACGGCTTTTTTCTCATTCCTTTGACACGCATTTTTAGAGTGAAACAGATTGCGTTCCCCCTCCCCATACTGTAACGGTTTAAAAATTGTTTACCGTGTGGAAGAGGGTGGGGGGATCTTGTTAAAACATTTAAAGCAGATTAACAGCGCATCGTGCATCCGTCTTGTTTGATGAGAGAGGGGATCTTGGTCATAAGGTGGAAGGGGGAAACAGAGAGCGCACGTACTTGCCAGCCGATAGTGTTTTGATTTCGCAGTTTTTTTTATTTTTTTCATAGAGTGAACAAATGCATTCGCAGGTGTCACTCTCTCACTCCCTAACTATAATGGCTCATTCAAACAGCATATACGCATACTATATTACATATGTATATTTACATTGGTCAATGTGGGAGGGCGGTGATTGTGGTAAGATATAGAGAAGCAGGCAGCGCATCGCGTTTGATTGATGGAGTGGGAGTGTTGGTCAGAAGGTGAAAGGGGGAAAAGAAAAAGAGAGAACGCCTGCAAGCAGCTAGTATAGGGTTCACGCCTGGGTTGCCGGGAATAGCTATTAGTCATTACGTGGCGAAGCAGAAGACGAGGAAGAGTGTAAGAGAGAGAGTGTGAGAGACGGAGCAAACGCATATCTACTAAACCAATCTAAATGGTTTTCTTCATTCTGGCTGTAATAATGATCCGATCTGATTAAAATTCGGCCCCTGTTAAATATGGCCATTCTCTATGATTCTGCATTTTCAGTTATTTAAAAATTGTGGTTGCCACAGATTTTTGTCCTTGTGCGGAAGGGAGCTGGGCGAAAATTGTAAATGCACTGGTAACAGTGTGATATCTCAGGACCCTGTATACAAAATTTGGTTGATCTAGCTTCTATAGTCTCTGAGATCTAGGCGCTCATCTGGTCGGGTGGGCAAAGCAGTGGAGGAGGAGTGAGAGGGGATGAGTAAGCGCTTGGAAGGCTTTGCGTGGCCACTGAAATTTCGTTTGTTCTTTCTGGCTATAATAATGATCCTGATCTAGATTCGGCAATCTTATAGATATGATCATTCTCTATGATTCTGCGTTTTTGGTTTTCTCGTATCTTAAAAATTGTGGATTTTCGCTTTTGTGGGGCGGAAAAATTTTGAAATACACTTGTACTGAAGTGATATCACAGGAGCATGGATAGAGAGTTTGGTTGCTCTAGCTCTTATAGTCTCTGAGATCTAGGCGCTCATCTAGACGAATGGGCATAGCACCCACCCCGGTGTGTGAGAGAGAGCGAGAGGGAGCGATGCATTTCGAAATGGTTTTCTTCATTGTGGCTATATTTATGATCCGATCTGATCCAGATTCAACACTCTGATAGATATGATCATTCTCTATGATTCTGCGTTTTTTGTTTTCTCGTATCTTAAAAATTGTGGATTTTCGCCTGAAAATGTAGAATAGTTTTTCTAATTACGAACCGGAAAAACTTTGGGTGGCTGTAATTTTATTAAGAGGCGGGAAGAGAGGAATAATGCGTGCGCTCGATCAAAATCAATTTCAACGAATATATAATTGCCCTAAACTAACTTACACTAGACTTCATACAATTCAAAATAAAACAGACGAGAAACGACGAAACACCGGCCCCGTTGAAGGCCTGCAGGGCTTCAAGCCAATGGCAGCGACGCCAACTTGTGGATGGCCCGCCGGAACTCTGCTCCGTCACTCCTCTTTAGGTCAACGACCCTGACCATGCCGTCCTCCCCTGCGTGCGTGGCGATGATTCTCCCGACCAGCCACTCCTGCGGCGGAAGATTGTCCTCGGCCACGAGGACGAGGTCTCCTTCCTCTGGGTTGGGTTGCTGCTGGTGCCATTTGCCCCGAATTTGGAGCCCCAGGACATATTCGCGGGACCATCGACGCCAAAACGCTTGCCTGACTGACGAGACAAGTCGCCATCGCCGCAAGCAGCTGAGACTCTCCTGGTCCGGAGTCCGCAGTGCTGGGGGGGCGATGAGCGACCCGACTATCAGCAGGTGCCCGGCGTTAGTGCCTCGCCGTCGCTTGGGTCCTGGCTGAGAGCTCCCAGCGGCCTGGAGTTCATTGCCGCTTCGATCCCGACGAGGACTGTGGCGAGCTCTTCGGCGTTTAGGAGCGCGCTGCCTACCGCCCGTAGGAGTAGGCTATTTGCAGTTTTTACACCTGCCTCCCAAAGGCCTCCCATGTGAGGCGCTCGTGGCGGTATGAACGCAAATTCGCATTCGCTTTTTGATGCGAATTCGCGAACTGCGTCCCCCTGCTCTTCTATTCTCATCCGTAGAGCGCTGAGGTGGCGGCTGGCTCCGACGAAGTTCGTCGCGTTGTCGCAGTGCACGATTTGGGAAGAGAATAAAAAAGAGTCAGTGGACAGATCTGATACAACTTCTAGGTGAACCGCTTTGGACGCAAAACAAACAAAAAGCGCGATGTATGACTTGTATGGGGGCCTTCCTCGAATTTTCAATGTCGTATATACTGGTCCACAAAAATCCACGCCGCAAATTGCAAATGGGCGGAGAGCACGGAGTCGATCTGCGGGTAAATTCCCCATAAGTTGAGTCAGCAATCGAGGCTTGCATTTAAAGCAGCGCATACATGATCGGACTGTCTGACTGCAGACGTGCAGATGACGCAAGTAGCTCCGCACAAATTGGGAGCGCTTTGTCAAAAGCAAAGGAAACTTGGCATCATATGATATAGGAGCTTTAGCTAGTCGCACCCCTACTCGCAACAACGAAAAAGTACACCAAGTACCTGTGTGTTCATGGATGAATGGGTTCAACCGCTGAAGACTAGGACCAACTCTAGATCCTTTCCGAACCTTTTCGATTTCTTCTTTATACTCGTGATGTTGTATAATCTCAACAATTTTATGGAAAGCTTCATTATATTCGGTCGGTGAAACAATTTTTCCAAACTTTCTAGTTGGGTCTTTGCATTTGCTTATGAAGCGGAACATATATGGAAACACTCTAAGCATCGGGCGAACGAGAGAGGAGCACCGGCGAAATCTGGAGGAGGTTTTCCGCCGACTTGTAAGGAAGTTCCTGTCTCAGGCCGGGGTACAGCCTCTCAGTCTGTCCAGGGCCTGATCTTCCATACAGCAAATTTGTATTTTCAGACCAAAGAGAGGGATCGGGGCGTGTGTCAGGTGCGGGGTTCGTTCTGACTGAGGGGGGGGGGGGGGGGAAACCCGAGTGCGAAGGGATCGCGCGGGTGAGGGTCACCCGGCGACACACGTGGCTCGCCTAGTACAGATTACCCTAGGTTAGGTTTGCAGGGGTGTGGAAGGGGTCTATCCTCCACGGTGACCGGTCGTAACACGGGCGGCCTGGCTGTGGCCGCCGGCGGGGAAAACACGTGTTGTGGGGCCGTGGTCCCGGGGGGGGGTAGGGTGTGCTCAGCACCTCGTGGCGCGTGCGGAGGCGGGGCGTATGACCCGGGGGGGGCTCGGTGTACGTGGAGTGGAGCACGTGGTGTCGACTGTACCGTCAACGGGGAAGACTAGGTTAAGGAGGGAGACCAAGGGGGAAGGAGGGGCGTCAGGTTCGCAAATTCGTGGCGTCCGCGTACAAACTTGCTCGCTGGCGTCCCCAAGGATAGGGAAGGGGGTGTTCTACAGGAGGAGTTTTCTACCAGAGAGGGGGGGGAGAGCTCAGTTCGTGGAAGCCGTGGCATCCGCGTACAACTCCACTGGCTGAGGTCCCCGGCATGCAAATGGAATATTTTTAATGGTACAATGACGAAGGGGAAGGGGTTAAAACCATCGGGCGGCGAATATTGGCGGTGGTTATGTGCAATGGTCATAGATATGTGAATAATTGACGTTTGTTTTAATTCAGTGATTTATTGTCTGCCTGCTTATCTATCTATACATATATGTGTGAAAATCTAATCCCTACGTCGCACCTATCTCCCTCTCACTCACTTACGCCAGGTCAGCTTACCCCTCTTGCTCCGTAGAACTCTGGTCCATCATCTCTTTTCTCTGCGACTGCTGCTCCTCGCTGGTCCAGGAAAAATGGCGGACCTCGTGCTGTCCGTTTTGGTTTTTTTTCGGTGTTTTAATTTTCCCGCACTCACGACTGCCCTTGGGAGAGGCTCGAATTTCACTCCCGATCTCCATCATTTTTGGCAGCCGGCTCAGCCAGCCGTTCGAGCCTCTGCTCCCAGCTTCTGCCGCGACCCGGCGCTTTTGTCGCGTTTTTTTTCTCTCGCTCTCCTTGGGTCGTGCGGGGGTGCTTTCGGCGCAGCTTTCGCTCTCCTCGGGGTCGTGCGTGGGCGCTATTGGCGCAGCTTTCGCTCTCCATGATTTTGGCAGCTGGCTCAGCCAGCCGTTCGAGCCTCTGCTCCCAGCTTCTGCCGCGACCCGGCGCTTTTGTCGCGTGCCTTTTGCTCGCTCTCTTTGGGTCGTGCGTGGCTTGCTTCGGCATGTGAGGGTGGGTTTTGCATTTGTCTTCGCTCCGTGTCTCTGCTGCTGGTCTCTGCCGTGATCTCTGCTCTGATCTCTGCTCTCTGCTCCGGTGTCTGCTGTCGGTCTCTGCCGTTATCTCTGCTCTGCTCTCTGCTCCGGTTTCTGCTGCTGGTCTCTGCCGTTATCTCTGCTCTGCTCTCTGCTCTCTGCTCCGGTGTCTGCTGCTGGTCTCTGCTCCAGCCTCTGCCGCTACGTTTGCTGCCAGTGATGCTCTCTGCTGGTCTCTGCCAGTGCTGCGCTCCCTTAAATAATACTTCCTTTTCCGTTCTCTTACTCTATATTTATGTTATTTGGATTAAGGCTTAATAGCTAGTGAACAAAAGGGGGAAGAAATTAAAAATAAAAATATTCTTGGCAGGCTCCAGCCTGGTCTGTATCTCTTCGCCTCCCGGACGAATGTTGCTCCTTGTTGGCCTACGTCGTTGTGAAGGGGTATGCTCCTTCACACTCTCTTCCTACTTCGGGGGCCGGATTGAGATGAACACCTGGCCTCCCCGATTTGTGGAGACCCGAAACTGTCGGCCCTCGTGCTCCTCGATGGTCCGGGTTCGAGGCCCGTTGACCCGTGCGCGTTGCAAGAGGTTGTCCCGTAGCGTGACTGGGATGCGCCTCTCCGGGGTCTCCACCCTCCATTCCGCGGGTGCTACTGGCCACCCCTGTTCCTCCTGGAGCTCGTGTAATGCGGGCATCCCATCGAACAGGACCAGGAGATCTTCGAGCCCTGATTCGCTTAGCTCGAGCGAGGTGTCCGCTTCCTCGCTGGCCCCCTCGGGTGGTAGCTGAGGAATCTCCTCGTCGTAGTCGGCTTCCTCGATAGGTGCGGGGGCTTGGGCACCGTTAGGGTTCCTTGGCTCGGCTACGCCTGGTCTGGGTGACTGTGGTCGCTCTACCTCAGGCTCCGGTGCGGGTATGTCCGCGTTGGGCGCAGCCTCTACCTCGAGGGGCTCCGGTGCGGGTATCTCCGCGTTGGGCGCAGCCTCTACCTCGAGGGGCTCCGGTGCCGGGACGTGAGGTGGGTCCATTGGCTCCGCGGGCACTAGAAGCGGGGATGGTGGCCTTTCCACTTCTGGTCCTTCGTCGGATCCGGAGGAACCCCAACCTGCGTCGATGCCTGATTCCGGACCTGGCCGTATGAGGGTGCTTTCATCGTCCCCTCGTAGACGTCCGTCGTCTGCCCCCATGGGTTCGTCGTCATCTCGAGGCGGTAGGCTGCCTCTGCCGGAAGATGACCCCGGCGATCGTCGACAAGCGTATGCGCCCAGTGGCCGGTACCTGCGGCGTCTATTTTGCCCCGGCGGCTCCCTGGCCTCGGCTCGTGCCCGGGCTAGGTCTTCCTCGACCTGTCGACGGATGTCTGGGGATCTGGCTCTCTCGGGTGCAGCGGGGACGGGCTCTTGTCCGGCCAACCACTCCCCGACCAATTGCTCTCGATCGGGTATCACTAGAGCCTGTAGGTCTTCCCATGGTCCTGCCTCGGGCATGGGTTCCAACGGGGCTGGGTTGATGCCGGCCTGTGATGGCGCTCCCTCGTCCGAACTGATGTCGGAGTAGTGAGGTGGGTTATGCTTCGTCCCTAATGGTCCCTGCTTCTGCTTCTCGTTGTTGTGGCCGTCGAGCTGCTCTGCAGCCTCGCCTTCGTGGTCGCTCCAGTCGTAGCCCCACCCCGGTGCGGCGTCTATGGGTGCGTCGTGGCCGATATCTACTATACGTGCTGCTCGCTGGGGTTGGGGCCCGGAGCCGTTTCGGAGTGGTGTGCTTGCGCAGGGTGCCGCTGCTCCCGGCCGCATTGGGTTGCGTTTTGATCGCCGCTCATACGTGTGGCGCCAAGCTACGCGGGGTGGTGCCAGCTGTGGTTTCCGCGTCCTCCTCTTCGGGCTTGTCGGCCCTGGAGATCGGCTTTGGTCGGGCTTGGCTTGGGCCAGTTGATGGCAGAGGTCCCGCAACCGGTTGACCTCCTCGCGGAGCAACTGGTTCTCGACGCGTAGGAGTTGGGCCTCGGTTAGGGATTCCGGGCGCCGGCCCTGTCGGGGGATGCCCATGGCCACCGTCTGGTCTCCGGCGGCGTAGAGGCGTTGTCTAGCTTCGCGGGACGTGGAGGGTCCCTCGGATTCGTGGGGTTCCCCAGACGCGTGATGCGACCTGGTCGTTGTGGCCTTGGCTGCTCGGAGGCGCTGAACGGCGTCCTTTAGGATCGCGATGCTCACTGGGCCTTTTAGTGGAGGCAGTGTTGGGGTTGGTGCCCGTGGGTTTGCTGGGTTTTCTTGGCGGGTCGGCCTGGTCTTGACGTCGTGTGCTTGGTTTGCCTTTATGAAGGCTAGCGGTGGTTCTGCTGGCCTGGTGGCGTTGCTGGACTGCGGTTGTCCGATGGCGCTTGCGGGTCTTTCTTCGTGGTCTGATTTTCCTGATTGGGTGTGCGATGGCAAAGGGGGCTCGTTCGGTGTTGACGGGTAGACGTGGGCTGCTACCCCTGGTGGCGACGCGCCTCTAGGGTGTCCTTGGTGATCACCTTCTGCCCCTAAAGGCGGTGCGTCGTCCGCCCGGCCGATGTTCGGGTCTTCGTTCCTAAGGAGGAAACCCTCGGGGTTAAAGCCTGGATAATTATGCTATTTCCCTATCCCTGCCCTACCTATAGGTGCGACTTACATGTTGGAGCTAAAGCTAAGGTATGGTGTGGTTATTACAATGTTGGGCTTAATGACTATTTACGTAGAGGTGAGTGTGGTCTTACTGTGTGTGTATACGCGGCTGCCCCTTGCGGGGCGAGGACGTTAGGACAGCGCACTGCCCTAAGTGGCCCTCATGAACTCGCGGGTGGGAGGGCTCGTCCGCCCGAGTCGTCTTCGTCTGCGGTGTCTTCGTGTTTTTCATCATCGTGGCGTTCGTGGTATACCTTGAGATCCGCCAGTCCGGCGGTTCGTCGTTGCCGTCCGTTGGGTTGCTGCAGGCGTACTATGGTCGGGGAGAGGAACTTTATTACCCGATATGGACCCTCGTACTTTGGTGCCAGCTTCGCAGCGAAATTGTCCGCTGCCTTGGAGAGATGGTGCGTTCGTAGCATGACCAGTGTCCCGATGGTGGGCCTCCATTCACGTCGTCTGAGGTTGTATAACCTCCCCTGGTTCTGTGATGCCTGTTGGGTGTTTTGGCGCACCACCTTGAAGATCTCCTGCAGTCTCGTAGCTTTGTCGGGCTCCTGGTAACCGTGGCTCCCGTCCCAGTACGAGGAACGCTGGGCTGAAGCCTGTGGTGGCGGAAGCGCTACTGTTGATGGCCAGGCTGAGTTCGGGAAGCAGGTCGTCCCACGTTCGTTGATCTCCATCGATGTACTGGGCAATCATTGTCTTGATTGTCCTGTTGGCGCGCTCGGTGGGGTTTTGCTGGGGGGTGTACGGTGCTGTGTGTTCATATTCGATGCCGGCTAATTTGCAGAAATTTCGGAACGAGCGACTTGTGAACTGCGTCCCATTGTCGCAGACGAGTTTCCGGGGGCTGCCGAACCTACCCAGAATTCGTTCTCGGAATGCCTTCTCTAGGAGGGCTGTCGTAGCCTTGCGGAGTGGAATCAGTTCTACCCATTTGCTGAAAGCGTCGAAAAACACCAAGAGCATGGTGTTCCCGTGCTTGGACCGAGGCAAAGGGCCCACAAAGTCTGCACATATGATGTCCAGTGGTCCTTGGGCCTGTCGTGTGTGCATATGTCCTGCCGGTTTGACTTGGCTCACCTTGAATCGCTGGCAACTACCACATCGTTGGACGTAGCGCGCGACATCTCGGTAGAGTCCAGGCCAGTAGTACCGCTGGGTGATTCGCGTGGCTGTCTTTCGGATTCCTAGGTGTCCTGCTGTTGGGTGGATGTGGCATTCTTCTAACACTCGTTGCCGATGGTCCTTGGCGACGCACAATTTCCACTGAATGGGGTCCTCTTCGATCGATCTGTTGCTTGCCTGTTTGTAGATCTGCCCGTTTTCCGTGATGAACTCTGGATGTTTCTCTGGCTGGTCCTGGATGCGTTTGAGTAGCCGTCTGAGCCATGGGCAGAGGTTCTCCTCTTCATCAGTGCGCTGGAGCGCCTCCACTGGCTGTCGTGAGAGGGTGTCGGCCACGATATTCTGGCTTCCACGTCGGTAATGGATGTCGAACTGGTACTGTTGCAGTTCTAGTGCCCATCGAGCGATGCGGCCTGTGGGGTTATCGATGGAGTTAAGCCATTTTAACGCGAGATGGTCCGTGATCACATCAAAATGGTATCCCTCCAGGAAGCAGCGAAGTTTTCGAATGGCCCAAACTATGGCCAGACACTCCTTCTCGGTGGCGGAGTAGTTCTCTTCGGCCTTGAGTAGTCGTCGGCTGGCGTAGGCGATGACCCTTTCCTCTCCTGCTATCTGTTGTGTTAGCACGGCTCCGAGGCCGTATGCGCTGGCGTCCGTTTGCAAGGCGAACCTCTCACTGAAATCTGGGCATGCCAGTACCGGTGCCTGGGTCAGTTTTTCCTTGAGAGTTTCGAATGCCTTCTGTTGCTCCTCGGACCAGACCCACTTCTGGTCTTTCTTCAACAGGATCGTCATGGGCTGGACTATGGTGGCGAAGTTAGGGACAAAACGTCGATACCATGAGGCCATTCCAATGCAACGTCGTAGCTCCTTCAACGTGGTGGGTGGGGTTAGCTTCTGGACTGCGATGACTTTTCCTGGATCGGTGTGAATGCCTTGTTCGCTAATAACGTGCCCGAGATATACCAGACTCTTCCTGAAGAAGCTGCATTTGTTCCGGTTCAGCCTGAGGTTGGCTTCCCGCAGCCTACGGAAAACCTCTCGCAAGTTCTTGATGTGTTCTTCCAGGCTTGCTCCGATCACGATGATGTCGTCTAGGTACGCGAAGGCGTACGGCTCCATGTCGGGTCCAATGACGCTGTCCAGGGCCCGTTGAAAGGTCGCTGGCGCTGAGTGGAGGCCAAACGGCATGACCTTCCAGTGGAAGAGGCCTCGGCCCGGGACTGTGAAGGCGGTGGCTTCTCTGCTGCCCTCGGCTACCGGGATCTGCCAGTATCCGTTCTTCAGGTCCAGCGTTGAAATGTAGAATGCGTTGCGGAGCCTTTCCAGTATGTGATTAATGCGTGGCAGTGGGTAGGCATCTGGCACCGATCGGGCATTTAACTGCCGATAGTCCACGCACATCCGCATCTCTCCCGACTTCTTCCCTACCAGAACGATGGGTGCGCTGTGGGGGCTTTTGGATGGCTCGATCCTACCGTCTTGGAGTAGTTCGGTCACTTGGGCGTCGATGATCTTCTGCATGGCCGGATTCTTTGTGAAGTAGCGTTGCTTCACGGGCTTGTCGTCCCGCATGGTGATGGTGTGCTCGGCGATCTGCGATATCCCGTTCAATCCTTCGAATTTCTCCAGTTCCTCCTCCAAGAACTTGGCTGCTTCGGGTGTAGGAGGTGGCACTGAGTCCGAATCTGCCTGCCAGGGTGAGAGTTCCTCCAGCTCCATGGCTGCGACGGCGGCCAGAATTTCACATTCGTAGTCATCCTCGTCGATTCGTCGGAAGGGGTTCTTCTCTCGTGCCAGATCCATGTCGCGTGCGCGGAATGGGTTCTTCTCTCGTGCTGTGGCTGCGTCCGCCAGTGGTTCCAAATCATAGGTTTGTCCGGCTGAAGTCCTGCGCTTACGTGGTGACCGGTCTTGTTGGGCCTCTGTGGTGGTAGTGCCTGCTCCGTTGGGGCGTAGTGTTGGGGTTTTGCGTTTATTGCCGGTGATGGGTCTTGTCTCGTTGGGTTTCCCTCGGGTAGGTCCTTGATTCGATGCCCCCCCCTGCTTGCTGGGGCTGCAGAGGACGCTTTGGTCGACGAGACGTGTGTGCTCGTCACGGCCAAAGTCCCTGCCTGGTGTCGTTGCGTTGTCGGAAGAACTTGGGTCGACGAGGCGCGTTCGCTCGTCTCGGCCAAGGTTCCAGTCCTGCTTGCTGGGGCTGCAGAGGACGCTTTGGTCGACGAGACGTGTGTGCTCGTCACGGCCAAAGTCCCTGCCTGGTGTCGTTGCGTTGTCGGAAGAGCTTGGGTCGACGAGGCGCGTTCGCTCGTCTCGGCCAAGGTTCCAGTCCTGCTTGCTGGGGCTGCAGAGGACGCTTTGGTCGACGAGACGTGTGTGCTCGTCACGGCCAAAGTCCCTGCCTGGTGTCGTCGCTTTGTCGAAAGAGCTTGGGTCGACGAGGCGCGTTCGCTCGTCTCGGCCAAGGTTCCAGTCCTGCTTGCTGGGGCTGCAGAGGACGCTTTGGTCGACGAGACGTGTGTGCTCGTCACGGCCAAAGTCCCTGCCTGGTGTCGTTGCGTTGTCAGAAGAACTTGGGTCGACGAGGCGCGTTCGCTCGTCTCGGCCAAGGTTCCAGTCCTGCTTGCTGGGGCTGCAGAGGACGCTTTGGTCGACGAGACGTGTGTGCTCGTCACGGCCAAAGTCCCTGCCTGGTGTCGTTGCGTTGTCGAAAGAGCTTGGGTCGACGAGGCGCGTTCGCTCGTCTCGGCCAAGGTTCCAGTCCTGCTTGCTGGGGCTGCAGAGGACGCTTTGGTCGACGAGACGTGTGTGCTCGTCACGGCCAAAGTCCCTGCCTGGTGTCGTTGCGTTGTCGGAAGAGCTTGGGTCGACGAGGCGCGTTCGCTCGTCTCGGCCAAGGTTCCAGTCCTGCTTGCTGGGGCTGCAGAGGACGCTTTGGTCGACGAGACGTGTGTGCTCGTCACGGCCAAAGTCCCTGCCTGGTGTCGTCGCTTTGTCGGAAGAGCTTGGGTCGACGAGGCGCGTTCGCTCGTCTCGGCCAAGGTTCCAGTCCTGCTCGGTGGGGCTGCGGAGGACGCTTTGGTCGAGGAGACGTGTGTGCTCGTCACGGCCAAAGTCCCTGCCTGGTGTCGTTGCGTTGTCGGAAGAGCTTGGGTCGACGAGGCGCGTTCGCTCGTCTCGGCCAAGGTTCCAGTCCTGCTTGCTGGGGCTGCAGAGGACGCTTTGGTCGACGAGACGTGTGTGCTCGTCACGGCCAAAGTCCCTGCCTGGTGTCGTTGCGTTGTCGGAAGAGCTTGGGTCGACGAGGCGCGTTCGCTCGTCTCGGCCAAGGTTCCAGTCCTGCTTGCTGGGGCTGCAGAGGACGCTTTGGTCGACGAGACGTGTGTGCTCGTCACGGCCAAAGTCCCTGCCTGGTGTCGTTGCGTTGTCGGAAGAGCTTGGGTCAGAGCCAAGGTTCCGGGGTGTTGTCGTTGCTGTGCGTCTGAGCTATGGGCCGTACATCTGGTCGTGGTTTGATCTTTCGGGCCTATAGGGCTCGGGGTCGTGGTCACGTATGGGTTCCCGCCGTGTAGTGCTAAGGTCGTCTGGTGCCGTTTGCGGCGCTTGGCTTCCTGGATTGGGCTGGCCGTATGTTCGGAAGGGGTGGTCGAGGACAGGGGGACAGTTGCGACTTGACTTGGCGTGTGGAGGGGCTCGGCGAACGTTACGGTCCGTGGTGGCAGTACCGCCGTGTGGATGGAAGGGTCTTGCCTCAATTTTAACTGGAGGTACGCTCGGCCACAGTGGATCCTTGCCTGGATACCACACAGGAAGTCGAGGCCCAGGATGATGTCGTCTAATACAGTGGGCAAAATAAGTAGGGTTACCTGGGTTTCCTTTTGGTCGAGCCGCACCCTCGCTGTGATCGCTTGAGTGATGTCCTTCCGTGTTCCATCGGCTAGGCTGATCCGAGTCCTCACCTCTCGTTGATTCTCCGCCGTTCCCAGTTCTTCGGCCACTCGCTGACTAACGAAAGATCGGGTTGCTCCAGTGTCGAGGGTGGCTGAGAAGGCTCTCCCGTCGATGGTGACCAGAGCGGCGATCCTTCCCCCAATCATACTTAATGGGTGGGGGACTCCGGGTTCCGGGTGTGTGCCTCCGTCCGTGTCCCGGTTGAACGGAGACCTGTCCCGTTTCCCGACTGGGTCTTTCGGCAGCAGTAGATTGTCCTGATGTTTCGGCGTCCACATTCCCAGCAGAAGAGTTTCTGTCGGTTGGTACATCCATCCCTGAAGTGTCCTTCTTCTCCGCAGTTCCGGCATGCTCGGCTCACGTCGATTGGCCGCTCCTCCTCCTGAGTGATTACCCGACTAATGCCGTTGGATGCGCCGCTGGTCTCTTTGGTGGGGTTCCGTGGTGAAGTTTCGTTCCCGGGGAATGCTCGGGGTCGGTTGGCTGGAATCTCGGTCCCGTGCCGTTTCGTAGGCTGAGATGAGCTGCGTCAGCTCAGACAGCGTGTGAAAGTCCTGCCTGCGTGTGTAGATTTGGTACTCTGGTCGGAGGTTTTCATAAATCCGGTCCAATTCCTGCTCCCGGGTGTATTTGGCACGCTGCATCATCAACCGGAGGGCGATCATATAGTCGCGGAAGGATTCTCTTGGTTTCTGCTCCCGGCTCCGGATGGTGTCCTCCAAGCGTTGGAAGTATCTGGGGGGCAAGAAGAAGTCCAGAAATTCTTTGCGGAAATCCGTCCAAGTCTGTCCCTGCATCTGGAAGGTACGGAACCATCCTTCCGCCCTTCCGGTTAAGAGTCCTGAGATGGCACGCGGTAGCTGCTCTGGGCTTCCCCCGTAGGAATCGACTCGTTCTTCTAGCCTTTCGATGAATGCCAGTGGGTCGTCATGTCCGTCAAAGGTGAGTCCCCATTTGCGGAGCTTGTCTGCAAGGAGGGAGTACGAAATTCCTCCTCCCCCTGGCCGATGCAGTTGTCGGTCATGAGTTGGATGGTTCCCCTCGAGGGCCGCTGGTTCAATTGCACTGGTCGGCTGCCGGTTTGCCTGAGGTCCTGGTCCTTCAGGCCGGTGGCGTGGCTCGAGAGCGAACATCGGTTCCGGAAGGGTGGCTTGAGGGCGGCGGCTTGGGTGTGCCGAAGGCTCGCTTGTGGCGTTGGAATGTCCGATTGCCAAGATTCCTGCTGGTTGACTCGGGCTGGCCACATCGGATATGATTATCTTCAGGGGTCCCGTCGGTGGGTTCTGTTGCTGAATACCTGCGAGGATCGGTGGGTCGAGCGTCTTCTCCACAGATCTGGTGGGGCTGGTTCCCGTCGTCCGAGAAGTACCCGCTTGGTCTGGTAGACTGAGTCGCTGCGGCTTCACCTCCTTGCTGTCCTCCTGCTTGGCTCGGCTTTCCGGTTTTGGCGAAGCGGCGGGGCTGGGCCGTTCCCTAGGGCTGGGAATACTGCTGAAGTGGGCGTCCAGTTCGTCGATCCTTGCCTGTATGTCCTCGGGGTGGTCTTCACGGGTAATGAACGCGGCAACCCGGATGCGGAGTTCATCCAAGTTTCCGCCCTCATCGAGGCCAAATTCCCGGGCGAGGGTCAGAAGATCCTCCTTGCGGCGGGAATTTAACCACCGAGTGTTCATCCTTCCTTTGGGGGTGGTATTCCCCAGCTCAGGGTTGAGTCCCTTGACGCGGGGCCTGCACTGCCCGGGCGGGTCGGCGATGACTGGTGAAGGTCTCGAGGCTACGTTACACTGGATAGGATGCGGCACGCGGCTTGACACTCGGACTCAGGGATCCTCGGTCAGGATTTGGATTACCGTGCGAGGATACGCGGCGTTGCACTGTAGGTCAGGGATCCTTGCAAAGGATATGCTTTACAATGCACGGACACGCGGCGCGATACCGTAGGCCAGGGATCCTCGGGGAGGATTTGGGTTACGGCGCGAGGATACGTGGAACGGTACTGCAGGTCAGGGATCCTTGCAAAGGATTTGGTTTACAGCGCGAGAGTTCACGGCCCGGCACTGTAGGTCAGGGATCCTTGAAAAGGATTTGGTTTACAGCGCGAGGATTCACGGCACGGTAGCGGAGTCAGGGATCCTTAGTAAGGATATGTTTGTGTCACGGTTGATCGCTTGGTTTTCACTGGTTGTCTTGTTGGTCGACGGTTGTGTCCCGGTTGAAGGTCCGAACCTCAGTCCCTTTCCTGGGCCTGGGCTCCCACTTAAATCCCCCGCCGCCAAGCTTTTGGGCAGAGGGTTCAAGCTTTCGGAGTGGAGGGCTCGGCCGCCCGAGTGCAGCCCTCTCTCGATTCCGTCGTCCCTGTCGTCGTGTCGCCGCTGCCTCTGTCGGGTAGGCTGGGCGCCCTCTCTCTGTCGTCGTGTCTCTTTCCAGTGCTGTCTCGCCGCCTTATCGTCGGTCGTTCTCGCTGTCGCCTTGTCGCCTTGTCGCTTTGGCCTCTCTCGCCGCGCGGCGAAGCGCCATTTCTGCTCTGCTTCTAGGCGGCCGCTGCTGCGGTCTGGCTGATGCTCACCGATGCACGTGGGTACAGTTTCGCCAATTTCCGCGGCGTCACTTGCCGTCCCTTCGCACGATCCGCAGCGATGAAGCGGTGGCTAATGGCGCGTCTGCGGTCGTTGCCTGCCTGCTGCGACCGCGTGGTCCCGCTGGTGTCCCGTTTGGGCTTGTGGTTCAAAGCTCGCGGTTGCTGTTGCTAGGGGAGGGGAAAAGCCAGCCTCAGCTGTATTTGAGCCAGAGTTTAGATTGGTGCACCCTCTTTCCTCTATACTTCTCCTGGCTGTCCGCCCTTAAATTTGCGGCACAGCTTCGTGGCCGGGCTACGTGGCCACGTGGATCTGTGACTACTATGCTGTTTGTCTGACTGTACTCAGGCGGGGGTGTATGGTAGGCCCAATGCCGCGCGAGACGCGGGGCGTTTTCGGTCGTGGCTTTGAAATTTTGGTTGGGGAGGTAAAAATCTGGCATCGGCGGCCACCGACCACCTGTCACTCATTCTATTATCGCTTTTCTACTTTTCCCTTTCCCGCACTACTTTCCTCTCGATCCACTCTCAGGTCCCTGCTCGGGCGCCATCTGTAAGGAAGTTCCTGTCTCAGGCCGGGGTACAGCCTCTCAGTCTGTCCAGGGTCCGATCTTCCATACAGCAAATTTGTATTTTTAGACCAAAGAGAGGGATCGGGGCGTGTGTCAGGTGCGGGGTTCGCTCTGACTGAGGGGGGGGGGAAACCCGAGTGCGAAGGGATCGCGCGGGTGAGGGTCACCCGGCGACACACGTGGCTCGCCTAGTACAGATTACCCTAGGTTAGGTTTGCAGGGGTGTGGAAGGGGTCTATCCTCCACGGTGACCGGTCGTAACACGGGCGGCCTGGCTGTGGCCGCCGGCGGGGAAAACACGTGTTGTGGGTGTGCTCAGCACCTCGTGGCGCGTGCGGAGGCGGGGCGTATGACCCGGGGGGGGCTCGGTGTACGTGGAGTGGAGCACGTGGTGTCGACTGTACCGTCAACGGGGAAGACTAGGTTAAGGAGGGAGACCAATGGGGAAGGAGGGGCGTCAGGTTCGCAAATTCGTGGCGTCCGCGTACAAACTTGCTCGCTGGCGTCCCCAAGGATAGGGAAGGGGGTGTTCTACAGGAGGAGTTTTCTACCAGAGGGGGGGGGAGAGCTCAGTTCGTGGAAGCCGTGGCATCCGCGTACAACTCCACTGGCTGAGGTCCCCGGCATGCAAATGGAATATTTTTAATGGTACAATGACGAAGGGGAAGGGGTGAAAACCATCGGGCGGCGAATATTGGCGGTGGTTATGTGCAATGGTCATAGATATGTGAATAATTGACGTTTGTTTTAATTCAGTGATTTATTGTCTGCCTGCTTATCTATCTATACATATATGTGTGAAAATCTAATCCCTACGTCGCACCTATCTCCCTCTCACTCACTTACGCCAGGCCAGCTTACCCCTCTTGCTCCGTAGAACTCTGGTCCATCATCTCTTTTCTCTGCGGCTGCTGCTCCTCGCTGGTCCAGGAAAAATGGCGGACCTCGTGCTGTCCGTTTTGGTTTTTTTTCGGTGTTTTAATTTTCCCGCACTCACGACTGCCCTTGGGAGAGGCTAGAATTTCACTCCCGATCTCCATCATTTTTGGCAGCCGGCTCAGCCAGCCGTTCGAGCCTCTGCTCCCAGCTTCTGCCGCGACCCGGCGCTTTTGTCGCGTGCCTTTTCTCTCGCTCTCCTTGGGTCGTGCGTGGGTGCTTTCGGCGCAGCTTTCGCTCTCCTCGGGGTCGTGCGTGGGCGCTATTGGCGCAGCTTTCGCTCTCCATGATTTTGGCAGCTGACTCAGCCAGCCGTTCGAGCCTCTGCTCCCAGCTTCTGCCGCGACCCGGCGCTTTTGTCGCGTGCCTTTTCTCTCGCTCTCCTTGGGTCGTGCGTGGGTGCTTTCGGCGCAGCTTTCGCTCTCCTCGGGGTCGTGCGTGGGCGCTATTGGCGCAGCTTTCGCTCTCCATGATTTTGGCAGCTGACTCAGCCAGCCGTTCGAGCCTCTGCTCCCAGCTTCTGCCGCGACCCGGCGCTTTTGTCGCATGCCTTTTGCTCGCTCTCTTTGGGTCGTGCGTGGCTTGCTTCGGCATGTGAGGGTGGGTTTTGCATTTGTCTTCGCTCCGTGTCTCTGCTGCTGGTCTCTGCCGTGATCTCTGCTCTGATCTCTGCTCTCTGCTCCGGTGTCTGCTGTCGGTCTCTGCCGTTATCTCTGCTCTGCTCTCTGCTCCGGTATCTGCTGCTGGTCTCTGCCGTTATCTCTGCTCTGCTCTCTGCTCTCTGCTCCGGTGTCTGCTGCTGGTCTCTGCTCCAGCCTCTGCCGCTACGTTTGCTGCCAGTGATGCTCTCTGCTGGTCTCTGCCAGTGCTGCGCTCCCTTAAATAATACTTCCTTTTTCGTTCTCTTACTCTATATTTATGTTATTTGGATTAAGGCTTAATAGTTAGTGAACAAAAGGGGGAAGAAATTAAAAATAAAAATATTCTTGGCAGGCTCCAGCCTGGTCTGTATCTCTTCGCCTCCCGGACGAATGTTGCTCCTTGTTGGCCTACGTCGTTGTGAAGGGGTATGCTCCTTCACAGACTGAAGGAGGCTAATCTAAGGTTGAACGTGGACAAGTGTCAGTTCTTCCGGAGGGATCTGCGGTACCTGGGTCATCTGGTGACAGGGGAAGGGATTTGCACCGATCCCGAAAAGGTGGCAGCCATTGTGGAACTACAACCGTCGGCGAACGTCAAGGAGCTACGCCTGTATTTGGGCGTGGCCTCATGGTATAGGCGGTTTGTAGAAGGTTTCGCCACGCTAGTGCAGCCACTCAGCGCCTTACTGAAGAAAAAGTCGAAATGGGAGTGGACGCACGAGAGGCAGCAGGCCTTCGAGGCAGTGAAGAGCCGGCTGGTGTCGGATCCCGTGCTGACATGCCCGGATTTCTCCAAAAGGTTCGTGCTCCAGACGGACGCCAGTGACTACGGGCTAGGGGCGATTCTCACCCAAGAAACGGACAAGGGCGAGAGGGTCATCTCGTACGCCAGCAGGACGCTGAATAGCGCTGAAAAGAACTATTCAGCGACTGAAAAGGAATGCTTGGCTGTATGGGCTGTCAGGAAACTGAAGCCATATTTAGAGGGGTACCACTTCAAAGTGGTCACCTACCATATGGCGCTAAAATGGCACAATAGTATTGAGAGTTCGACGGGAAGAATCGCGAGATGGGCGCTGGAACTTCAGCAATATGATTTCGAAATAGAATACAGGAAGGGACAACTGAATATAGTGGCGGATGCACTCTCTCGACAGCCAGTAGCGGAACGATGCCTGAGAGTGGACGACCAAACAGGGAAGGCCGAGTGTTCGTGGATCAAGAAGATCAAGGAGAATAGAGAAAAGGAACTGGCAAAGTATCCCGATTACATGGAGGAGGCGGGCCGGGTGTACCGGCACATACCTCACAGGGCCGGAGACGAGGAAGTGGCATCTTGGAAGCTCTGCGTTCCGAAGG
This sequence comes from Drosophila helvetica, assembly GCA_963969585.1. Lineage (NCBI taxonomy): Eukaryota > Metazoa > Arthropoda > Insecta > Diptera > Drosophilidae > Drosophila > Drosophila helvetica. Next base: position 140,680 of record CAXALB010000007.1, on the reverse strand, counting down.
ATCTCCAGGAGAGGGTGATCAAAGAAAATCACAACATCCCCGAGGCGGGACACGCGGGGAGCAGAAAGACGATGACGAGGATAGCCGCCAGATATTATTGGCCCGGAATGCACCGCGACGTGAGAAATTACGTTAAGAAGTTTGAAGTCTGCATGCGGTTCAAGCCGAGTCAACTGCAGGCGGCCGGCGAGATGCTGACCAGCTGCCGGAAGAGCCATGGGCGACGGTATGTGCAGATTTTGTGGGCCCGTTACCAACGTCGAAGCACAGGAACACCATGCTGTTAGTACTGGTGGATCGGTTCTCGAAGTGGACCGAGCTGGTGCCGATGAGAAAGGCCACGGCGGAGGCACTAATAAGGGCATTTAGAGAGCGGATTTTGTCCCGGTTTGGGGTACCTAAGGTGGTGGTCACCGACAATGGCGTCCAATTCACCAGCCGAGCGTTCAAGAAGTTTCTGGAACAATGCGGGGCACGGCACCAGTTCACGGCGCCCTACACCCCGCAAGAAAACCCGACTGAGCGAACCAACAGGACGGTGAAAACAATGATTGCACAATTCACCCAAGGAGACCAGAGATGTTGGGACGAGAAGTGGCCAGAACTGATGTTGGCCGTGAATTCGGGCGTGTCAGAGTCTACGGGATATTCTCCAACGTTCATCGTACAAGGAAGGGAACCAAGGTTGCCAAAGGCGCTATACGACGAAGAGACGCTTGGTACAGGGCAGGAGACCCGCACCCCGGATGAGAACGCGACAAAACTACGGGAGTTGTTCCAGTTGGTGGGGCGCACCTTGGAGCGGGCGGCGCAGGACCAGGCAAGACACTATAACTTGCAAAGAAAGTCATGGAAACCGAAGTTAGGAGAGATGGTGTGGGCGAGGCAACACCACCTGTCTAACGCCGCCGAAGGATTCGCCGCGAAGTTGGCCCCAAGATTCGACGGGCCATACCGAATAATGAATTTTGTCTCGCCGGTGATATGTGAGCTCAGGAGGGAATGCAATGAACACATACGGAGGGCGCACATTAGCGACCTGAAGCCACAACCGGAGGGGAAAGAGGGAGACACATCCAAAGGAAACCATACGGAAATAGCAGAACACGGAAAACCAGCGGCAGCTTGTGAACGACGGACGGCGAAGAGGAGTCTGGAAAGAAAGCAGGCAGATTAAGCCGGGTCGTCAAAAAGGGGCAAGACATACCTGACGGCGCTGAGCGTGCGCCGTCCGGGCCCCGGGCTGAGAGGCGTCCGGTGGACCGGGGGGGGAACTAAGAATCGGGTCCGGTGAAGGCCGTGCCAGAAGTCCAGATCCGAGGGCCTCACTGGTCTGTCGGGTACGGCCGTGCAGAAGGCCCGCCCAAGCGCTGCTTTTGGTTGGGGCGGTTCGCCGTTCGACCCCCGAACAGTCCGGGGACAGCGTCCCTCTGAAAATGAATAGGAAACAGAACACTACAAGAAAAATAAGAAATAAAAAAATAATAATAAAAAAAAAAGAAGAGGAAAACGGAAATAAAAAAAAATCATCCTAAAATATCTCAGCCCCGAAGTGGGAAGGGTATCGCAGAGAGGGAAGCAACGGGATCCCAGGAGAGAGCAATGGAGGGAAGTACCATACGGCGGAACGAAGGGAACTTGAACATTAGCAGGGCGGCTACCAAAACGGCAGCGAGCGATCACTTGGAGAGCATAACCCAAAGGAAAGACACGTGGTAAGAAGAAAAAAAAAAGGATGGGAAAATTAATGGAGAGATATCTGGAGGAGCAGTTCCGAAGCGTGGGCACAGGAGAGGCGCCAGAGCTGGAGCTGATGGCATCGCCGATGGGGAGCCCCGGAGTTTTCCCGACGAGCGCGTGGTCGGCGCTGGACTCCCCGCAGAGTAGGCGGACAATCGATGTGTCAGAGGACAGCGACGACGTAGTGCTGGTGTCAGTGGAACCAGCGCCGGCACGAAGGACGCCCACACGGGAGGAGAAGGAGGCCAGGCGGGACGCGGCGTTCCTGGGCATTGCCATCCGGACTGCGGAGCGGTTTCTGCGCGAAAGGAGGAGAGAGGAGCCGAGGCGGGCAGCACCGAAGCCGACGCAGGCAGCGGCAGAGCAAACGCGGACAGCGGCAAAGCCGACGCATGCAGCGACAGAGCAAACGCGGACAGCGGCAAAGCCGACGCAAGCAGCGGCAGAACCGAGGCAGGCGGCGCCGAGGCCGACGCAGGCAGCGTCGAAGCCAACGCAGGTCGCGCCAACACCGGCGCTAGCAGCGCCGAAGCCGAGGCCGGCGGCGCGTAGGCGTGCAGAGCCAAAGAAAGCGCAGGAAGCATCGCAGCCGACGCCGGCACTGCAGGAATTGACCGCTAGGCAACGGTCCACGGCGGAAGAGGAGGAGGATAAGCAGTACCTCAAGCAGACCATCTCGGCTCTATGGCAAGAGCGGATGGACCAGCGGCGGATCCGGCGGGCAGAGGCAGAGGCGCGACGCGAGGAGGAGGTAAGGCGGCGCGAACGGGCGCGTCTCCAGCGCAAGGAGGATCAGCGGCGGCGCGAGGAAGAACGCCAACCGAGCGCGGACCGAAGGGCGGCGGAAGCGCGGCGCGAGGAGGAGCGACTCCAACGTGAGGAAGGACGGCGGGCGAAGGAACGCGAGGAGGAGCGGCAACGGAGCGTGGCGCGGAGGGCTGCAGAGCGAAAGGCGAGGGAGGAGGCGGCCATGAAGCAGGCGGCTCGAGACGCTCTGCGGTGCCAGACCGAGGCGAGAGCACGGAGCGCGGAGCGGGAGGCCGATGGACGAGAGGAGGCGGAGGCCCCACCGCCACCAAAGTTCGTGCGGATAAGGTCGGCCGCCGAGATGCAGCAGTCGCAGCAGCAGCAGTAGTCGCAGCAGCCGTCGCCGCAGCAGCAGTTACCGCAGCAGCCGTCGCCGCAGCAGCAGTCGCAGCGTCAGCAGTCGCAGCATCAGCAGTCGCAGCATCAGCAATCGCAGCAGTCGCATTTGACCGATATCACCTGTAAAAGCAATGGAAAATGTACGAAAACGGATGAGTGTGTGAAATAGCTTAGCTTGAACGGTGGGACCTGACATAAGCAGATCATTTAGCGAAAGACCAGATGTGGTGGCTACAGAGCCGTCGATTACGACCCTCAGTTTTGTGGTGGAGCTGTCCTCTTTGATGACACAATGATGTGGCAAGAAATATTTGCATTTGTGCCTATCTTCGCTGGGTACTAGAGACATGTGATCAAGGGAGAGGTACTCCTTCATAAATGCCGAGTATTGTACATGAGGAGCTGGATTGCGCACGAACTTGCGCTCTAAGTTTTCCAAGCGCCGCTTTGCTTGGAAGTAGGAATCGCCCAAGGACTCAAAACTTCGCTTCATAGGCAAGCGGTCTGAATATTCCCCTGAGGGCAAACGAGTGTGATTGTTGATGAAATGTTCCTCGCAGTGAAGCTCCTCCTTTGTGGCCCTAGCGATCGGCTCAAAGATGTGCTCCACTTCCCAAAATTGACGAACCAAGTCATCGAGCCGAGTGCTGTGATTGATGTCATCCTAAGACTGGGTTGCGATAAACGACGAAAGAGTGGGAGCCGAGTGCCCGCCACCAGACAGAATCTATCCGAAATGTGTTTTCTGCAGCAAAGGTAATCCAGGCGCCAGCTGAATTTGTCCCACGCACAGCAGCTCAAAGAAAAGTCCAGCGCCGATGAGCAGATCAATCCGCTGAGGCTGGTGGAACGAGGGGTCAGCAAGCCGGATATGCGACGGTACACGCCAATTAGCTGTGCTAATCGACGAGCGAGGTTGATGATCCGTAATCTTCTTGGCAACGACGGCAGTGATGCTAGTGGTGAATTCTGAAATCCGACACTTCAGATCCACCGAGATACCTTCAGTTGAGAAGCTAGCATCGCCGATGCCATAGACTGCGGCAAACGATTTGGTTTTGCGAAGTTGTAGCTGATTAGCTAGACGACTGGTTACGAAATGTAATTGAGATCAGGAATCCAAAAGTGCGCTTATCCGGCGATAAACCTTTAAAACGTTTACAATTTGCAATCGTGTGGTTCGTGCCCTCGCACAACACACAAGAAACCGGAATGGAAGCGCTCGATGCTACGAAAGCCTTTCTATGTTTCGTACTCAAGGTTTTTTCAGACTTGCCAACATGACCATCTTGCCCTTGCATGGAATGATGAATGCCTTCAAGGGTACGACATCTATGTTCCAGAAAGGCAGAAAGTCCCAGGATGGAAGACCGTGATCCGATGAAGGTGCTTCCCATTTGGCTTGAGTCGACTTGTCTAAGTTACTCCAGACTGTATGAACGATTATAGCATCTGCAATCTCCTCCTTAGTTCCCACCGATTCTAACGCGCGAAGATGTGAGGTGACGACGTCTACGAACGCCCTCAATACGCGTCAGCCCAAATACCTCTCTCCAGTGTGTCTGCAGAATAAGAACAGTCCTCAACGATAGTATGGAAGAGTCGAATTTTCCAGGTATTTCACTGGACATGCATTCAAAATCCACTTCCTCCAAGTTGGTGTGTGCCGCCACAAAACTAGATTTCAGCTCCGTCAGCGATTCCAACAGTGCTTGCAGGTCATACTCATCTATTAAACGATCCGATTCTTCTGCAATTTTTCTTCTTGCCCATGGTTTTGGCTATAGTCAGTTGACGCGGAGTGTATCAGTCGATCACAGCTAATATGTTTGAAAAGCTCAAACCGTTTGTATGTTCGCTTTTGCGGCACTTTATATGTGAAATATGTGCACCGGCAAGCAACGAAACGAAGCGACGAAAGCGAAGGCGAAACACTGTATATGTGTGTCTATGTCAGTATATTCACTGCACCGGCACAGAGGTCAAAAACCAACAGTTATGCACAAGAGAACGATATCGAATTCGAGTTCGAAAGAGAGTTCTAGGTATGCCGCCGCTCACGAGCCCGGGCTGAAGCAAACGACGAAAGAGGAAACGACGAAATCTAACGGATTTCGCTTAGAACTCTATGCAGCCGGTCTCGACAGTGCGTTGCGCAGGATGAAGCAGACGGCGAAAGAGCACACTAAAACGAATAGCGGCCCGCTAGAAACTAGAAAACCATCAACTCTTTTTCGGCGCTCAGCATACGACAAACGGAGAGTTTTCGAAAGAGAGCAGATATTGTGACGCAGATGTGTATGTGTGTCCATTAGTTTTAAAATATATACATATGTACATACATACATATGTATGTATGTAAATCATTGCCTGTCCGGGTTGGGTTGGACATGTGATATTGCTAGGTATGTTCTCTCTTTCTCTTTCTTTAATCTCTCTGTGTGGGAAAAGGAACAGATTGAAAGACATGGACAAGCCGAAAGCGCATAACTTGTTTGTGGGAGACGGGGTGTTAGTCAGAATGTGTAAGGGGGATAACAGATGTTGTCACCTTATTACTAAATTCATGTTGGAGACATAATGATGAGTATAAATATACAGAGTCTCTATTGAAAGAGCACTTGTCTGAGTGGGGCAGAGAGTTCTCAAGTGGAAAGAGAGAGATAGAGAGAAAAACACAAAGAAATGTAACCGTTTTTTTCTCATTCCTTCCATACGCATTTTTTCAGTGAAAACATTTTCGTTTCCCCCTCCTCTTACTAACGGTTTAAAAATTGTTTACGGTGTGCAGGAGGGTGGGAGGGATCTTGCTAAAACATGTAAAAAGCAGATTGACAGGGTCTTGGTCAGAAGGCAGTAGGGGAAACAGAGAGAGAAAGATAGCGCACGTGCTTGCAAGCCGCTAGCGTTTTGATTTCGCGGTTTTTTGATAGAGTACATGCGTTTGCAGGTACTCCTCTCACTCCTTAAGTATAACGGCTCATTCAACCAGCATTTACACAAATTATATTATGTATATTTACTATTTATGCATGCATGTATGCATTCGTTTTTAAATATATACATACATATGTATTTATGTATGTAAATCATTGCCTGTGCGGGAGGACCATCAACTCTTTTTCGGCGCTGTATATAAAATTTGGTTGCTCTAGCTTCTATAGTGCTCTAGAGTCTCTGAGATCTAGGCGCTCATCTGGACGGGTGGGCAAAGCACAGGAGGAAGAGTGTAAGAGAGAGGGAATGATGCTAGCTCTCATAGTCTCTGAGATCAAGGCGCTCATCTGTGCGAATTGGCACAGCGCCCACCACGGTATGTGAGAGAGAGACAGAGAGGGAACGATGCATTGCGAAATGGTTTTCTTCATTGTGGCTATGCTTATTATCCGATCTGCGCCCCCACACAAATGGATCCAAATAAATCTCCGCATGCGCAGCCGACGTCGAGCTGGGCCCAGATTTTTCTGCATCGAAATGCAGCGAAACTGGTGATAACTGGTGGTTGATGATGGTGCTCCTGCGGATGCAAATTTTCTTCACTTACTCCCCCTAATGTTTCCTGGACGAGGGACCTAAAAATAGAAGGATGACGGCATATTAATACTTGCAGCAAAACAAAACAAATCAAAACAAAGCTTTTCCCTTTCGATAGGAATAATTTACGATATATTTCCCTGTAACTTTCGATAGTTTTGAATCGATATCTGTAATTAAGGTATTTTACAAAATACCGTGTCACTGCTCTGCCCAACTACATGTAAAATGTATAATTTTTGTAAGGCGTCACTTTATTTGTAAGATATGCATATGTAATTGTATAAACAAATAAAACAAAAAGCTCTGCACTTGACTCCAACCCTCCAATCGCCTCAGTATCTCTGCTCAGAATCAAAGGTCCTCCAATACGTATCGCCTCAATCTACTGCCCCCCTCGTGAGGACTGGACTGAAAACAACTTCAAAGACTTGTTCGTTTCCTTGGGTCGCTGCTTTATTGTGGCTGGCGATTGGAATGCCAAAAGCCAGTGGTGGGGCAATCCAAGGTCCTGCAGTCGGGGATTAGCGCTTCTGAAATGTATGCAAAGCAGTGGTCAAAGCGGACATAATATCTTGGCCACGGGCTCCCCAACTCACTATCCTCGCTACCGTAGAAACTCGCCATCGGCAATAGATTTTGGAGTTTACCAAGGGATACGTTCAAGTCTTCTGCACATAGAATCGTCTCTTGACTTGGGGTCCGATCATTTGGTCCAGGTCATTAGGCTCCTAGTGAGGCCTGAAAACAAAAAAGGATCAGTTCTCTTCACAAAACAAACCAGTCCATCCAAATTCAAGGCTTACCTGGAACGCTGCACCCACTTGGAGACGGAGCTGCACTCTGGGGAGGACGTCGATGACGCAGTTATAATTTTGCAGAACAACATCCGTAATGCAGTTGCTTATGCCACACAGCCTAGGCCTCCTGAACTCAGTATGCATCACCAGCTTTTCTTAGACCGACGGACCCTGAAAATGATAGAGGCGAAGAGGATGCTAACCAAGATGGTTCACAAAAGAAGTAGCAGAGACCCAATCTTAAGACTCACCCTGATTCATCTCACACACAGCATTAACAAACAGGTAAAGCTAGCTAAGGCCAAGCGACTCGATAGGCTCCTCCAGGGAATTGATCCGACTGATGTTTACATGCGGAAGCTCTGGGGCATCACAAATTCCCTTAAGCGACAGCCGGCCCCAAATCCCCCGGTACGCAAGCACCAGCCCGAAGGGCAGCCTGTGAATCCAGATCCCTGGTGTAAAAGCTTGCAGGAAAAGGCAGCAGCATTCGCCCTGCACCTGGAGGAAAGGTTTGTTCCTCGGATCACAGCCGAGCCTGCTGACAGGGACGAAATTGCAGCCTGTCTCCACCAGATCAGTCCAGTACTGCACGGACGAGTCAAGCCTTTCACAGTCGGCGAGGTCCAAAATGAAATCCAGAAGCTTGACCTGAAAAAGACGCCAGGATCAGATCGAATTCCCTCTCATCAGTTCGGCTTTCAGCAGGGGCACTCGCCGAGCAACAGATCGGCAGGGTCTCTCAGTTCATCTTGAACTCACATGAGCAGCGGAAGCACTGCTCTGCAGTCTACATGGACATGCAAGAGGCTTTTGATAGGGTATGGCACGAGGGCCTGCTTTACAAGATAAAACAGGTTGTACCAGATGAGATGTATCGGTTGCTTTTGAGCTACCTTACTAAGCGAACTTTCGCCGTCTCCTGTTGTAATTCTGTCTCTGGGATGAAGAACATAGAGGCTGGAGTCCCACAGGGCAGTGTGCTGGGCCCAGTACTTTACAATCTCTACACTGCTGACATGCCAAAGCCTTTAAGCCAGTACAGTATGATGGCCACTTATGCAGACGATGTAGTATATCTGACGGCGAGTATTAATCCAAGCATCTGTATCAGCATGATGGAGACGATCCTGGATAAGGCAGCAGATTGGGCTAAAAAATGGGGAATTACCATTAACCTGGAGAAAACGTCACATGTAATGCACTCACTCGCACGTACGCAGGAGCATCCCTCGCCAAGGCTGACCAATAGTGTGCTTTCCAACAAGGCTGTGCATCCGTATCTGGGGGTTCTAATGGACAGAAAACTAAACTTCAACGCACACATCCAGAGAACCCTGTCAAGGACAATAGCGAGGGTCAACAAATTAGAATGGCTCATTGGAAGGAGGAGCAAACTTACAGTCCATGCAAAGCTGATTCTATACAGGCAGCTGGTGGCCCCAATATGGCAGTACGCCCTCCCAATTAGGGGGTCCCTGACCAGCAAAACACAGCTCAGCAAGATCCAGGTTGTCCAAAATAATGCTCTGAGGGCAATTGTTGATGCGCCTCGGTATGTGCGCAACAGTTCGATCCATAAAGACCTGCAAATACCGACAGTTGAGGAAACGTTTAACAGATGTACAGGCGCCTTCTACCAAAGACTGACTCACCACAGCAACCATCTGGCCAGGATGCTCGTCATAGATCCCTGCATCCTTCATCGGTTGCATAAACCGCGATACCAGGCAGCAATTGAGCAGCACTTGCCCAGGATGACATTGGTACAGCAGGACCCAGGTGCATCAACTTCTTCAGGAGGAGGGCCTTCAGCAACGCGGCGCCTTGACGAACAGCAACGGCAGGAACGGCAAGACGCGAGAGCATGCGACGGAATCCCTTCACAACTGCTAGCAGCAGCGCACCACCGGCGCCTGGAACGAATAATTAATTTCTTTTGCTTAATCTTCCACAGAATGCTGGCTATTTGTACTCACCTGTGACCAAACTAGAACGCATCTACTCAAGCCAGGTCAAGCGACAAGCGACGGCTAATACTCCCTATTGGGCTGCATGCTGGCCGTGCTGTTCTGCCAATTTCTCAAATTGGCGTGAGCAGTGTCTTTCTGGTAATCTGCGGCTCGCCGGTGGAGTCCAATCCCTGCGCGCAGCAGCTCTGGTGGTGGCGCATCCTTCAGAAAGCATCAAGGCATCAGGACCTGCAAAGAAAAACAAAAGAAAACATTAAAGTAACAAAACACAAAGCTAATAGGGCAGTAAATCGCAACGTGTATAGACAGTATTTTTTATAGTATCGATAAATTTAGTATAAGGTATTTTAATACCACGCAAATGTATCTGCCAGGGTTGGATTTGTAATCCAAATGGCCCCACTAAATTTGTAAATATACTTAATGTTAGAGTATAACACAAATAAAGAAAGCTTTGTAAGCCTGACTCTCCTCCCCTCTCCCGCGAGAGCGGTAGGTGGTAGGGATTGGAGATCTGGCAGCAAAGCGCTATTGAATGCTCGCATGAGCACACCGCAAAAAAATAACCGTAAAATGTTTTAAAAACTATCATGATAAGGAACCACCCGATGAGCCAAGCACCCATTGTAAGTAAATGTTGTAGTCTTAAGCCTAGTACTCATTTCCGTTCCTCAAAAACGGAATAAGCCAATATTGCGTTGATTCATCCGTGCATCCGGCCCACGTCCTGGCATAAATATAGAAATAAATAAAGGAGGAGGAGGAAAACAAACATGAATAGGGCTCTTCAAAAATTGGGCTCATCGCCAAGGTCAGCCATCCGGTAAAACTCTTCAGAAAATTTTAAAAAATGTCTCTTGCAGGTTGTTGCAGCCGGAATATCCGTTTCTGTTCCAATGTTAATGACCTATTCTATTAGAATTTTATGCGTGCATATGTGTTTGATTACAATCGAAATCGAAACTTGTATCACTTGTAAACTTTGTATCAAAGCAAGCAGAAATGTATTATTTGTTACCGCTGTGGCGCTGGAGGACGACAATGCACGGATGAATCAACGCAATATTGGCTTGAATGTTTTCGCCATCGGAAGAAGTTTAGACGGAAGAAAAATTTTTTAAAATAAAAAAAAATTTTTAAATGTACACTAAAATTTCGACAATGCACGGATGAATCAACGCAATATTGGCTTATTCCGTTTTTGAGGAACAGAAATGAGTACTAGGCTTAAGACTACAACATTTACTTACAATGGGTGCTTGGCTCATCGGGTGGTTCCTTATCATGATAGTTTTTAAAACATTTTACGGTTATTCCGGCTGCAATAATCTGCAAGAGAAATTTTTTAACATTTTCTGAAGAGTTTTACCTGAAGGCTGACCTTAGCGATGAGCCCAATTTTTGTAGAGGCCTCTTCATCTTCGTATTCCTCCTCCTCTTCCTTTTGTTTATTTTTATCTTCGTTACTTCTTGGTTTGTCCAGTGGCGGTTTTGTGTCCTCTTGGTTTGCAGTATAAACATTATTTAATGTTATATTTGTGTTTATTACATTTATGTTTATATTTATACAAGGGCATGGGGCATATAGCACAAAACAATAGCACTAATTACAAAAAGCACAAAAACAAACCACTTACCTCGCACAGGACAATGATGCTCCCTCCCAGTACGCGTCGCTAAGACATCGGCAGCATCTGAAATCAAATAAAAATCAATTAATAAATAACTACAAAACAATATAAAATAACTACAAGAACAATATAAAAACACAAAATCAACAACTACACACCATGACGAAGAGGCCCTCCATTGCGTCTCGATCCTGCATTAAGCAGCAGCAGCAAACAGATCAGGAAAAATCTATCGAATTCAAGCCATTCAAAGGGGACAATCATTGCAATAACCAGAAATAAATACAGACAAATGCAGAGGCCACCACCTGCAGCACCAATACGGCAATTATTTCCATTTTATGCCAAACACCATTTCTCACATATATTTTCTGTTTAATGTTTTTCATGTATTTCTTATTTTTAGACTACTGTAAATATCTGTATTCTAGATTAGTGTAGTTTTTTGTAGTCTTGACTTTAATTAATTGTAAAATACTAGTTTTAGTTGTATAGATTCAGACAAAGTACCATCTTACGGATTTAATTTATTTTTGACTAACCATAACATCGGACCATAACCATACATTAAATTAATAAAAAACGAGGGGGAACGTTATGAGCCGCGTCTGCACCGCGGCTCTACTTTATACCCGGTACTCAGTCAGTATATATGTATGTGAGCTTGTTGTAGTTTATTACATGTTCGCAAAAGAAAAAAATTTAATTTTAGCCAAAAAAAAACAATTTAAGTCGAACATTTTCGGAGATTTTGATCTATTAGATGTTTCCATATTGGTTAACATAAATTTTTTACATCTGCCATTTCTACATGTTTTTATCAACTTCCTACATATACATACACGGCTGTGTACGAGAGAGAGAGAGGGAATGAGTCTGCGCTTGGGAGGCCACTGAAATTTCATTTGTTCCTTCTGACTATATTTATGATCCGATCTGATCCAAATTCAATACTCTGATAGATATAGTCATTTTCTATGATTCTGCGTTTTTGGTTTTCCCGTATCTTCAAAATTGTAGATTTTCATCTTTTGTGGGGGCGGAAGGGGGCGTGGCCAAATTTTAAAACAAACTCGTCTCGGTTTGATATCACAGGAGCTTGGATAGAAAGTTTGGTGGTTCTAGCTCTTATAGTCTCTGAGAACTAGGCGTCAAAAAATTCGATGAGGCATAGCGCCTACCCCTGTGTGTGAGAGAGAGCGAGAGGGAACGATGCATTTCGAAATGGTTTTCTTCATTGTGGCTATATTTATTATCCGATCTGATCCAGATTCTACAATCTGATAGATATGCTCATTCTCTATGATTCTGCGTTTTTAGTTTTCTCGTATCTTTAAAATTGTGCATGCCACAGATTTTCGTCCTTGGAGTGGGCGGAAGAGGGCGGGGCGAAATTTTGAAATACACTTGTAACAGTGCGATAGGACAGGAGTTTGGATACAAAATTGTGTTCCTCTAGCTTTTATAGTCTTTGAGCTATAGGCGCTAATGAAGACGGACAGACGGACGGACAGACAGACATAGCTATATCGACTCGGCTATTGATGCTGATCAAGAATATATATACTTTATGGGGTCGGAAACGCTTCCTTCTGGGTGTTACACACATTAATTTTTTGCACAAATCTAATATACCCCTTTACTCTTCGAGTACCGGGTATAATAAACACAAATAAAAAATTCAAAAACAATATAAAAACACAAAATCAACAATTACACACCATGACGATTAAGCCCTCCACATCGCGCACCGATCCTGCAGCAGCAGCAGCAGCTGTGGAGAGAGGGAACAAATACATTAAATTAATAAGAATAAACACAAATAAAAAATTCAAAAACAATATAAAAACACAAAATCAACAATTACACACCATGACGAAGAGGCCCTCCATTGCGTCTCGATCCTGCATTAGCAGCAGCAGCTGTGGAGAGAGGGAACAAATACAGTAAATTAATAAAAAATAAACACAAATAAAAAATTCAAAAACAATATAAAACGAGGGGGAACGTTATGAGCCGCGTCTGCGCCGCGGCTCTACTTTATACCCGGTACTCAGTCAGTATATATATATGTGAGCTTGTTGTAATTTATTACATGTTCGCAAAAGAAAAAAATTTAATTTTAGCCAAAAAAAAAAAAAAAATTTAAGTCGAACCTTTTAGGAGATTTTGATCTATTAGATGTTTCCATATTTGTTTACAGACATTTTTTACATCTGCCATTTCTACATGTTTTTATCTACTTCCTACATATACATACACGGCTGTGTGCGAGAGAGAGAGGGAATCAGTCTGCGCTTGGGAGGCCACTGAAATTTCATTTCTTCCTTCTGACTATATTTATTATCCGATCTGATCCAAATTCAATACTCTGATAGATATAGTCATTTTCTATGATTCTGCGTTTTTTGTTTTCCCATATCTTCAAAATTGTAGATTTTCATCTTTTGTGGGGGCGGAAGGGGGCGTGGCCAAATTTTGAAATACACTTGTACTGACGTGATATCACAGGAACATCGATAAAGAGTTTGGTTACTCTAGCTCTTACAGTCTCTGAGATCTAGGCGCTCATCTGGACGAATGGGCACAGCGCCCAACCCTGTGTGTGAGAGAGAGCGAGAGGGAACAATCCATTTCGAAATGGTTTTCTTCATTGTGGCTATATTTATGGGTCGATCTGATCCAGATTCAACATTCTGATAGATATTGTCATTCTCTACGATTCTGCGTTTTTAATTTTCTCGTATCTTTAAAATTGTGCATGCCACAGATTTTCGTCCTTGGGGGCGGGGCGAAATTTTGAAATGCGCTTGTAGCAGTGCGATAGGACAGGAGTCTGGATACAAAATTGTGTTCGTCTAACTTTTTTAGTCTTTGAGCTATAGGCGCTAATGAAGACGGACAGACGGACAGACGGACGGACGGACGGACAGACAGACATAGCTATATCGACTCGGCTATTGATGCTGATCAAGAATATATATACTTTATGGGGTCGGAAACGCTTCCTTCTGGGAACACATAATTTTTTTGCACAAATCTAATATACCCCTTTACTCTTCGAGTACCGGGTATAAAAACACCAATTACACACCATGACAATGAAGCCCTTCACCTCGCGTCTCGATCCTGCATCAACAGCAGCAGCTGAGGAGAGAGAGAACAAATACATTAAATTAATAAAAAATAAACACATATAAAAAAAAAATTCAAAAAACAATCCACTTACCTCTCACAAGACATCGATGCTCCTTCCACTACGCGATCCGGAGGCAACAGAAGCAGCATCTGAAATTAAATAAAATTAATTTATTAATAAATAAAAAAGAACACAAAAACAATCCATTTACCTCGCACAAGACGATGATGCTCCTCCCACTACGCGATCCAGAGGCAACAGAGGCAGCATCTAAAATAAAATAAAAATAAAAACAATTTAAAATAAACGAGGGGGAACGTTATGAGCCGCGTCTGCGCCGCGGCTCTACTTTATACCCGGTACTCAGTCAGTATATATATATGTGAGCTTGTTGTAATTTATTACATGTTAGCAAAAGGAAAAAATTAAATTTTAGCCAAAAAAAAAAAAATTTAAGTCGAACCTTTTCGGAGATTTTGATCTATTAGATGTTTCCATATTTGTTTACATACATTTTACACATCTGCCATTTCTACATGTTTTTATCTACTTCCTACATATACATACACGGCTGTGTGCGAGAGAGAGAGGGAATCAGTCTGCGCTTGGGAGGCCACTGAAATTTCATTTGTTCCTTCTGACTATATTTATGATCCGATCTGATCCAAATTCAATACTCTAATAGATATAGTCATTTTCTATGATTCTGCGTTTTTGGTTTTCCCGTATCTTCAAAATTGTAGATTTTCATTTTTTGTGGGGGCGGAAGGGGGCGTGGCCAAATTTTAAAACAAACTCGTCTCGGTTTGATATCACAGGAGCTTGGATAGAAAGTTTGGTGGTTCTAGCTCTTATAGTCTCTGAGAACTAGGCGTCAAAAAATTCGATCAGGCATAGCGCCTACCCCTGTGTGTGAGAGAGAGCGAGAGGGAACGATGCATTTCGAAACGGTTTTCTTCATTGTGGCTATATTTATTATCCGATCTCATCCAGATTCAATACTCTGCTAGATATTGTCATTCTCTACGATTCTGCGTTTTTAGTTTTCTCGTATCTTTAAAATTGTGCATGCCACAGATTTTCGTCCTTGGAGTGGGCGGAAGGGGGCGGGGCGAAATTTTGAAATACACTTGTAACAGTGCGATAGGACAGGAGTCTGGATACAAAATAGTGTTCCTCTAGCTTTTATGGTCTTTGAGCTATAGGCGCTAATGAAGACGGACAGACGGACAGACGGACGGACAGACAGACATAGCTATATCGACTCGGCTATTGATGCTGATCAAGAATATATATACTTTATGGGGTCGGAAACGCTTCCTTCTGGGTGTTACACACATTAATTCTTTTGCACAAATCTAATATACCCCTTTACTCTTCGAGTACCGGGTATAAAAACAACTATAACTTGCAGCCAGCAGGCCACCAGCAGTTGAGTGGCGGCCCGGACCAGCTGGCCGTTGCTCGATTGTCACAAAAAAGCCAAATAAATACAGCCAGCAGGCCATCAGCAGTTGAGTGGCGGCTCGGACCAGTTGGCCGTTGCTTGACTGCCACAAAAGCCAACCAACAAATACAGCCAGCATGGCCATCAGCAGTTGAGTGGCGGCCCGGACCAGTTGGCCGTTGCTTGATTGTCACAAGTCAGCCAATACCACCCAGCCACCTGCAGCACACCCGGCACCTGTGGCGCCCACCAGCAGCAGCAGCAGCAGCAGCATAAAAAAAAAAAAAACTCACCTGCTGTTGCAATTTGGCTTACACTCCTCCCCCATTGGACACACGATGCTGAGCTGAAATTAAATAAATAAATGTAAAATAATTAGTAATTAAGCCACTACAATGTATACATGTTTGTTAGTACGAGTATATCTGTGTGTATATTTGTGTGTACACGTGTATATGTTCCTCTACACCGTCTACTGACTTTAGTTTCAATAATTGTTAAATGTTACCTTTTCTCTGTTGTAAAACGTAATGTATTTAGCCATCCATTGTTTCTTTTGTCCAATTGTATATCTCTAATTATTGTTGCATGTATATATCTGTTTTTCCTCTATATATATTTCATTTGATTGTAGTCTGATTGCGTAGTAATGTGTAAATTGTTTCTCTTCTCTCTGATAATGTGCGTGATCCATTCAAGAAGACCATTTCCGTTATTCTTCTTCTTGATCATTAACCCATTGACGATCCCAATAAATGTGCAAATTAATATGGCCATTTTTTTTTTTTTTTGCACATTCGATAGACAAGACCAAATCACATCAGATCAAAACAGATCAGGAAAAATCTATCGAATTCAAGCCATTCAAAGGGGACAATCATTGCAATAACCAGAAATAAATACAGACAAATGCAGAGGCCACCAACTGCAGCACCAATACGGCAATTATTTCCATTTTATGCCAAACACCATTTCTCACATATATTTTCTGTTTAATGTTTTTCATGTATGTCTTATTTTTAGACTACTGTAAATATCTGTATTCTAGATTAGTGTAGTTTTTTGTAGTCTTGACTTTAGTTAATTGTAAAATAGTAGCTGTAGTTGTATAGTTTCTCGGACAAAGTACCATCTTACGGATTTAATTTATTTTTGACCAACCATAACATCGGACGGACACCCCCCCCCCCCCCCCCCCCCCCCCCTCAAACAATTAAAAATGTGCAATAATTTGGCTACACTGCCATTTACCAGACAATTCACACCAGTTGTCTTTATTAAACCAAATTTTCCAAACAAATGCAATAATTACAAAAAACATATATAAAAAACGCACAAAAACCAATTATGAGTTAATCTCAAATCTTTCAGCTGTAGACACATCTACAGCCCCCCAATACGGCCCCCCCTATCCATGCAGCCAGGTCTCAAAAAATACCAGAACACCACTAACGTTCCCTATAAAATTGCCTGCTCCTTCGCAGTTGGACTTTGGTCCAACTTGACGTTGGAATACGCCAATCGCTCTCTTCAGGGTGATTGGTTATAGGGTAAGAGAGGGAGCGGAGACCCCCTATACATGACCCCCCACTCATTACGAATTGAGGGCCGATCTCACACATACGCTGGGGCTTTCACTCACTCGGACTCTCGCGAGAGATTTTTGACTGCCGACGCGGACGGTTGTGCGCTTGATCGCGACGGACACAACACCCTTACCAATAAATACAATTTTTGACCGTCGACGCGGACGGTTGTGCGCTCGCTCGTGACGGACGGACGGACACAATACCATTACCAATACCAGTAAATTCGTCCACCAATTTTTCTTGTCGCGTCAGCGTCCCAGTAGCCGTGTGCGTGCGTGTAGTTAATAATTAATAATTTATGTCTGTTCATGTGCGTGTGCGTTGAACTGAATTGTAAACCATTACGATTGTGAGAGCAGGAGAAGAGGATCAAAAATAGAAGGGGAAAAATTATTACAACAATCTATTTGCCTGCGAATCGAGAAAAAAAAATCGATTAAGAATTGAGAACAAAAAAAAAAAAAACCATTAATAAAACCAACAATAAAACCAACAACAAAACCAACAAAACCAACAAAACCAAGTGTACTCATTAAAAACGCATAAAAAATACCAACTCACACACACACACCAAATCCGCCATGCCGAGAACCACTAATACGGCCAAAAGAGGCTCCAAAAGACGACCACCATTCCAGCCCCAGGGACGACGCCGTAACAGCGATGGGGCTAGTGAATCAGCTGCACCAATTCCGCTCTCCAGCGAGATCGAGGCGGCAGAAGCAGCGGCCGCCTACTCTGCTAAGCAACACCAGCAAAAGCGACACTGATGGCGGACGCTTGATGGCGGCGGCGGCGGCGACGACGCCATCGCCGAGAGTCTCTCCGCTCTCTTCCCCTACTAGATTTTGGAGTTTACCAAGGGATACGTTCAAGTCTTCTGCACATAGAATCGTCTCTTGACTTGGGGTCCGATCATTTGGTCCAGGTCATTAGGCTCCTAGTGAGGCCTGAAAACAAAAAAGGATCAGTTCTCTTCACAAAACAAACCAGTCCATCCAAATTCAAGGCTTACCTGGAACGCTGCACCCACTTGGAGACGGAGCTGCACTCTGGGGAGGACGTCGATGACGCAGTTATAATTTTGCAGAACAACATCCGTAATGCAGTTGCTTATGCCACACAGCCTAGGCCTCCTGAACTCAGTATGCATCACCAGCTTTTCTTAGACCGACGGACCCTGAAAATGATAGAGGCGAAGAGGATGCTAACCAAGATGGTTCACAAAAGAAGTAGCAGAGACCCAATCTTAAGACTCACCCTGATTCATCTCACACACAGCATTAACAAACAGGTAAAGCTAGCTAAGGCCAAGCGACTCGATAGGCTCCTCCAGGGAATTGATCCGACTGATGTTTACATGCGGAAGCTCTGGGGCATCACAAATTCCCTTAAGCGACAGCCGGCCCCAAATCCCCCGGTACGCAAGCACCAGCCCGAAGGGCAGCCTGTAAATCCGGATCCCTGGTGTAAAAGGTTGCAGGAAAAGGCAGCAGCATTCGCCCTGCACCTGGAGGAAAGGTTTGTTCCTCGGATCACAGCCGAGCCTGCTGACAGGGACGAAATTGCAGCCGGTCTCCACCAGATCAGTCCAGTACTGCACGGACGAGTCAAGCCTTTCACAGTCGGCGAGGTCCAAAATGAAATCCAGAAGCTTGACCTGAAAAAGACGCCAGGATCAGATCGAATCTGTAATCGGACAATTCAGGCCCTGCCGAGCTTTACCATAGCATACCTGACACTCATCTACAACACTGCACTTAGAGTCGGACACTTCCCAACGGCCTGGAAGTTCGCTAAGGTCATCATGATCCTGAAGTCAGGCAAACCGACGAATCAGCTCAAGTCCTACAGGCCCATCAGCTTGCTGTCAGGACTCTCGAAGGTGCTGGAACGGTTGATACTCGTACGCCTCACTGAGCTCTCCACATTTCAGACGGCCATTCCCTCTCATCAGTTCGGCTTTCAGCAGGGGCACTCGCTGAGCAACAGATCGGCAGGGTCTCTCAGTTCATCTTGAACTCACATGAGCAGCGGAAGCACTGCTCTGCAGTCTACATGGACATGCAAGAGGCTTTTGATAGGGTATGGCACGAGGGCCTGCTTTACAAGATAAAACAGGTTGTACCAGATGAGATGTATCGGTTGCTTTTGAGCTACCTTACTAAGCGAACTTTCGCCGTCTCCTGTTGTAATTCTGTCTCTGGGATGAAGAACATAGAGGCTGGAGTCCCACAGGGCAGTGTGCTGGGCCCAGTACTTTACAATCTCTACACTGCTGACATGCCAAAGCCTTTAAGCCAGTACAGTATGATGGCCACTTATGCAGACGATGTAGTATATCTGACGGCGAGTATTAATCCAAGCATCTGTATCAGCATGATGGAGACGATCCTGGATAAGGCAGCAGATTGGGCTAAAAAATGGGGAATTACCATTAACCTGGAGAAAACGTCACATGTAATGCACTCACTCGCACGTACGCAGGAGCATCCCTCGCCAAGGCTGACCAATTGTGTGCTTTCCAACAAGGCTGTGCATCCGTATCTGGGGGTTCTAATGGACAGAAAACTAAACTTCAACGCACACATCCAGAGAACCCTGTCAAGGACAATAGCGAGGGTCAACAAATTAGAATGGCTCATTGGAAGGAGGAGCAAACTTACAGTCCATGCAAAGCTGATTCTATACAGGCAGCTGGTGGCACCAATATGGCAGTACGCCCTCCCAATTTGGGGGTCCCTGACCAGCAAAACACAGCTCAGCAAGATCCAGGTTGTCCAAAATAATGCTCTGAGGGCAATTGTTGATGCGCCTCGGTATGTGCGCAACAGTTCGATCCATAAAGACCTGCAAATACCGACAGTTGAGGAAACGTTTAACAGATGTACAGGCGCCTTCTACCATAGACTCACTCACCACAGCAACCATCTGACCAGGATGCTCGTCATAGATCCCTGCATCCTTCATCGGTTGCATAAACCGCGATACCAGGCAGCAATTGAGCAGCACTTGCCTAGGATGACATTGGTACAGCAGGACCCAGGTTCATCAACTTCTTCAGGAGGAGGGCCTGCAGCAACGCGGCGCCTTGACAAACAGCAACGGCAGGAACGCTTGCAGGACGTTCAGGCTCGAACGCTTCACGCAAGACGCGAGAGCATGCGACGGAATCCCTTCACAACTGCTAGCAGCAGCGCACCACCGGCGCCTGGAACGAATAATTAATTTCTTTTGCTTAATCTTCCACAGAATGCTGGCTATGTGTACTCACCTGTGACCAAACTAGAACGCATCTACTCAAGCCAGGTCAAGCGACAAGCGACGGCTAATACTCCCTATTGGGCTGCATGCTGGCCGTGCTGTTCTGCCAATTTCTCAAATTGGCGTGAGCAGTGTCTTTCTGGTAATCTGCGGCTCGCCGGTGGAGTCCAATCCCTGCGCGCAGCAGCTCTGGTGGTGGCGCATCCTTCAGAAAGCATCAAGGCATCAGGACCTGCAAAGAAAAACAAAAGAAAACATTAAAGTAACAAAACACAAAGCTAATAGGGCAGTAAATCGCAACGTGTATAGACAGTATTTTTTATAGTATCGATAAATTCAGTATAAGGTATTTTAATACCACGCAAATGTATCTGCCAGGGTTGAATTTGTAATCCAAATGGCCCCACTAAATTTGTAAATATACTTAATGTTAGAGTATAACACAAATAAAGAAAGCTTTGTAAGCCTGACTCTCCTCCCCTCTCCCGCGAGAGCGATAGATGGTAGGGATTGGAGATCTGGCAGCAAAGCGCTATTGAATGCTCGCATGAGCACACCGCAAAAAAATAACCGTAAAATGTTTTAAAAACTATCATGATAAGGAACCACCCGATGAGCCAAGCACCCATTGTAAGTAAATGTTGTAGTCTTAAGCCTAGTACTCATTTCTGTTCCTCAAAAACGGAATAAGCCAATATTGCGTTGATTCATCCGTGCATTGTCGTCCTCCAGCGCCACAGCGGTAACAAATAATACATTTCTGCTTGCTTTGATACAAAGTTTACAAGTGACGATTTCGATTGTAATCAAACACATATGCACGCATAAAATTCTAATAGAATAGGTCATTAACATTGGAACAGAAACAGCCATCGTGATTCCTCCCTATAATTTTCCCTGATTAGCGGCACCATTTGGGTGATAGCTACTGGTCGAAATGCTCTGGTGGTTCTCGTGACCAGTGTGCTGGCCTACAGCACTTGTGAGCAGATGGACACCTTTCCAGTGAGGATGTACGGACAGGACAACTGCTGGACAACTTTAATGGAAGGTAAATTCCATTTTGATCATACAATAATATTAAATATTCTTTTCAGCAGCACAGCCGATCCCAGTAATCTCCTGGAAAAATGTCTAAGTAATAAAAATTATTATTTGCAGTCTGTTTTCAGGGTTTTCCTAAAATACAACAACCAAATTTTTAGTGTAAATTTAAATTTTTTATTTTTGTATTTTTAAAAATGTTTGGCCCTTCGCGACTTCTACCAATTGCAAAATCGTTCATTAAAACACGTGGCGGGGTGGTACCGGTACGGGGGGCGGGGTACTCACGTGCCTCGTCTTCCGGCCCACGTCCTGGCATAAATATAGAAATAAATAAAGGAGGAGGAGGAAAACAAACATGAATAGGGCCCTTCAAAAATTGGGCTCATCGCCAAGGTCAGCCTTCCGGTAAAACTCTTCAGAAAATTTTAAAAAATTTCTCCCCCCCAATACGGCAAACACTTAATTTTTCTGCCAATAACTCTCCGAAGAGGCCCTCCATTGCATCTCGATCCTGCATTAAGCAGCAGCAGCTGTGGAGAGAGGGAACAAATACATTAAATTAATAAAAAATAAACACAAATAAAAAATTCAAAAACAATATAAAAACACAAAATCAACAATTACACACCATGACGAAGAGGCCCTCCATTGCGTCTCGATCCTGCATTAGCAGCAGCAGCTGTGGAGAGAGGGAATAAATACAGTAAATTAATAAAAAATAAACACAAATAAAAAATTCAAAAACAATATAAAAACACACAAACTCCAATCACACACCATGACATTAAATTAATAAAAAATAAAAACAAATAAAAATTCAAAAACAATCCACTTACCTCTCACAAGACATCGATGCTCCTTCCACTACGCGATCCGGAGGCAACAGAGGCAGCATCTGAAATTAAATAAAATTAATTTATTAATAAATAAAAAAGAACACAAAACAATCCATTTACCTCGCACAAGACGATGATGCTCCTCCCACTACGCGATCCAGAGGCAACAGAGGCAGCATCTAAAATAAAATAAAAATAAAAACAATTTAAAATAAAAAACAACTACAACTTGCAGCCAGCAGGCCACCAGCAGTTGAGTGGCGGCCCGGACCAGCTGGCCGTTGCTCGAATGTCACAAAAAAGCCAAATAAATACAGCCAGCAGGCCATCAGCAGTTGAGTGGCGGCTCGGACCAGTTGGCCGTTGCTTGACTGCCACAAAAGCCAACCAACAAATACAGCCAGCATGGCCATCAGAAGTTGAGTGGCGGCCCGGACAAGTTGGCCGTTGCTTGATTGTCACAAGTCAGCCAATACCACCCAGCCACCTGCAGCACACCCGGCACCTGTGGCGCCCACCAGCAGCAGCAGTAGCAGCAGCAGCAGCAGCAGCAGCAGCAGCAGCAGCAGCAGCAGCAGCAGCATCAGCACCAGCATTATAAAAAAAAAAAAAATCACCTGCTGTTGCAATTTGGCTTCCACTCCTCCCCCATTGGACACACGATGCTGAGCTGAAATTAAATAAATAAATGTAAAATAATTAGTAATTAAGCCACTACAATGTATACATGTTTGTTAGTACGAGTATATCTGTGTGTATATTTGTGTGTACACGTGTATATGTTCCTCTACACCTTCTACTGACTTTAGTTTCAATAATTGTTAAATGTTACCTTTTCTCTGTTGTAAAACGTAATGTATTTAGCCATCCATTGTTTCTTTTGTCCAATTTTATATCTCTAATTATTGTTGCATGTATATATCTGTTTTTCCTGTATATATTTAATTTGATTGTAGTCTGATTGCGTAGTAATGTGTAAATAGTTTCTCTTCTCTCTGACAATGTGCGTGATCCATTCAAGAAGACCATTTCCGTTATTCTTCTTCTTGATCATTAACCCATTGACGATCCCAATAAATGTGCAAATTAATATGGCCATTTTTTTTTTTTTTGCACATTCGATAGACAAGACCAAATCACATCAGATCAAATCAGATCAGAAAAAATCTATCGATTTCAAGACATTCAATGGGGACAATCATTGCAATAACCAGAAATAAATACAGACAAATGCAGAGGCCACCAACTGCAGCACCAATACGGCAATTATTTCCATTTTATGCCAAACACCATTTCTCACATATATTTTCTGTTTAATGTTTTTCATGTATTTCTTATTTTTAGACTACTGTAAATATCTGTATTCTAGATTAGTGTAGTTTTTTGTAGTCTTGACTTTAATTAATTGTAAAATAGTAGTTTTAGTTGTATAGATTCTGACAAAGTACCATCTTACGGATTTAATTTATTTTTGACCAACCATAACATCGGACGAATCCCCAATAGTAATAGTAAATGGTGTAAATATAACTTCCAGAGATAGGGATTTTAAAGAAAAGACATCCGTCATTTCTGATATAATTTTATTGAATGAATCTTTTGTATGTTTCTTAAATTCTACTTGGCTGAGGGCCAGCGTAGCTGCGCCGCCAGCAACGCCGGCAGCGGAGCGGCCGCATTTATATGTTTGTTATATATGCCCAGCGCTGTTGATAGCGGGGGGCGCGAGGGGAAGATCCACATGCTTGTGTGGATCATATTCAAGTGCCGTCGGCTATGCTATACATGCCGACGCTGCACTAATGTAGTACCAGGCATATATGTGTGATCGTATTTCGTCGCACTGAATATGCCTGGGAATGTTTATTGCATAAACACTGCAACAAAGTGTTACAGTGTGTTCCCTTTTAAGTACTCTTGGTACAGTGGGTATTGGCTATATATATGCATACTACATCTCCCTCCTTTTGAAAAATAACGTAATATTTATGAAGTTATTTTATAATTTTAATATGATAGTTATTTAGAAAAATATATTTAGAAAAATTTTTTTTTTTTTTAATTAAATGAATTTAATACTAATACATACATATATATCCCATAGTTCAAAAAAAATTTTTTTTTTTCTTTTTTTTTTTGTTTTAGTAAAGAAAATTAAAAAGATTTGATATATTCCTATAGATATACTTATGTATGGCCATACTAATTCTATCTATGAGTAAAAAAGTTTTAGTCTATCCTTATGTACTTTTTGTTTTTTGTCTTTTATATTTGAAATTGTTATATTATCATTTTCTCCTATACTATCTACCTTATATGGTCCAGTATATTTAAAATCTAACTTATGACCTGTTTCATTTTTCAATAAAACCTTATCTCCTACTGCTATTTCTAAATCTTTTATTTTCGAGTCATATATAATTTTATTTCTTCTCTTATTCTCCTCGAGCATAGTTCTTGCTCTTTTATAAGCTATTTCTAACCTATATTTACTCTCTTTAGAGTAATCTTCTATGTTATATATAGGTGCTATATTATCTATACTATAAAATTTTGTTGGTATATTTGGTGTTCTACCGAATACCAATTCATATGGACAATAATTATGTGCCATTGATGGTGTAGTGTTGAAGCAGAAGACAAAATATTGGAGCCATACGTCCCAATCAGTCTTATCAACCGATATGTATGAACGTATGTACTCATTAAAAGTTCTATGACTTCTTTCTACTGTTCCTACTGTCTGGTGGTGGTGCGCTGTTGACGTTATGTTTTCTATTTTTAGATATTTACATAAGTCGTTAATGATTGAATTTTTATATTCTGTACCCATGTCCGTGATGAACGTCTTCATTGGACCGTACTTCAGAATAAATTTTTCAAAGATAGCTTTTGCTACCGTATTTGCGCTTTTATTTGATATTGGGATGGCAACTAGATATTTTGTTAAGTCACAGATTAAAGTGACTGCATATTCGTTGCCATTTTCTGATCTTGGTAATGGACCTATTGTATCCACTATCACTCTGTCAAAAGCATGTACAGGTGTATCAGTTATTGTTAATGGAGTTTTAGTATGCGTAGTTATTTTCGCTTTTTGGCATTTTGGACATTTTCGTATGTACTTGGTTATATCGCGAGTTAAACCTTTCCAGAAATAATATCTTTTGACCTTGGCCAAGGTTTTTGTTATGCCTGTATGTCCTCCTTGTATGGGATCGTCATGGTATGTAAACAGTATAGCTTCTTTTTCTTCCTCCTTATTTATTTGGGTCACCGGCTTGAGTAGCGCTACTCTTAATGATTTTAGTATCTTATTGCCCATTATTTTAAAAGATTCTATTGAAATAGTTTCAAAGATCTTATCGCTCGGTGCCATCTTGAGTTGGCTAATTTTTAGTATACCGGCTTGTAATTCAAGCCTTTGGAAGAACTGACCTAAATCGAGAATTCCGTTGGTGTACATATTGCCAACATCAATTCTTGCTATAACTTTTTTTCCATGTTTTAGCAAACATTTTGAATCTGTTATTCGCAAGGTCACTACCTTTCGTACTTCGTCATTTACAATGACTTCATATACGTTGGGCTGAGAAGCTTTATTTAGAGTTTGCCTAGGCAAATCTAATTTTTCTGTTCCTGCGCAGGAATTTTTCTGTTTACTTTGGTTTCTGGTAGTGACTTTTAGTATTGTTCCTGTTTTGTGTATTTCTTGTAAATCTTTGATGGTTATTCTTGATAACGCATCTGCTACATAATTATCTTTTCCCTTTAGATACTCGACTGTGAAGTCATATTCCTCTAATTCGAGCCGCATGCGTGTAAGTTTTGAGCTAGGATTGACCATTGAAAATAAGTATGTTAGTGGTCTGTGGTCCGTTTTCACTGTAAAGTGTTTTCCATAAATATATGGTCGAAAATGAGTAATTGCCCAATGAATTGCTGCTAATTCTTGTTCTGTTGTACTTTTGTTACTTTCGCCCTTGGTGAATGATCTGGACGCGTATGCAATTGGAAGTTGGAGATCTTTATGGTTTTGAGTTAAAACCGCTCCACACGCTTGCTTACTTGCATCCGTTATTATACAAAATTCTTTTGTGAAGTCTGGGTATTGTAACAAAGTTGGTTTGATGAGTTGCTCTTTTAAGTGTAAAAATGCATTTTGGCATTCATCTGACCACTCAAATGGAACATTCTTTTTACATAATCTGGTTATGTGCCGGGAATAGTCGGCGAAGTTTCTAATAAAACGTCTGTAATAATTGCAGAATGCAACGAATCTTCTAGCGCTGTCCGCGTCGTGCGGGACTGGATAATTTTTGATGACGTCATATTTCTTGTCATCTGGCAATATTCCTTTATCAGTGCATTTATGGCCGAGAAAGGTCACTTCATGCATGAAAAATGAACATTTTTGTGGATGTAATTTTAGGTTGTGTTTCCTACATACCTCAAAAATATCTTGTAAGTTTTTGAGCATATGTTTTTCGGAACAACCAATGACTATAAGATCGTCCATATATAGGAATGCTTGCGAAGCTTCAAGTCCAGAGAATGCAATAGTCATCATTCTCTGAAATGAATTTGGCGCTATTTTTAAACCAAATGGTAATCGCGTGAAGCGATATGAGCCATTGCTCGTTGAAAAAGACGTTATATTACGTGAACTTTCTTCTAGTTCAATTTGATGAAAACCTGACATTAAGTCAAGGCATGAGAAATATTTTGCTCTACCTAGTTGATCCAAAATGTCATCAATTCTAGGTAGTGGGAATTTATCTGACAAGAGTTTCTTATTTATTTGACGATAGTCAACTACTAATCGCCATTTCTTTTGTTCAGTGCCCGGAAGGGCTTTCTTTGGTACAAGTAATAGTGGGCTGTTATATTCTGATACGGACGGTTCGACTATTTTGTCGTCTATTAATTTTCCTACTTGCTTCTGGATCTCTGTAACTTGGCTATGCGGGCTTCGATAGTTTTTGATGTATACTGGTTCGTCATCCTTCAATCTCAATTTTTGTTTATAAAAATTATTTGTTGTTATTGATTCGGTGTCAAGCCCGAATATGTCACTATATTTGGAACATAATTCCGTTAATGGTTGTTTGAATGGAGCTGGAAAATTCTTTTTGAGCTGAGCTAGGACAGTTTGTTCCCTGATTTTAGAAGTTGTTTGAACTACATTGTAATTCGAAAGTGGTTCATATTTTAAATTATTTATATTAATTAATTGGTCGGTACTGGTCGTATTCAGTAATCGGACAAACGCATTTTGCGTGGTTGCAACTGTGTTTGCAACAAAAATACCAGTTTGGATTTCCTGGTTTGGAATTAGAACATTATCTTCACTTGAAGTTAGTTCTATTTTTCGAATAACTTGTGATCTTGCTGGTAGAAGTATTGTATTGTTACCAGAACTGTATGTTATTGGAACATAAATGTGAATGTTTATATTGTTTGGTCGTATTATAAACCAGTCTTCTGAAGGTTTTAGATCAATTTGACAATTTAATGCTTTTATAAAATCAATCCCTATTATTCCATCACATGGGATTGCGAAATTTTTGTTTACTAAATGGAAATTGTGAGGAATTATGTATTTATCTGTCTGTAGCTCTATTGGTGCAAGGCCTAGGGATTTTATAATACCTTCACCTATGCCTTGAATATCTATTTTACTATTTATTTGTATGTCGTTGAAGACATCTGAAGTTTCTTTTATTAGCGATATGTTCGCTCCTGTATCTACTAGGAATGTTAGATGTTTTCCTGTATTGGCATTGTTAAATGACACGAAAATGTTAAGATTGAGATTGATGGTTTGAACCTTTGCTTTTAATAGTTTGGAGTATCTAAAGGAGTTTGGGAGTTTCCCGAAGCCGTCTGGGTAACACGGACATTATTGTTGTGTCCTCTGTTCCCATTTCTGACGTAGTTTTGGTTGTTATGGGATGTGCCGTTACCACGGTTATTTCCTCTATAATTACCACGACCTCTATAATTATTTGGCTGATAATTGTTATTGTAATTGAAGTTCCTGTTTGAATTGCTGTTATTGTAGTAACCACGACCATTTTCTCTACCTCGATAGTTACTTCGGTAGTTACTACCGCGATAAGCTTGTCCTCTACGCGTGTACAATATTGAATTAGCATTGCCAGTCATCTCAGTACTACATTGTATATACTTTGCGACGGCGTCGTTCATGGTCGTAAAGTTACCTGCTTCTAAAATGGTTTTTAGTTTACCATGCTCACAATTTTTAACCATTGTGCTAATGGCTTCTTTTGTACTGAATTTATCGGCATGTTCGGCTGGTAGTCCTTCATCGATGTACGAAGCTTCAAGTAGCTTTCGCAAATTATCGATTTCTGTGGTAAATTGGGTTGCAGTATTTCCTTTTTGGCATACTTTTGCCAATTTTGCTTTGACTACGTCAGACGTTTCACCGACTATAGTGTCTTGTAATTTCTTTATAATTTCATTTATTGTTGTAAGTTCTTGAACTTTGTACAGTGTTGATCCTATAATCTTTGATTTTATTACTTCGATTGCTAAAGATTCATAAGGGCCTTTTGTTAGGTTAACTAATTTAATCGCTGTTATGAATCGCTGCAAATGAAGTTTTTGTCCGTTAAATTCAGGTATGGCGTGCGAAATATCTTTGATATATGCCCGTTGGGCAATTGTGTCGTCTGCCATTCTGATGTGTTTTTGTTCTATCACACTATTCAGTGAATCGGAATCAGACAATTCTTGATCTTGATATTGTGGTACTGTTAATACAGCTTGGATCGTTAGATCGTGTAGATCTTTTTCTTCCACTTCTGTTTCTTGATCAATTGATTCAACTTCTCGGTCAAGTTCTTGAGTTTGACTTGTTCCGGGTTGTTCTATGTCTATTGTCAATGGAGTATTCAAAACTGTTGGAATTGAAATATCCAAATTGAATTTCCTTTGAATCGATATCAAATTTGATCGAAGTCTGATCAAAAATTTTGATACCTGCGACCAATTTTGTTCTTTTATGCGTTCTCTATTTTCATGTATTAGTGTACGTGCCTCGTTGAAACACTCAACTAATATGGTCGCATGCCTATTCACTGTAGCTCTTTGTATTGTCCTATTTTGTGTAAGTGATTTGTATGATTTGTCAAATCTACTTTTATTTTCTTCTAATGATTTGTAAATTTCCTGCCATTCCATTCTTGGTTTTAAGTTTTAAATATTGCAAAGTCAATTACTCTGCCCAGTATCGAATGTTCATTTATTACTGATTTTACTACAATACCTGGAATGGTAGTTAACACAATTGCTTTTTGTGTTTTTGAACAGTCTATTAAGGGCGAAAATTCTAAATGAAATGTACTCATGTACATATATTCGAGCTCTAATATGCTCCTTGGGGTCGTTGAGACCAATTGTAAAATTCTGTTTTTAAAATTTGGGTCCCTGTTATAAACATTCCTAATTGCGTTTAGAGTTGTCATTTTATTTTTCCCTTTCAAATTCTATATTTTGTCCAAATCATTAGCCTTACTCAAATATTTCTTTTTAAGGCATTTATTGTGCAGCTTATAAATTTTGAAAAAGACGTTAGCACACAAAATAACAACAATTATTATCAACAGGGTATTAGTAAAGCCTAAATCAATTTCTTTTGATTCTACTTTATTAATTACATTTGCAGTGGAATCCACTGTCTTGGTGTCTACTAAACCCATGTTGGTGACAATCCCTGTTTCTCTATGAAAAAGTATGCCATTTATATATGGCTTATTTTTGGTGTCATTTCCTAACTTACTTATAGTATTGTCTTTCATTCATATTAGTTTTTGAGATGCTTTAAATGTATTTTTTTTTTTTTTTATTGTTTTTGAAAATATGAAGATAGAGTGTTAGGGCATAGGGCTGATTTACATTGGTTTTTTTTTTTTTTTTTTTTTTTTTTTTTTATTTCAGTCCTATGTTTTTAGTGAAAGCCTAACAGATATTAGTAGTTTACAAGCAGCGTGTTACGCATCGACTTGTGGGTAGAAGTTTAAATTATTGGCAATTCAGGCATTGGCAAAATGCAGCCTTTATTGCGTTACTTTGCATCGCAAAGTTTGTTGTTGAGTTCCTCCAGTTGGGTTTTCAATTTTTCCTGGTCCTCGTTGATTTTTTCTGTCCGTAGTAGGTCTTTGACCAACCTACGTTCCCGGAGCAGTTTAATTCGCTTCCCTCCCCGCTTTTTCTTTGGCTTGGGCTGTTGCGGCTGTTGGCGTGCCCGGTACTCAGCTATTGTGAGTGGGCGTGGTCCATCGGTTGGACAAGCCTCCAGAGCCTCCTGTAGGCTTGGCTTGTCCCTTTGCTCGAGGGGAGCAGCGTTTATTAAATCTGATTCCAGATTGGCATCCACCGGTGGCGTAAGAGGCGTTAGGCCTCTCACGCGAATTTATTTTTCGGCTGCTGATGTCCTGGGCCTCTGGGCTCAGGCGGTTCCGGTGCCGGTCATCGCACAGGTATTCGTCGTACGCTCTATGTAGCGCTGTCGGTGCCTTTTCAGGTCTTTATCTTCTTTTATGTCAGCACGCTTCTTGTTTAATTTTTTTTTTTATGAAAATCCAGTAATTTATTAGAGGCAATTTAAACGTGAAATTTGGATACGCAGGATTATTTTTGGCTCTCACTGTTCACGGTCATTTGGAAGTGTATTTTAAATGCACATTTTCTTTTGTTTTTATTGGACGATTTGATTTTCAGCTGATAAAAATTACATTTGGAAGTGTATTTGGAAGTGTATTTTAAATGCACATTTTCTTTTGTTTTTGCGTGAAAACCGTTTTTGCAGAATTATTTATATTTTTTTTTTTTTTTTTTTCTTTTTGGTCCTGTCACGGTCGCCATGTAAATATAACTTCCAGAGATAGGGATTTTAAAGAAAAGACATCCGTCATTTCTGATATAATTTTATTGAATGAATCTTTTGTATGTTTCTTAAATTCTACTTGGCTGAGGGCCAGCGTAGCTGCGCCGCCAGCAACGCCGGCAGCGGAGCGGCCGCATTTATATGTTTGTTATATATGCCCAGCGCTGTTGATAGCGGGGGGCGCGAGGGGAAGATCCACATGCTTGTGTGGATCATATTCAAGTGCCGTCGGCTATGCTATACATGCCGACGCTGCACTAATGTAGTACCAGGCATATATGTGTGATCGTATTTCGTCGCACTGAATATGCCTGGGAATGTTTATTGCATAAACACTGCAACAAAGTGTTACAGTGTGTTCCCTTTTAAGTACTCTTGGTACAGTGGGTATTGGCTATATATATGCATACTACAATGGTAATAGGGTAAGAGAGGGAGCGGAGACCCCCTGTACATGACCGCCCACTCATTACGAATTGAGGGCCGATCTCACACATACATACGCTGGTGCTTTCACTCACTCGGACTCTCGCGAGAGAGTTTGAGTGGGTCAAGTGAATGAGTGTGTGTGTGAGATCGGGCTATGGTTCCTTGGCGGCCCCACTAAGAGGCATAATTAAATGAACTTTCGCTCTCCCCCCCATTCTCTCACAATTTGAGGTAGGTATACAATTTTTGAACGTCGACGCGGACGGTTGTGCGCTCGCTCGTGACGGACGGACGGACACAATACCATTACCAATACCAATAAATTCGTCCACCATTTTTTCTTGTCGCGTCAGCGTCCCAGTAGCCGTGTGCGTGCGTGTAGTTAATAATTAATAATTTATGTCTGTTCATGTGCGTGTGCGTTGAACTGAATTGTTAACCAATACGATTGTGAGAGCAGGAGAAGAGGAGCAAAAATAGAAGGGGAAAAAATTATTACAACCCTCTATTTGCCTGCGAATCGAGAAAAAAAAATCGATTAAGAATTGAGAAAAAAAAAACCATTAATAAAACCAACAATAAAACCAACAAAACCAAGTGTACTCATTAAAAACGCATAAAAAATACAAACTCACACACACACACACCAAATCCGCCATGCCGAGAACCACTAATACGGCCAAAAGAGGCTCCAAAAGACGACCACCATTCCAGCCCCAGGGACGACGCCGTAACAGCTATGGATGTCGGATCTGGTCAGGACAGCGGAGGAAGAGAGTCGGGGACGCCAATACAGAGGAGAGGGCGAGGCGGCATCACCCGCAACACCAAAACTAACACCAACAACAACAACCAAGGGTGAGCGAGCAGCAGCAGCATCAACGACGCCAGTGCCATCAGCGATGGCGGCACAGCAGCAGCGGCGTTTAGACGCGCCAAAGGGCGCCAAAGGCGGCGTCGGTCATCGACAGGGCGAGCCCCCAAAACCAAAACCAACACCAATACCAACAGCCGTGCCAGAAGCAAGCCAAGCCACAATTCCTCCTCCCACTTGCACACACATACACAAGCAGAGGCAGCGCCAGAATCGAACGTGTTCGAGCTCGAACATGGTTAGATCAAACGCAACGGCGACAGCGACAGCGACGGCGGCAGCAGCAGCAGCAGAACCAGTTCCAGAGACGCTGGCAGAGGGAACAGCCATTTCTAATGAAAAACCAACCACCTCTGCAGCGGCTCGGGCAGCGATGGCGGCTACACAGGCGGCTGCAATCACTTCGGGATGCAGCCCAAATATAAACCACTACCAACATCACTTCAACCAGCAACAGCAACAGCAACACCACCTCAGTTACAACAGCAATGGCAATAATAATTATGGCAACAATAAGAGGACTCACCGACTCATCAGCCATGACAGTGATGAGGACAGCAATAAATACAACTACAGCAGTAGCGGCGGCGCTGAAGATGAAATCACCAAGAGACGACGGCAAGGGACCCTGAGAGGACAGCAGCAGCAACAGGCAAATAAACCAACTAAATTCAGTGACAATGCCTTAACAATTAAACATGACCATGCTAATGCCCCTCCCCCTGCCCCTCCTCAAGATAAATACATTGACAATTTCAGCGCCAATAACACCAATGCCCCTGCCCATGTCACAGCCATTGACACAGCTAAAATCCCAATCCAAATCCAGCACCAAAGGGGGGACAATACCCAGGCAGGCTGCCCCAACACAATAATCTGTATCTGCAGCAGCAGCAGCAACTACGCCAGCCAATAAATACTGCCCCACCACAGCAACGGCAACAGCAACAACAAATACGCCATATTCAGCAACCAATAGGCCAACGGAATCGTCAGCAATATGGAGCTGAGCGACCACGCCCCCGAGTACGACAAATACAGCAAAACCAACAATTACGCAGGCCACATCGAGAACCAGAGAACGCCCAATTCAGCTCAAATGCCAATCCCTCCACAAATGCCACTGCTCCACAAAACCATCAACGCCAAAATCACCAGCTGCAATTGGCAACCAATGAAAGAATTGAGGCACTAGAGAAAAAGATGGAGGAAATTGCCAATAATATAAAAGCATTGATGCACATAATGGGAATCACAGAGGTACCAACGCCGACTGCTCCAGCGGCCCTGGTGGCACAAGCCACTAAGCCGTTAGAAAGGAATAATATGGACATTGA
This sequence comes from Drosophila helvetica, assembly GCA_963969585.1. NCBI lineage: Eukaryota > Metazoa > Arthropoda > Insecta > Diptera > Drosophilidae > Drosophila > Drosophila helvetica. Next base: position 106,980 of record CAXALB010000007.1, on the reverse strand, counting down.
GAGCGATTATGAGGCAGAGACCAGAGAAGAGGACGACGATGACCAATGGTCAGACATTGATCCGTTCGATGAGATTGCCAACGTATGGCGCCAACAAATCTCAAGCGCGCTGTCCAGCTATTCCACCCTTAACGGGGCTAATAATTAAAATCATTACTCACCTGCCAATACAATCAACAGCCACTCAGCGCCTCGATCCAGAATTAACAGCAGCAGCTGAAAAGCCAACAAATAATTATAAAAACAATTAAAAAAAAGCAAATAATAAAATACATAAATAAAAAGCTAATAAATAAATATAAATACAATTATAACGAGGGGGAACGTTGTGAGCCGCGTCTACCGCCGCGGCTCTACTTTATACCCGGTACTCAGTCAGTATATATGTATGTGAGCTTGTAATAAATTACATTATTACATGTTCGCAAAAGGGATAAATTTATTTTTAGCCAAAAAAGACAAAAAAAAATTAAGTCAACCTTTTCGGAGATTTATATATACATATTAGATGTTTCCATTTTTGTTTACATACGTTTATTACATCTGTCTTTTCTACATGTCTAAATCTACTTCCTACATATACATACACGGCTGTGTGCGAGAGAGAGAGGGAATCAGTCTGCGCTTGGGAGGCCACTGAAATTTCATTTGTTCCTTCTGACTATATTTATGATCCGATCTGATCCAGATTCAATACTCTGATAGATATGGTCATTTTCTATGATTCTGCGTTTTTGGTTTTCCCGTATCTTCATAATTGTAGATTTTCATCATTTGTGGGGGCGGAAGGGGGCGTGGCCAAATTTTGAAATACACTTGTACTGACGTGGTATCACAGGAGCATGGATAGAGAGTTTGGTTGCTCTAGCTCTTATAGTCTTTGAGATCTAGGCGCTCATCTGGACAAATGGGCACAGCGCCCAACCCTGTGTGTGAGAGAGAGCGAGAGGGAACTATGCATTTCGAAATGGTTTTCTTCATTGTGGCTATATTTATGATTCGATCTGATCCAGATTTAACACTCTGATAGATATTGTCATTCACTACGATTAGTTTTCTCGTATCTTTAAAATTGTGCATGCCACAGATTTTCGTCCTTGGAGTGGGCGGAAGGGGGCGGGGCGAAATTTTAAAATATACTTGTAACAGTGCGATAGGACAGGAGTCTGGATACAAAATTGTGTTCCTCTAGCTTTTATAGTCTTTGAGCTGTAGGCGCTAATGAAGACGGACAGACGGGCGGACGGACGGACGGACAGACGGACGGACAGACAGACATAGCTATATCGACTCGGCTATTGATGCTGATCAAGAATATATATACTTTATGGGGTCGGAAACGCTTCCTTCTGGGTGTTACACACATACATTTTTTGCACAAATCTAATATACCCCTTTACTCTTCGAGTACCGGGTATAAAAACAAATAATGAAATTCACAAATAAAAAGCTAATAAATAAATATAAATACAATTATAAAAACAAATAATGAAATACACAAATAAAAAGCTAATAAATAATTATAAAAACAATTATAAAAACAAATAATAAAATACACAAATAAATAGCCAATAAATAAATATAAATACAATTATAAAAAACAATAACAATAATTACTCACAACGATGATGAATCCCTCCACCTTGCGCCTCGACCCAGCATTAACAGCAGGAGCTGAAAGAGAAAGGAAATAAATACATTTATCAATAATAACATGCACAAATAAAAACTCTAAAAATCAAACCAATGAAATTAATAATTAATTGAAAACACAATTACAAAACATAATAATAACAATTAGACAACTGCTGGACAACTTTAATGGAAGGTAAATTCCATTTTGATCATACAATAATATTAAATATTCTTTTCAGCAGCACAGCCGATCCCAGTAATCTCCTGGAAAAATGTCTAAGTAATAAAAATTATTATTTGCAGTCTGTTTTCAGGGTTTTCCTAAAATACAACAACCAAATTTTTAGTGTAAATTTAAATTTTTTATTTTTGTATTTTTAAAAATGTTTGGCCCTTCGCGACTTCTACCAATTGCAAAATCGTTCATTAAAACACGTGGCGGGGTGGTACCGGTACGGGGGGCGGGGTACTCACGTGCCTCGTCTTCCGGCCCACGTCCTGGCATAAATATAGAAATAAATAAAGGAGGAGGAGGAAAACAAACATGAATAGGGCCCTTCAAAAATTGGGCTCATCGCCAAGGTCAGCCTTCCGGTAAAACTCTTCAGAAAATTTTAAAAAATTTCTCCCCCCCAATACGGCAAACACTTAATTTTTCTGCCAATAACTCTCCGAAGAGGCCATCCATTGCGTCTCGATCCTGCATTAAGCAGCAGCAGCTGTGGAGAGAGGGAACAAATACATTAAATTAATAAAAAATAAACACAAATAAAAAATTCAAAAACAATATAAAAACACAAAATCAACAATTACACACCATGACGAAGAGGCCCTCCATTGCGTCTCGATCCTGCATTAGCAGCAGCAGCTGTGGAGAGAGGGAATAAATACAGTAAATTAATAAAAAATAAACACAAATAAAAAATTCAAAAACAATATAAAAACACACAAACTCCAATCACACACCATGACATTAAATTAATAAAAAATAAAAACAAATAAAAATTCAAAAACAATCCACTTACCTCTCACAAGACATCGATGCTCCTTCCACTACGCGATCCGGAGGCAACAGAGGCAGCATCTGAAATTAAATAAAATTAATTTATTAATAAATAAAAAAGAACACAAAACAATCCATTTACCTCGCACAAGACGATGATGCTCCTCCCACTACGCGATCCAGAGGCAACAGAGGCAGCATCTAAAATAAAATAAAAATAAAAACAATTTAAAATAAAAAACAACTACAACTTGCAGCCAGCAGGCCACCAGCAGTTGAGTGGCGGCCCGGACCAGCTGGCCGTTGCTCGAATGTCACAAAAAAGCCAAATAAATACAGCCAGCAGGCCATCAGCAGTTGAGTGGCGGCTCGGACCAGTTGGCCGTTGCTTGACTGCCACAAAAGCCAACCAACAAATACAGCCAGCATGGCCATCAGAAGTTGAGTGGCGGCCCGGACAAGTTGGCCGTTGCTTGATTGTCACAAGTCAGCCAATACCACCCAGCCACCTGCAGCACACCCGGCACCTGTGGCGCCCACCAGCAGCAGCAGTAGCAGCAGCAGCAGCAGCAGCAGCAGCAGCAGCAGCATCAGCACCAGCATTATAAAAAAAAAAAAAAAATCACCTGCTGTTGCAATTTGGCTTCCACTCCTCCCCCATTGGACACACGATGCTGAGCTGAAATTAAATAAATAAATGTAAAATAATTAGTAATTAAGCCACTACAATGTATACATGTTTGTTAGTACGAGTATATCTGTGTGTATATTTGTGTGTACACGTGTATATGTTCCTCTACACCTTCTACTGACTTTAGTTTCAATAATTGTTAAATGTTACCTTTTCTCTGTTGTAAAACGTAATGTATTTAGCCATCCATTGTTTCTTTTGTCCAATTTTATATCTCTAATTATTGTTGCATGTATATATCTGTTTTTCCTGTATATATTTAATTTGATTGTAGTCTGATTGCGTAGTAATGTGTAAATAGTTTCTCTTCTCTCTGACAATGTGCGTGATCCATTCAAGAAGACCATTTCCGTTATTCTTCTTCTTGATCATTAACCCATTGACGATCCCAATAAATGTGCAAATTAATATGGCCATTTTTTTTTTTTTTGCACATTCGATAGACAAGACCAAATCACATCAGATCAAATCAGATCAGAAAAAATCTATCGATTTCAAGACATTCAATGGGGACAATCATTGCAATAACCAGAAATAAATACAGACAAATGCAGAGGCCACCAACTGCAGCACCAATACGGCAATTATTTCCATTTTATGCCAAACACCATTTCTCACATATATTTTCTGTTTAATGTTTTTCATGTATTTCTTATTTTTAGACTACTGTAAATATCTGTATTCTAGATTAGTGTAGTTTTTTGTAGTCTTGACTTTAATTAATTGTAAAATAGTAGTTTTAGTTGTATAGATTCTGACAAAGTACCATCTTACGGATTTAATTTATTTTTGACCAACCATAACATCGGACGAATCCCCAATAGTAATAGTAAATGGTAATAGGGTAAGAGAGGGAGCGGAGACCCCCTGTACATGACCGCCCACTCATTACGAATTGAGGGCCGATCTCACACATACATACGCTGGTGCTTTCACTCACTCGGACTCTCGCGAGAGAGTTTGAGTGGGTCAAGTGAATGAGTGTGTGTGTGAGATCGGGCTATGGTTCCTTGGCGGCCCCACTAAGAGGCATAATTAAATGAACTTTCGCTCTCCCCCCCCATTCTCTCACAATTTGAGGTAGGTATACAATTTTTGAACGTCGACGCGGACGGTTGTGCGCTCGCTCGTGACGGACGGACGGACACAATACCATTACCAATACCAATAAATTCGTCCACCATTTTTTCTTGTCGCGTCAGCGTCCCAGTAGCCGTGTGCGTGCGTGTAGTTAATAATTAATAATTTATGTCTGTTCATGTGCGTGTGCGTTGAACTGAATTGTTAACCAATACGATTGTGAGAGCAGGAGAAGAGGAGCAAAAATAGAAGGGGAAAAAATTATTACAACCCTCTATTTGCCTGCGAATCGAGAAAAAAAAATCGATTAAGAATTGAGAAAAAAAAAACCATTAATAAAACCAACAATAAAACCAACAAAACCAAGTGTACTCATTAAAAACGCATAAAAAATACAAACTCACACACACACACACCAAATCCGCCATGCCGAGAACCACTAATACGGCCAAAAGAGGCTCCAAAAGACGACCACCATTCCAGCCCCAGGGACGACGCCGTAACAGCTATGGATGTCGGATCTGGTCAGGACAGCGGAGGAAGAGAGTCGGGGACGCCAATACAGAGGAGAGGGCGAGGCGGCATCACCCGCAACACCAAAACTAACACCAACAACAACAACCAAGGGTGAGCGAGCAGCAGCAGCATCAACGACGCCAGTGCCATCAGCGATGGCGGCACAGCAGCAGCGGCGTTTAGACGCGCCAAAGGGCGCCAAAGGCGGCGTCGGTCATCGACAGGGCGAGCCCCCAAAACCAAAACCAACACCAATACCAACAGCCGTGCCAGAAGCAAGCCAAGCCACAATTCCTCCTCCCACTTGCACACACATACACAAGCAGAGGCAGCGCCAGAATCGAACGTGTTCGAGCTCGAACATGGTTAGATCAAACGCAACGGCGACAGCGACGGCGGCAGCAGCAGCAGCAGAACCAGTTCCAGAGACGCTGGCAGAGGGAACAGCCATTTCTAATGAAAAACCAACCACCTCTGCAGCGGCTCGGGCAGCGATGGCGGCTACACAGGCGGCTGCAATCACTTCGGGATGCAGCCCAAATATAAACCACTACCAACATCACTTCAACCAGCAACAGCAACAGCAACACCACCTCAGTTACAACAGCAATGGCAATAATAATTATGGCAACAATAAGAGGACTCACCGACTCATCAGCCATGACAGTGATGAGGACAGCAATAAATACAACTACAGCAGTAGCGGCGGCGCTGAAGATGAAATCACCAAGAGACGACGGCAAGGGACCCTGAGAGGACAGCAGCAGCAACAGGCAAATAAACCAAATAAATTCAGTGACAATGCCTTAACAATTAAACATGACCATGCTAATGCCCCTCCCCCTGCCCCTCCTCAAGATAAATACATTGACAATTTCAGCGCCAATAACACCAATGCCCCTGCCCATGTCACAGCCATTGACACAGCTAAAATCCCAATCCAAATCCAGCACCAAAGGGGGGACAATACCCAGGCAGGCTGCCCCAACACAATAATCTGTATCTGCAGCAGCAGCAGCAACTACGCCAGCCAATAAATACTGCCCCACCACAGCAACGGCAACAGCAACAACAAATACGCCATATTCAGCAACCAATAGGCCAACGGAATCGTCAGCAATATGGAGCTGAGCGACCACGCCCCCGAGTACGACAAATACAGCAAAACCAACAATTACGCAGGCCACATCGAGAACCAGAGAACGCCCAATTCAGCTCAAATGCCAATCCCTCCACAAATGCCACTGCTCCACAAAACCATCAACGCCAAAATCACCAGCTGCAATTGGCAACCAATGAAAGAATTGAGGCACTAGAGAAAAAGATGGAGGAAATTGCCAATAATATAAAAGCATTGATGCACATAATGGGAATCACAGAGGTACCAACGCCGACTGCTCCAGCGGCCCTGGTGGCACAAGCCACTAAGCCGTTAGAAAGGAATAATATGGACATTGAGAGCGATTATGAGGCAGAGACCAGAGAAGAGGACGACGATGACCAATGGTCAGACATTGATCCGTTCGATGAGATTGCCAACGTATGGCGCCAACAAATCTCAAGCGCGCTGTCCAGCTATTCCACCCTTAACGGGGCTAATAATTAAAATCATTACTCACCTGCCAATACAATCAACAGCCACTCAGCGCCTCGATCCAGAATTAACAGCAGCAGCTGAAAAGCCAACAAATAATTATAAAAACAATTAAAAAAAAGCAAATAATAAAATACATAAATAAAAAGCTAATAAATAAATATAAATACAATTATAACGAGGGGGAACGTTGTGAGCCGCGTCTACCGCCGCGGCTCTACTTTATACCCGGTACTCAGTCAGTATATATGTATGTGAGCTTGTAATAAATTACATTATTACATGTTCGCAAAAGGGATAAATTTATTTTTAGCCAAAAAAGACAAAAAAAAATTAAGTCAACCTTTTCGGAGATTTATATATACATATTAGATGTTTCCATTTTTGTTTACATACGTTTATTACATCTGTCTTTTCTACATGTCTAAATCTACTTCCTACATATACATACACGGCTGTGTGCGAGAGAGAGAGGGAATCAGTCTGCGCTTGGGAGGCCACTGAAATTTCATTTGTTCCTTCTGACTATATTTATGATCCGATCTGATCCAGATTCAATACTCTGATAGATATGGTCATTTTCTATGATTCTGCGTTTTTGGTTTTCCCGTATCTTCATAATTGTAGATTTTCATCATTTGTGGGGGCGGAAGGGGGCGTGGCCAAATTTTGAAATACACTTGTACTGACGTGGTATCACAGGAGCATGGATAGAGAGTTTGGTTGCTCTAGCTCTTATAGTCTTTGAGATCTAGGCGCTCATCTGGACAAATGGGCACAGCGCCCAACCCTGTGTGTGAGAGAGAGCGAGAGGGAACGATGCATTTCGAAATGGTTTTCTTCATTGTGGCTATATTTATGATTCGATCTGATCCAGATTTAACACTCTGATAGATATTGTCATTCACTACGATTAGTTTTCTCGTATCTTTAAAATTGTGCATGCCACAGATTTTCGTCCTTGGAGTGGGCGGAAGGGGGCGGGGCGAAATTTTAAAATATACTTGTAACAGTGCGATAGGACAGGAGTCTGGATACAAAATTGTGTTCCTCTAGCTTTTATAGTCTTTGAGCTGTAGGCGCTAATGAAGACGGACAGACGGGCGGACGGACGGACGGACAGACGGACGGACAGACAGACATAGCTATATCGACTCGGCTATTGATGCTGATCAAGAATATATATACTTTATGGGGTCGGAAACGCTTCCTTCTGGGTGTTACACACATACATTTTTTGCACAAATCTAATATACCCCTTTACTCTTCGAGTACCGGGTATAAAAACAAATAATGAAATTCACAAATAAAAAGCTAATAAATAAATATAAATACAATTATAAAAACAAATAATGAAATACACAAATAAAAAGCTAATAAATAATTATAAAAACAATTATAAAAACAAATAATAAAATACACAAATAAATAGCCAATAAATAAATATAAATACAATTATAAAAAACAATAACAATAATTACTCACAACGATGATGAATCCCTCCACCTTGCGCCTCGACCCAGCATTAACAGCAGGAGCTGAAAGAGAAAGGAAATAAATACATTTATCAATAATAACATGCACAAATAAAAACTCTAAAAATCAAACCAATGAAATTAATAATTAATTGAAAACACAATTACAAAACATAATAATAACAATTAGATAATTTTAGACACAATTATAATACAAACAAATAATAAAATACACAAATAAAAGCTAATAAATAATTATAAACACAATTATAAAACACTAAAACAACAAGTACACACCATGACGATGAAGCCCTCCACCTCGCGTCTCAATCCTGCATCAGCAGCAGCAGCAGCTGAGGAGAGAGGGAACAAATACATTAAATTAACAAAAAAATAAACACATAAAAAAAAAAATTCAAAAAACAATCCACTTACCTCTCACAAGACATCGATGCTCCTTCCACTACGCGATCCAGAGGCAACAGAGGAAGCATCTGAAATTAAATAAAATTAATTTATTAATAAATAAAAAAGAACACAAAAACAATCCATTTACCTCGCACAAGACGATGATGCTCCCCCACTACGCGATCCAGAGGCAACAGAGGCAGCATCTAAAATAAAATAAAAATAAAAACAATTTAAAATAAAAAAACAACTACAACTTGCAGCCAGCAGGCCACCAGCAGTTGAGTGGCAGCCCGGACCAGCTGGCCGTTGCTCGATTGTCACAAAAGCCAACCAACAAATACAGCCAGCATGGCCATCAGCAGTTGAGTGGCGGCCCGGACCAGTTGGCCGTTGCTTGATTGTCACAAGTCAGCCAATACCACCCAGCCACCTGCAGCACACCCGGCACCTGTGGCGCCCACCAGCAGCAGCAGCAGCAGCAGCAGCATCAGCACCAGCATTATAAAAAAAAAAAAAACTCACCTGCTGTTGCAATTTGGCTTCCACTCCTCCCCCATTGGACACACGATGCTGAGCTGAAATTAAATAAATAAATGTAAAATAATTAGTAATTAAGCCACTACAATGTATACATGTTTGTTAGTACGAGTATATCTGTGTGTATATTTGTGTGTACACGTGTATATGTTCCTCTACACCTTCTACTGACTTTAGTTTCAATAATTGTTAAATGTTACCTTTTCTCTGTTGTAAAACGTAATGTATTTAGCCATCCATTGTTTCTTTTGTCCAATTTTATATCTATAATTATTGTTGCATGTATATATCTGTTTTTCCTGTATATATTTCATTTGATTGTAGTCTGATTGCGTAGTAATGTGTAAATAGTTTCTCTTCTCTCTGACAATGTGCGTGATCCATTCAAGAAGACCATTTCCGTTATTCTTCTTCTTGATCATTAACCCATTGACGATCCCAATAAATGTGCAAATTAATATGGCCATTTTTTTTTTTTGCACATTCGATAGACAAGACCAAATCACATCAGATCAAATCAGATCAGAAAAAATCTATCGATTTCAAGACATTCAATGGGGACAATCATTGCAATTACTTGAAATAAATACAGACAACTGACATTGACGACCCCAATAAATGTGCAAATTAATATGGCCACTCTTTTGCACAATTCGATAGACTAGGCCAAACCAAATCACATCAGATCAAAACAGATCAGGAAAAATCTATCGAATTCAAGCCATTCAAAGGGGACAATCATTGCAATAACCAGAAATAAATACAGACAAATGCAGAGGCCACCAACTGCAGCACCAATACGGCAATTGTTTCCATTTTATGCCAAACACCATTTCTCACATTAATTTTCTGTTTAATGTTTTTCATGTATTTCTTATTTTTAGACTACTGTAAATATCTGTATTCTAGATTAGTGTAGTTTTTTGTAGTCTTGACTTTAATTAATTGTAAAATAGTACTTTTAGTTGTATAGATTCTGACAAAGTACCATCTTACGGATTTAATTTATTTTTGACCAACCATAACATCGGACGAATCCCCCCCCCCCACCAAACAATTAAAAATGTGCAATAATTGGGCTACACTGCCACTTACCAGACAGCTCACACCAGTTGTCTTTATTAAGTCTTTATTATCTGTATTCTAGATTAGTGTAGTTTTTTGTAGTCTTGACTTTAGTTAATTGTAAAATAGTAGCTGTAGTTGTATAGTTTCTCGGACAAAGTACCATCTTACGGATTTAATTTATTTTTGACCAACCATAACATCACACATTGGGTGTGTGTGTGAGATCGGGCTATGGTTCCTTGGCGGCCCCACTAAGAGGCATAATTAAATTAATTTTCGCTCTCCCCCCCCATTCTCTCACAATTTTGAGGTAGGTATACAATTTTTGACTGCCGACGCGGACGGTTGTGCGCTCGATCGCAACGGACACAATACCATTACCAATAAATACAATTTTTGACTGCCGACGCGGACGGTTGTGCGCTTGCTCGCGACGGACACAACACCCTTACCAATAAATACAATTTTTGACCGTCGACGCGGACGGTTGTGCGCTCGCTCGTGACGGACGGACGGACACAATACCATTACCAATACCAGTAAATTCGTCCACCATTTTTTCTTGTCGCGTCAGCGTCCCAGTAGCCGTGTGCGTGCGTGTAATTAATAATTAATAATTTATGTCTGTTCATGTGCGTGTGCGTTGAACTGAATTGTAAACCATTACGATTGTGAGAGCAGGAGAAGAGGAGCAACGAGGGGGAACGTTATGAGCCGCGTCTGCGCCGCGGCTCTACTTTATACCCGGTACTCAGTCAGTATGTATGTATGTGAGCTTGTTGTAATTGATTACATGTTCGCAAAAGGAAAAAATTTAATTTTAGCCAAAAAATAACAATTTAAGTCGAACCTTTTCGGAGATTTTGATCTATTAGATTTTTCCATATTTGTTTACATAAATTTTTTACATCTGCCATTTCTACATGTTTTTATCTACTTCCTACATATACATACACGGCTGTGTGCTAGAGAGACAGGGAATCAGTCTGCGCTTGGGAGGCCACTGAAATTTCATTTGTTCCTTCTGACTATATTTATGATTCGATCTGATCCAAATTCAATACTCTGGTAGATATAGTCATTTTCTATGATTCTGCGTTTTTTGTTTTCCCGTATCTTCAAAATTGTAGATTTTCATCTTTTGTGGGGGCGGAAGGGGGCGTGGCCAAATTTTAAAACAAACTCGTCTCGGTTTGATATCACAGAAGCTTGGATAGAAAGTTTGGTGGTTCTAGCTCTTATAGTCTCTGAGAACTAGGCGTCAAAAAATTCGATCAGGCATAGCGCCTACCCCTGTGTGTGAGAGAGAGCGAGAGGGAACGATGCATTTCGAAATGGTTTTCTTCATTGTGGCTATATTTATTATCCGATCTGATCCAGATTCTACAATCTGATAGATATGCTCATTCTCTATGATTCTGCGTTTTTAGTTTTCTCGTATCTTTAAAATTGTGCATGCCACAGATTTTCGTCCTTGGAGTGGGCGGAAGGGGGCGGGGCGAAATTTTAAAATACACTTGTAACAGTGCGATAGGACAGGAGTCTGGATACAAAATAGTGTTCCTCTAGCTTTTATGGTCTTTGAGCTATAGGCGCTATTGAAGACGGACAGACGGACGGACGGACAGACGGACAGACGGACGGACAGACAGACATAGCTACATCGACTCGGCTATTGATGCTGATCAAGAATATATATACTTTATGGGGTCGGAAACGCTTCCTTCTGGGTGTTACACACATTAATTTTTTGCACAAACCTAATATACCCCTTTACTCTTCGAGTACCGGGTATAAAAATAGAAGGGGAAACAATTATTACAACAATCTATTTGCCTGCGAATCGAGAAAAAAAATCGATTAAGAATTGAGAAAAAAAAAACCATTAATAAAACCAACAATAAAACCAACAAAACCAAGTGTACTCATTAAAAACGCATAAAAAATACCAACTCACACACACACACACCAAATCCGCCATGCCGAGAACCACTAATACGGCCAAAAGAGGCTCCAAAAGACGACCACCATTCCAGCCCCAGGGACGACGCCGTAACAGCGATGGGGCTAGTGAATCAGCTGCACCAATTCCGCTCTCCAGCGAGATCGAGGCGGCCGAAGCAGCGGCCGCCTACTCTGCTGAGCAACACCAGCAAAAGCGACGCCACTCTGATGGCGGACGCTTGATGGCGGCGGCGACGACGCCATCGCCGAGAGTCTCTCCGCTCTCTTCCCCTACTCCCGCTGCGGTGGACACCACCATAACGATCACCGATACGCCCGGCTCCAGTTCGATGGGATTGGAGCCGTTCCGTATGTCGGGTCTGGTCAGGACAGCGGAGGAAGAGAGTCGGGGACGCCAATACAGAGGAGAGGGCGAGGCGGCATCACCCGCAACACCAAAACTAACACCAACAACAACAACCAAGGGTGAGCGAGCAGCAGCAGCATCAACGACGCCAGTGCCATCAGCGATGGCGGCACAGCAGCAGCGGCATTTAGACGCGCCAAAGGGCGCCAAAGGCGGCGTCGGTCATCGACAGGGCGAGCCCCCAAAACCAAAACCAACACCAATACCAACAGCCGTGCCAGAAGCAAGCCAAGCCACAATTCCTCCTCCCACTTGCACACACATACACAAGCAGGGGCAGCGCCAGAATCGAACGTGTTCGAGCTCGAACATGGTTCGATCAAACGAATCGGCGACAGCGACAGCGACGGCGGCAGCAGCAGTAGCAGAACCAGTTCCAGAGACGCTGGCAGAGGGAACAGCCATTTCTAATGAAAAACCAACCACCTCTGCAGCGGCTCGGGCAGCGATGGCGGCCACACAGGCGGCTGCAATCACTTCGGGATGCAGCCCAAATATAAACCACTACCAACATCACTTCAACCAGCAGCAGCAACAGCAACACCACCTCAGCTACAACAGCAATGGCAATAATTATTATGGCAAAAATAAGAGGACTCACCGACGCATCAGCCATGACAGTGATGAGGCCAGCAATAATTACAACTACAGCAGTAGCGGCGGCGCTGAAGATGAAATCACCAAGAGCCGACGGCAAGGGACCCTGAGAGGACAGCAGCAGCAGCAACAGGCAATTAAATCAACTAAATTCAATGACAATGCCTTAACAATTAAACATGACCATGCTAATGCCCCTTCACCTGCCCCTCCTCAAGATAAATACATTGACAATTTCAGCGCCAATAACACCAATGCCCCAGCCCCTGCCACAGCCATTGACACAGAAAAAATCCCGCCATCTGACAATACCCCCCCACACATCCTATGGGCCGCAATGGCGTCAGGATACAGGCGAACGATATGGCCCCTGGGATGCTATTATGAGACTGTTGAGCGGAAACGAGGCTGATTCTGTGACGGCTACAATGGGACATTACACCCACCAGGCCAAGCATGATCGTGGCCTTCGAATTTTACTTTGCGGCCTGCATCCGACCACTACGGCCAACTGGGTGGCCACTGAGCTTCGAGCTGCGGGACTTGGGGCCATATATATTCGGCGATCCTCCTCCTCCTCCTCCTCCACCTCAGACCGGGAAGCCTTTCAGGTAGAGATCAGCCCACAAACAAATGGCAGCCATGAGCGTGTCCTCTCGCTCACCTGTCTGGGTGGCCAGTCTGTGGTGGTCGAAAGACAGGCCAAGCCAGCTGATCCGGCCCAATGCCATCGGTGCCAGGCATTTGGGCACACCCGAAACTACTGTAGACGGCCATTCACTTGCATGAAATGCGCTGGGCCACATCCCACTACTGACTGCACCAAACCAAGAAATGTCCCGGCCAGATGCTGCAACTGTAAGGGCAATCACGTCAGTTCGCACAAGGGTTGCCCAGAATTCAAAAAGGCCAGAGGCCGGCTACTGGCACATAAATTCCTGCAACAGAAGCAGCAAAAACAACAGCAACAGCAACAACAGCAGCACCAAAGGGGGGGACAATACCCAGGCAGGCAGCCACAACACTATAAACAGTATCTGCAGCAGCAGCAGCTGCAGCAACTACGCCAGCCAATAAATACTGCACCACTACAGCAACGTCAACAGCAACAACAAATACGCCATATGCAGCAACCAGTAGGCCAACGGAAGCGCCTGCAATATGCAGCTGAACGACCACGCCCCAGGGTGCAGCAAATACAGCAAAACCAACAATTACGCAGGCCACAGCGAGAACTAGAGAACGCCCAATTCAGCTCAAATGCCAATTCCTCCACAAATGTCACTGCCCAACAAAACCATCAACGCCAACATCACCAGCTACAATTGGCTACCAATGAAAGAATTGAGGCACTAGAGAACAAAATGGAGGAAATTGCCACTAATATAAAAGCATTGATGCACATAATGGGAATCACAGAGGTACCAACGCCGACTGCTTCAGCGGCCCCGGTGGCACCAGCCACTGAGCCGCTAGAAAGGAATAATATGGACATTGAGAGCGATTATGAGGATGAGACAGAGACCAGAGAAGAGGACGATGATGACCAATGGTCAGACATTGATCCGTTCGATGAGATTGCCAACGTATGGCGCCAACAAATCTCAAGCGGACTGTCTAGATATGCCACCCTTAACGGGGCTAATTACTAAAATTATTACTCACCTGCCAATACAATAAATAGCCACCTCGCGTCTCGATCCACAATTAACAGCAGCACATGAAAAGCCAACAAATAATTATAAAAACAATTCAAAAAAAAGCAAATAATAATATACATAAATAAAAAGCTAATAAATAAATAAATTGAAAACACAATTATAAAACACAATAATAACAATTAAATAATTGCAAACACAATTATAATAAAAACGAGTAATAAAATTCGCAAATAAAAAGCCAATAAATAATTATAAACACAATTATAAACACAATTTAAAAAGAACAATAGCACTAATTACAAAAAGCACAAAAACAAACCACTTACCTCGCACAGGACAAAGATGCTCCCTCCCAGTACGCGTCGCTCAGACATCGGCAGCATCTGAAATCAAATAAAAATCAATTAATAAATAACTACAAAACAATATAAATTAACTACAAGAACAATATAAAAACACAAAATCAACAATTACACACCATGACGAAGAGGCCCTCCACCCTGCGTCTCGATCCTGCATTAGCAGCAGCAGCTGTGGAGAGAGGGAACAAATACATTAAATTAATCAAAAATAAACACAAATAAAAAATTCAAAAACAATATAAAAACACAAAATCAACAATTACACACCATGACGATTAAGCCCTCCACTTCGCGCCTCGATCCTGCAGCAGCAGCTGTGGAGATAGGGAACAAATACAGTAAATTAATAAAAAAATAAACACAAATAAAAAATTCAAAAACAATATAAAAACACAAAAACTCCAATCACACACCATGACGATGAAGCCCTCCACCCTGCGTCTCGACCCAGCATTAGCAGCAGCAGCTGTGGAGAGAGGGAACAAATACAGTAAATTAAAAAAAAAATAAACACAAATAAAAAATTCAAAAACAATATAAAAACACAAAAACAATAATCACACACCATGACGAAGAAGCCCTCCATTGCGTCTCCACCCTGCATTAGCAGCAGCAGCTGAGGAGAGAGGGAACAAATACATTAAATTAATAAAAAATAAACACAAATAAAAAATTCACAAAACAATATAAAAACACAAAAACAATAATCACACACCATGACGATGAAGCCCTCCACCCTGCGTCTCGACCCTGCATTAGCAGCAGCAGCTGTGGAGAGAGGGAACAAATACATTAAATTAATAAAAAAATAAAAACAAATAAAAATTCAAAAACAATCCACTTACCTCTCACAAGACATCGATGCTCCTTCCACTACGCGATACGGAGGCAACAGAGGCAGCATCTGAAATTAAATAAAATTAATTTATTAATAAATAAACGAGGGGGAACGTTATGAGCCGCGTCTGCGCCGCGGCTCTACTTTATACCCGGTACTCAGTCAGTATGTATGTATGTGAGCTTGTTGTAATTTATTACATGTTCGCAAAAGGAAAAAATTTAATTTTAGCCAAAAAAAAACAATTTAAGTCGAACCTTTTCGGAGATTTTGATCTATTAGATTTTTCCATATTTGTTTACATAAATTTTTTACACTTGCCATTTCTACATGTTTTTATCTACTTCCTACATATACACACACGGCTGTGTGCGAGAGAGAGAGGGAATCAGTCTGCGCTGGGAGGCCACTGAAATTTCATTTGTTCCTTCTGACTATATTTATGATCCGATCTGATCCAAATTCAATACTCTGATAGATATAGTCATTTTCTATGATTCTGCGTTTTTGGTTTTCCGTATCTTAAAAATTGTAGATTTTCATCTTTTGTGGGGGCGGAAGGGGGCGTGGGCAAAGTTTGAAATACACTTGTACTGACGTGATATCACAGGAGCATGGATAGAGAGTTTGGTTGCTCTAGCTCTTATAGTCTCTGAGATCTAGGCGCTCATCTGGACGAATGGGCACAGCGCCCAACCCTGTGTGTGAGAGAGAGCGAGAGGGAACGATGCATTTCGAAATGGTTTTCTTCATTGTGGCTATGTTTATGAGTCCATCCAATCCACATTCAACATTCTGATAGATATTGTCATTCTCTACGATTCTGCGTTTTTAGTTTTCTTGTATCTTTAAAATTGTGCATGCCACAGATTTTCGTCCTTGGGGGCGGGGCGAAATTTTGAAATGCGCTTGTAGCAGACGGACGGACGGACGGACGGACGGACAGACAGACATAGCTATATCGACTCGGCTATTGATGCTGATCAAGAATATATATACTTTATGGGGTCGGAAACGCTTCCTTCTGGGTGTTACACACATAATTTTTTTGCACAAATCTAATATACCCCTTTACTCTTCGAGTACCGGGTATAAAAACACCAATTACACACCATGACAATGAAGCCCTCCACCTCGCGTCTCGATCCTACATCAACAGCAGCAGCTGAGGAGAGAGAGAACAAATACATTAAATTAATAAAAAACGAGGGGGAACGTTATGAGCCGCGTCTGCGCCGCGGCTCTACTTTATACCCGGTACTCAGTCAGTATATATGTATGTGAGCTTGTTGTAATTTATTACATGTTCGCAAAAGGAAAATATTAAATTTTAGCCAAAAAAAAACAATTTAAGTCGAACCTTTTCGGAGATTTTGATCTATTAGATGTTTCCATATTGGTTAACATAAATTTTTTACATCTGCCATTTCTACATGTTTTTATCTACTTCCTACATATACATACACGGCTGTGTGCGAGAGAGAGAGGGAATCAGTCTGCGCCTGGAAGGCCACTGAAATTTCATTTGTTCCTTCTGACTATATTTATGATCCGATCTGATCCAAATTCAATACTCTGATAGATATAGTCATTTTCTATGATTCTGCGTTTTTGGTTTTCCGTATCTTAAAAATTGTAGATTTTCATCTTTTGTGGGGGCGGAAGGGGGCGTGGGCAAAGTTTGAAATACACTTGTACTGACGTGATATCACAGGAGCATGGATAGAGAGTTTGGTTGCTCTAGCTCTTATAGTCTCTGAGATCTAGGCGCTCATCTGGACGAATGGGCACAGCGCCCAACCCTGTGTGTGAGAGAGAGCGAGAGGGAACGATGCATTTCGAAATTGTTTTCTTCATTGTGGCTATATTTATGAGTCGATCTGATCCAGATTCAACACTCTGATAGATATTGTCATTCTCTACGATTCTGCGTTTTTAGATTTCTCGTATCTTTAAAATTGTGCATGCCACAGATTTTCGTCCTTGGAGTGGGCGGAAGGGGGCGGGGCGAAATTTTGAAATACACTTGTAACAGTGCGATAGAACAGGAGTCTGGATACAAAATAGTGTTCCTCTAGCTTTTATGGTCTTTGAGCTATAGGCGCTAATGAAGACGGACGGACGGACAGACGGACAGACGGACGGACAGACAGACATAGCTATATCGACTCGGCTATTGATGCTGATCAAGAATATATATACTTTATGGGGTCGGAAACGCTTCCTTCTGGGTGTTACACACATTAATTTTTTGCACAAATCTAATATACCCCTTTACTCTTCGAGTACCGGGTATAATAAACACATATAAAAAAAAAATTCAAAAAACAATCCACTTACCTCTCACAAGACATCGATGCTCCTTCCACTACGCGATCCGGAGGCAACAGAGGCAGCATCTGAAATTAAATAAAATTAATTTATTAATAAATAAAAAAGAACACAAAAACAATCCATTTACCTCGCACAAGACGATGATGCTCCTCCCACTACGCGATCCAGAGGCAGCATCTAAAATAAAAATAAAAACAATTTAAAATAAAAAACAAATACAACTTGCAACCAGCAGGCCACCAGCAATTGAGGGGCGGCACGGACCAGCTGGCCGTTGCTCGATTGTCACAAAAGCCAAATAAATGCAGCCAGCAGGCCATCAGCAGTTGAGTGGCGGCTCGGAACAGCTAGCCGTTGCTCGATTGCTCGATTCGTATATCCGAGCGAGCCTCTTCTTGGTGTCGTACCCCGCCTGATGCATCAAAGATTGTATCGCGATGGAATACTGCAAGAAGGTCTCGCCTTTCCTTTGCAGGCGGACGCGAATCTGATCCTCGAGCTTTTCGTAGTAACGCGGGGGCAGAAAGCTGTCCAGGAAACCCGTCCGGAAAGTCGCCCACGAACCTCGACGCAGCCCGCTGGCCCGCAGCCACAGTGCGGCGGCGTCAACGCAGAGCTCGTTCATCGCACTGGGCATCTCATCCCCGTCTATCCTGTGCGAAATCATCCTCTCCTCTACCTCTTCTATGAAAGACAAGGGGTCCGTCAGCCCGTCGAAACGTACTCCCCATTTCCGCACGATCTCGGGGATCAACCTCTGATTCCTGGGCGGTCCCCACTCCCGAGTCCTCGGTTCGTCGGGACCGGCATGACGGTCCCCCCTTTCCGGTACGTTCTCCGCCGTCGCGGGCCTTGCCTCGCTCCTAAGGGAGCTCGGTCCCTCGTCTAACTTAAGCACCGGTACTGGTGATCTGTCCGCTTGGAAGGCGGGTAGAACCAGTGAGGAGTATGACGCCGTACGACGCGCGGCTACTCTCAACAATGCCCCTATCTCCAGTTTCGACTGGTGTAGGGGCGTCCCCTTCTGCAGGCCGGACGGTTCCCCTTTCTCCTCAGCGGCCTCTATTTGAATATACCTGGTCATGCCTGGACCGGCATGACGGTCCCCCCTTTCCGGTATGTTTTCCGCCGTCGCGGGCCTTGCCTCGCTCCTAAGGGAGCTCGTCCCCTCGTCTGACGTCATCACCGGTACTTGTGATTTGTCCCCTGGGAAGAACCAGTGAGGAGCATGACGCCGTACGACGCGCGGATACGCTTAAGAATTCCCCTATCTCCAGTTTCGACTGGTGTAGGGGCGTCCTCTTCTGCAGGCCGGACGGTCCCCCTTCCTTCTCAGCGGCCTCCATTTGAATATACTTGGCTCCTAACTTGGCTATCAAGTCCCATTTCTCGGCCGTGTGGCGCCCCTGGGATATGCAGCGGGCCACCCGTTTACGCAGCTCGTCCACCTTCCCCGCGCAATCTACGTCCAATTCCAGGGCCATGGCGATCAACTCGTCGCGCCGCCTCCGGTACACCCACCCCACACCAATGCCTGGATTCGGAGTTCGTTCCTCGGTTAGCAGGTGTGGATCCACGGCTCGCTCATCCCCTTCCATCTTTGTCTGAACACTGTCAAAATTCCCCTTCCCAATAAATTTTGACGCTCGCGCAACCGAAACGTCCCACTGTGCGGGCCCTGCACGCACACGGCAAAGTCCACTAACACCCACGCGATTTCCCGTCGATCGGATCTGCCTGCAGCTGTGCGCCGGTACCGTACGTTTTCGGGTCCGCTTTACTCTCTCGCTCCGTTTAGCTAACTGTGCACCGTCGGTCACTCACCCGTCAGCCGCGGTGTAGAGACCGAATCAACCCCCGTCGAGCAACTCCGTTATGCTCGCCAACCGTCTCTCTCACTCGACGCTGAGCCAACGCCAAATATATGAGAGCCACCGGGGGAGGGGAACCTAAACGGGGGGGGGGGGGGGAAACGAAATGCTAACACGGCCGCGCACACAAATCGTTTCAGTTTCGCGATGCTGAAAAAGAATTTATATGCAATAAACGAAACAGGAGAGGGGTAACATAAACGGGGGGGAAATAGAGCGCTAGCGCTTAGCCTCTATCTCGTCTCTCCACAGCCTCTCTTTCTCGTTCCCCCGCCTACCGGTCCGCGATGCGCGCTGGTGGAATGGAAGAATGACCGATTGTGACAAATTTTCGGTTCTTTACGCTGACAATTTGACACCCCTTTTCCGTCTCAAGTCCCTGCTCGGGCGCCACTTGTAAAGAAGCCACTGGCCGGGGAGATAGAACTCAGGCAGCCAGGGTCCGTCACAAGAAATTTGTAACTTTCTGAGACGTCAAGACGGATCAGGTCTACGGGCCTCTTCCCCGCACGATCGCACTTCCCCTTTAGCTCGGTGGTACCGCCCCTGTATTACCTACGGTGAGGGCAGCCTACGCTGACGG
Organism: Drosophila helvetica; assembly: GCA_963969585.1. Taxonomy (NCBI): domain Eukaryota; kingdom Metazoa; phylum Arthropoda; class Insecta; order Diptera; family Drosophilidae; genus Drosophila; species Drosophila helvetica. Next base: position 86,353 of record CAXALB010000007.1, on the reverse strand, counting down.
TCGGTCGGTGGCAAGGGAAAGGGAGGTAGGGTCTACCGGGATACCGGTAAGGAACTGGGACTCACCACTGGGTACTTCCTCGCCCCGAAATAAAGACAAAACGCTGGGCAGTTTTTACAGGGGTTTATTCTTCCTTCTTTCCTTTCCCTTGTCTCTCCTCGATTTTACACTTTCACTTTTTTATCTCGCGCGAGGCCACTAGTCCCGGCTCCGTCTTCTCACTCACTGGCCCTCTCTCCTCGCCGATCGCCCCGAGGCCTGGCCTTCGGGCGGCGATCGGCCACGCTCTTGGCATGCGCATTGCGCTGTGTGCCGCTACTCTCCTACTGCCTCTCTGGGCAACTCAAATTCTCGCTCCGTGCGACTCTTATATTATTCTTAATCCTATGCCTTAATTCTACTTAATGTAATACTAATAATGGGAAATAATAATGTAGAAACAATAATGTAGTTACTCCTCGCGGGCTTATGTCTCGCGCCCCCGTGGGTCCCTGCCGCTTCATGCGGGCCTCTGGTTCGCACGGGGGCGGGTCGCTGCCGTCTTGTATGGCGGAAGCCCCGGGCTCCGGCCTTACAAGTTGTATAGCGTTTTATAGTAATTCTATTTATTTAATTAAATTTTATATAATCAATAATAAATATTATTAATAATATAATTATCATTAATATACATATATGTATTGATTGATAATATACATATATTAATTAATTAATTATATTATTATTACTTAATTATATAATTAATTATTGATTTTATAATATAATTTAATACAATTATTAGTTATTTATTTCATTTTATTTTTATTAGTTTTTTTGTTGTTTTATTATCTTTCTATTTTATTTTATTATATTTATATTATTATACATTATTATTATTATATCTGTATATTATTATGCCTCGAAGGAATAGGCAATCTGCTTCTCAACAGTCTCAGAGACGTAAATTGCGAAACAGATCAAATAGAGATAGAAATTTAGAAACAGGGAAGTTTTAATAGAAGCAGACCCTGAGTTCGTTGAACCCGCAAGGAACCAGCAGTAAGAGAATGAGGGTCAAAATCAGGTGACTGCTATGCAGGTTTCCGGTGTAGGTCAAAAAGAGCAGGCAGCCGTCTCTGGCGAACAGATAGTGAATTCTGTAGGAACAAGTGTTGCGATAAATCCTCAGAATGGACGACAAGTGGCCGATACTAGACGTCGGTCCAGACAAAGACTCAACCGAAGGTATAGGGCCAGAGAGCAGACCCAGAATACTGCCGAACATACAGTTAGACGAGAAGACGCACAGATTAGACGTGAGGAACAAGTGACCGATACTCGGCGTCGGTCCTCACGAAGACAGGACCCAGTCTATAGGGATATTGAACAGGTACAAAACACAGTAGGACATATAGTTAGACGAAGGGACCCACAGATTAGACGTGAGGATCAAGTGACCGATACTCGGCGTCGGTCCACAGGAAGACAGGACCCAGACTATAGGGATAGAGAGCAGGCACAAAATACAGTAGGACGTGAGGAGCAAGTGACCGATACTCGGCGTCGGTCCACACGAAGAAAGGACCCAGACTATAGGGATAGAGAGCAGGCACAAAATACAGTAGGACATATAGTTAGACGAAGGGACCCACAGATTAGACAGTCAGACAGTCAGCAATTGACACTGCCAGAGCTGTTAGTCAGAGAGTTAGCCAACATAGAAGCGTTAGCAGTAATAGAATTGAGCAAAATTTAAGAAATGCCTCCCGAATGCAGCAAGAACGATCAAATATCTACCAGGAAGATAGGGCACATATAGGACCCAGAATAAGGCTTAGTGGCCTAGAAGCTCTAAAAGTAGTTTATAATAGGAATGTAAAGCTGGGTCCTGATCAGGTCTGCCTTTCTTAAAAAGGCCTGTGGTTCCCCAAACAAATTTCTACGATTACTCGTGTCTTTTTAGAAAGTTATTGCGAGTTTAGTGCTGAAATCTTCGCTCTTGAAAGCTTTCTAGAATTTCCTTCTGATTGCCCAAAATTAAAATTCTGCAGAACATGTCACAGCAACATTAGGAAGCGTAAAAAGCCTAAGCTTTTCTTCAATGAACTAGATATTCCTAAACTGCCCAACTGCTTAAAGGGGCTTACTCCATTAGAGGAACGACTGATTTCTCCTCGACTTCCATTTATGATAATTAAGCCTATATTTCCAGGGGGGAGAGGCCAAAATGCCATTAAAGGAGCAGTTGTAAACGTCCCTATTTCGGTAAGCGATATCGTGAAGGAGCTTCCAAGAGCTTTCCATGAAGCCCAGGTTAACCAGCTCCACCTGAAGCGTGGAAAAGAGTATCTTCATGCCTTCATGGCTGAAACCATTAGACCTTCCAACATTTTTGAAGCACTTCGTTATTTAGTTAACACAGATTTGTATAAAAAGCACAATGTCGTAGATAATAAGCAATGGATCTCTGGTTTCACATCCGATATTGTTCCATTGGTGGGGGATCTTGCTAAAACATTTAAAGCAGATTAACAGCGTATCGTGCATCCGTCTTGTTTGATGAGAGAGGGGCTGTTGGAAGCTGCCGAGCTTTTTCGGCCGCTCTGACTCCACATTTACGAAATTAAAATTGTCTCCGTTTTTAGTTTAATGTTTTTAATTATTGTATTTAAAGGGTTTTGTTTATTATATATTTTATGGGCGTGCCCGTGAGTTCGAGGTGGGTTTGACGGTATAATTTATAAACGAAACTATAACGGCCCTATGGCCGTTATGACGAGGTGTGATACACGATGCTGCGTTCGACGACGACTTTAACAGAGTGGGGGTGGGTCTCGCGAAGCACTGCAATTTAAGCAGTACATGCGCGGACCATGAGCGTGTGTGTGCGTAGGCACCGAGAGCGCAAGAGTAGATCGCACTCTTAAGAGCTAATGACGGCTGCTGCTCCGAACATACTCCCCCCCGTTGAAAGACCTGGGCTTTTAACAGGATCCTTAACGGGAAGGACGCACAGCTTGATGACAGCTCGACGAGTGGTTCCGGAGGGTGTCCGCAGTATAGCAACTCGCACAGCCCCATCAGTTCCAGCGATGACTTCGATCACCCGTGCTAAGGGCCACTTTATTGGTGGCAAGTTTTCGTCCTTGATGCAGACGACGTCGTTGGCATGGATCGATGGTTGTGGTGTGCGCCATTTGGCACGTTGTTGGAGCAGGGTCAAATATTCCTCACTCAAACTCTTTATAAGATCTGCTGGGCACAGGTGACTCGTTGCCAGCGATCAAGACGATTGAAGTTTAGACCCGTAACTTCTGGCTCGGGAAACTCCATCAGCCGACGACCAATTAGAACATGTCCTGGTGTAAGGACGCCAAGATCTTCAGGGGTTTCTGAAATTGAAATAAGAGGACGAGATTGATTATAGCCTGGCATTTGCAGACCAAGGTCTGCAGCTCGCAGAAGGCAAAGAGCGACGATCCCACGGAGCGCTACGAATGTTGCTCGGCCATCTTCAGTGCTGCCTCCCACAAGCCCCCGAAATGAGGCGAGCGGGGTTGTACAAATCTCCAATCGAAGCCGTTGTTGATGCAGATGAAGACGCTGATGTAACATTTGGTAGGCGCTCGATTGCGCCCATCTGGCAAGTAGTAGAAGGGACGGCAGTAGTCGATTCCAGCGATGCTGAATGCAGGTGAATCCTGTATTCGATCCTTCGGTAGGTCAGCCATGACGTGCTCTACAAGACGAGGTATGGATCGGCAGCACATGACGCATTTCCGCAATGCGCGTGCCACAGTTTTCAGGCCGCCGATGGGCCAAAACTGTACGCGACTCGCTCCAAGTAGCGACTGCGAACCAGCATGGTGATGTTTCCGAAGAAAGTGTGTGATAATAGGGAACGTCAGTGGATGATCCCGAAGCAAAATGATTGGGTGGCGTGTATCGAAGCCGAGATTTGAATGGCGGAGGCGGCCACCAACACGAATTAATCCAAGATCATTTATGCAGGGTACGAGCGATGTGATGCTGCTGGGGGACTCCACGCAGCTTCCTTTGCGCCGAGCAAGGTACTCAGGATACAGGTGGGCCCGTTGAACAATGTGTCTTAACAGATGTGATTCTTTGCGAAGGGCCTTGGATGAGATATCAGGTAACTTCATCCTACTGATGAACTTCTGAACGTAGCCAACGAGGCGCATCATGACTCCGAATGAGTTGATGTGCGTAAACGAAAGCGAGATGTTGTCCACGTAGAAGTCCTGTAGAATGGTTTCCAACCGCTATGGATCTAGGGAGGACATATGGCTAGCTGATGTTTAGCGCGAATAGCTAAAACGATGCAGGCTGAATACGATGGGTGATTCTGTTTGATTTGACCGCTTCCCAAACTTGACGAACCAAGTCATCGAGCCGAGTGCTGTGATTGGTGCAAAGATTGGGATGCGATGAGCGACGAGAGAGTGGGGGCAGAATGCCCGCCACTAGACAGAATCCATCCACGAGATCAACGACGAGAGAGTGGGGGCCGAGTGCCAGCCACTGGACAGAATCCATCCACGATTGTGTTGAGATCAACGACGAGAGAGTGGAGGCCGAGTGCCTGACACTAGACAGAGTCCATCCGAAGTGACCACTTCCCAAAATCGATGAACCAAATCATTGAGCCGAATGCTGTGATTGGTGTCATCCAAAGATTGGGATGCGATGATCGACGACAGAGTGGGGGCCGAATGCCCGCCACTAGACAGAATCCATCCGAAGTTATGCGATCAACGACGAGAGAGTGGGGGCCGAGTGCCCGCCACTGGACGGAATCCATCCACGATTGTGTTGAGATCAACGACGAGACAGTGGAGGCCAAGTGCCTGCCACTAGATAGAATCCATCCGAAGTGACCACTTCCCAAAATCGATGAACCAAATCATTGAGCCGAATGCTGTGATTGGTGTCATCCAAAGATTGGGATGCGATGATCGACGACAGAGTGGGGGCCGAATGCCCGCCACTAGACAGAATCCATCCGAAGTGATGCGATCAACGACGAGAGCGTGGGGGCCGAGTGCCCACCACTGGATAGATCCATTTGATTTGAACATTTCCCAATATCGATGAACCAAGTCAACGAGCCGAGTGCTGTGATTGGTTTCATCCAAAGATTGGGATGCGACGAGCGATGAGAGAGTGGGAGCCGAATGCCCGCCACTACAGACTCATCTGATTTGTGTTTTTTGCAGCAGAGGTAATCCAGGCGCCAGCTGAATTTTCCCACACACAGCAGCTCGAATAGAGGTCCAGCTCCGATGAGCAGATCAATCCGCTGCGGCTGGTGAAACGACTGGTCAGCAAGCCGGATATGCGATGGTATACGTCAATTAGCTGTGCTAATCGACGAGCGAGGTTGATGATCCGTAATCTTCTGGGCAACGAACGGCAGTGATGCTAGTGGTGAACTCTGAAATCCTCGATTTCAGAACGAGATCCACCGAGATACCTTCAGGTGAGAAGCTAGCATCTCCTATGCCAGAGACTGCGGTGAGCGATTTGGTTTTGCGACGTTGTAGCTGATTAGCTGATTAGCTAGACGAGTAGTGCGCGACATGACACGAAAGTTCCCACCCTAGTTTTGACGAGAACGACGACAATGGCTGATAATACAGCATCAGGCGGACTTTTCGATAAGAGAGGTTGTGGCAAGGAGAGCGACAATGAGGGCGACAATGGCGATCTGAATTGGTTGTAGTGGTGGGGCTTCACTTGGAGAAGCGGTTTGGACGGTTTCTGCTCGATGAACGAAATACAACAGGGTATGGTGTTTCTAGCGCATGTAACGCGCGAAGATGTGAGGTAGCAGCGTCCAGAAACGCCCGCAACTTGCCAACCAATGAGTCGCCATGCGTCAATCCAAGTATCGCTCTGATGTGTATCTGTTGAATGAGACATTTATTAGCAATCGGTTTTTTGTAAATTTGCATAGTGTTGTTGTAGTTAGCCTCGGTCATCTCCAATGAACTGATGGTGTCCAACTAGAAGTTTGATTCCAATTTGTCCACCAGCTCCAGAAGTAGTTTCAGGTTGTATTATTCCAAACTGCGTAGCTTTTTGTTATCCAATTGGGCAACGAGCCCCTGAAGTCGGTCGAAGATGGTCTTTATCTTGAGGCTCAAGAATTCAATCCAGCTAGTAGCTGGATCAGCACTAGCCAACACTTCATGAATAGGAGCGCCACTCGAGGGTGTGTCATCCGAGGCGGAGCGGATATTAATCTTGTCGACACTCATTTTTAGCTGCGTTTAGCTTTTAATGTTTTTTCCGCTAAACTTTTTCCAAGCCGGTTGCGCAGATCTAACGATGCGAACGTTATTGATCTGGAATGCGGCGAATTCAGGCAGAGAGATGCATCGATATGTGAAATCGACGGCGACAAAATGTATGTGTGTGCATATGCACTGCACCGGCACAGAGATCATAAGCGACGACCGAGAATGCCGCGACGCAACGAAAGCGAATACGAGCAATGTATATGTGTGTGTGTGCAATGCGCCGGCACAGAGGGCACAAGCGACGACCGATAATGCACCGAAGCAACGAAAGCGAACAAAGTGTATGTTTGTATGCGCCTTGCACCGGCACAGAGGGCACAAGCGACGAGCGATAATCAACAGTTATGCACAAGAGAACGACTTCGAGTTCGAAAGAGTTCTTGGTATGCGGCTGCTCACGAGCGCGGGATGAAGCAAACGACGAAAGAGGAGACAACGAAATCTAACGGATTTCGCTTAGCACTCTATGCAGCCGGTCTCGACAGTGCGTTGCGCAGGCTGAAGCAGACGACGAAAGAGAACACGAAAACGAATAGCGGCCCGCTAGAAACTGTCACGGTCGTCCACAACGACTTTTGGTTCGCTACTTTTTTTCCGAATGTTGGGTTAAATCTTTGACACAGATTTAACTCAATGTTTTGAACACTTTTTTCCACTCAAAGGTCACGGGGATCACGTCGGGGTCACCAAAATGTTGGAAGCTGCCGAGCTTTTTCGGCCGCTCTGACTCCACATTTACGAAATTAAAATTGTCTCCGTTTTTAGTTTAATGTTTTTAATTATTGTATTTAAAGGGTTTTGTTTATTATATATTTTATGGGCGTGCCCGTGAGTTCGAGGTGGGTTTGACGGTATAATTTATAAACGAAACTATAACGGCCCTATGGCCGTTATGACGAGGTGTGATACACGATGCTGCGTTCGACGACGACTTTAACAGAGTGGGGGTGGGTCTCGCGAAGCACTGCAATTTAAGCAGTACATGCGCGGACCATGAGCGTGTGTGTGCGTAGGCACCGAGAGCGCAAGAGTAGATCGCACTCTTAAGAGCTAATGACGGCTGCTGCTCCGAACAGGGGCTCTTGGTCATAAGGTGGAAGGGGGAAACAGAGAGCGCACGTACTTGCCAGCCGATAGTGTTTTGATTTCGCAGTTTTTTTTATAGACAATTCCCTTACTTTTCATAGAGTGAACAAATGCATTCGCAGGTATCCCTCTCACTCCCTAACTATAATGGCTCATTCAAACAGCATATACGCATACTACATTACATATTTATATTTACATTGGTTTTAAAATACATAAATATGTACATACATACATATGATCCGATCTGATTCAAATTCGGCCCCTGGTAGATATGGCCATTCTCTATGATTCTGCATTTTCAGTTATTTAAAAATTGTGGTTGCCACAGTTTTTTGTCCTTGTGCGGAAGGGAGCTGGGCGAAAATTGTAAAGCACTGGTAACAGTGTGATATCTCAGGACCCTGTATACAAAATTTGGTTGATCTAGCTTCTATAGTCTCTGAGATCTAGGCGCTCATCTGGTCGGGTGGGCAAAGCAGTGGAGGAGGAGTGAGAGGGGATGAGTAAGCGCTTGGAAGGCGTTGCGTGGCCACTGAAATTTCGTTTGTTCTTTCTGGCTATAATAATGATCCGACCTGATCCAGATTCGGCAATCTTATAGATATGATCATTCTCTATGATTCTGCGTTTTTGGTTTTCTCGTATCTTAAAAATTGTGGATTTTCGCCTGAAAATGTAGAATAGTTTTTCTAATTACGAAACCGGAAAAAACTTTGGGTGGCTGTAATTTCAACGAATATATAATTCAAATTGATCTCTAGCCTAACTAACCTACGTTGGTAAAGCGGGGCGAATTCGCCAAGAGCGAGAGAGTAAGCTTTTATTGCGCTCACGCCTTGCCCTAAACTAACTGTTCGGAGCAGCAGCCGTCATTAGCTCTTAAGAGTGCGATCTACTCTTGCGCTCTCGGTGCCTACGCACACACACGCTCATGGTCCGCGCATGTACTGCTTAAATTGCAGTGCTTCGCGAAACCCACCCCCACTCTGTTAAAGTCGTCGTCGAACGCAGCATCGCGTATCACACACCTCTTCATAACGGCCATAGGGCCGTTATAGTTTCGTTTACGGTATGATCGTCAAAACCACCTCGAACTCACGGGCACGCCATCAAATATATTACAAACAAAAAAAACTTTAAACATAATAAAAAAAACATTAAACTAAAAACGGAGACAATTTTAATTTCGTAAATGTGGAGTCAGAGCGGCCGAAAAAGCTCGGCAGCTTCCAACACTAACTTACACTAGACTTCATACAATTCAAAACAAAACAGACAAGAAACGACGAAACACCGGCCCCGTTGAAGGCCTACAGGGCTTCAAGCCAATGGCAGCGGCACCAACTTGTGGATGGCCCGCCGGAACTCTGCTCCGTCACTCCTCCTTAGGTCAATGACCCTGACCATGCCGTCCTCCCCTGCGTGCGTGGCGATGATCCTCCCGACGAGCCACTCCTGCGGCGGAAGATTGTCCTCGGCCACGAGGACGAGGTCTCCTTCCTCTGGGTTGGGTTGCTGCTGGTGCCATTTTTCTCCGAATTTGGAGCCCCAGGACATATTCGCGGGACCATCGCCGCCAAAACGCTTGCCTGACTGACGAGACAAGTCGCTACGTGCGTCATCTGCACCATGCGAATTTTCATGACCATGCCGTCCTCCCCTGCGTGCGTGGCGATGATCCTCCCGACGAGCCACTCCTGCGGCGGAAGATTGTCCTCGGCCACGAGGACGAGGTCTCCTTCCTCTGGGTTGGGTTGCTGCTGGTGCCATTTTTCTCCGAATTTGGAGCCCCAGGACATATTCGCGGGACCATCGCCGCCAAAACGCTTGCCTGACTGACGAGACAAGTCGCCATCGCCGCAAGCAGCTGAGACTCTCCTGGTCCGGAGTCCGCAGTGCTGGGGGGGCGATGAGCGACCCGCCTATCAGCAGGTGCCCGGCGTTAGTGCCTCGCCGTCGCTTGGGTCCTGGCTGAGAGCTCCCAGCGGCCTGGAGTTCATTGCCGCTTCGATCCCGACGAGGACTACCGCCCGTAGGAGTAGGCTCTTTGCAGTTTTTACACCTGCCTCACAAAGGCCTCCCATGTGAGGCGCTCGTGGCGGTATGAACGCAAACTCGCATCCGCTTTTTGATGCGAATTCGCGAACTGCGTCCCCCTGCTCCTCTATTCTCATCCGTAGAGCGCTGAGGTGGCGGCTGGCTCCGACGAAGTTCGTCGCGTTGTCGCAGTGCACGATTTGGGAAGAGAATAAAAAAGAGTCAGTGGACAACTTCTAGGTGAACCGCTTTAAACGCAAAACAAACAAAAAGCGCGATGTATGACTTGTATGGGGGCCTTCCTCGAATTTTCAATGTCGTATATACTGGTCCACAAAAATCCACGCCGCAAATTGCAAATGGGCGGAGAGCACGGAGTCGATCTGCGGGTAAATTCCCCATAAGTTGAGTCAGCAATCGAGGCTTGCATTTAAAGCAGCGCATACATGATCGGACTGTCTGACTGCAGACCTCCTGAGCGTTCAGGAGGTCTGCACGTTCACCAGTGCTCGTGGGCCGACATGAAAATTCGCATGGTGCAGATGACGCACGTAGCTCCGCACAAATTGGGAGTGCTTTGTCAAAAGCAAAGGAAACTTGGCATCATATGATATAGGAGCTTTAGCTAGTCGCCCCCCTACTCGCAACAACGAAAAAGTACACCAAGTACCTGTGTGTTCATGGATGAATGGGTTCAACCGCTGAAGACTAGGACCAACTCTAGATCCTTTCCGAACCTTTTCGATTTCTTCTTTATACTCGTTATGTTGTATAATCTCAACAATTTTATGGAAAGCTTCATTATATTAGGTCGGTGAAACAATTTTTCCAATCTTTATAGTTGAGTCTTTGCATTTTCTTATGAAGCGGAACATTGTAAAGTAGTTCTTAAGGCTGGGGTGATGACTCAGGGTTGTTCAGGGTCCTTTACAAGAAATTTGTAAACAGAGGGACCTGCAAAGGAAGGAAGGCGCGTCTCGTGACGTTTAAAGGGGTCAAGAGAGGGGATAAATAAATAAGACGTGGTTTGCACGTGGGCCAGTAGGAGCTGTATGATACGGCCACGCTCGTATAGCGCCCCGGACCTGGGGTGTCGTCTACCTTGAATGGAAAAACTAAGTTAAGACCCCTAATTGTGTATCTCGGTAAAGACCATAGAGTACACCCTGGTGGTGGGCCTGTGCGCGTACAAACGCGTCCCGGTAAACACCACAGAGCACGACTATACTAGCACGCCTCCCGGGATCTCCAGATTTCGTTGGTTGCCTGTTCTAACTATATTTTCGAGTCCCAGTGTGGGAGTAACGGGCGGGGGTTACGCTATGGTCGGGAATAGTTTCGGCACGCCGAAATAAGTAGGTAGGTGAGCCACCCAAAGAAAGAATAGACGTCGGCGAAATTCTTATTATATTCTTCTTCTTTATTCGTATTAGCAAAGACTGGGTGAACCTTGGCTCTCAGGCTGCACCAGATCTCTCTAACGATTGCTTACCAGAACTCTGTCGCTGTGTCCCGCGTGTTTAATTCGGGCCGTTAGCTTTTTCACTTCCTCGCGTCCTCACTCTGATCACTATGCGCACTCTTAAAAATCTCTTTTTTCTTTATCTCTGCGACCGCTCGGGTTTCTAGTTCTCTGCCAACTGTCGTCTCCCCACTCGCGTGGGCCGGCTTGCCTATTTCGAACTTTCGTTTCGCCGAGCTTTCGGCCGTGTTCCGTTATTTCGAATCCCTAGCTTTGGTTCGATCTCCCAACAGCGATCGTCGCGAGCCTCTCTTACGGGACTTCTTCGCCCCGTCCCTTTTGTGTTGCTGTTCGTTAGCGCGCGGCACAGTGGGCTATGACTTGTTCTGGCACTGGTAAAAATTCATGACTATCGTTTGGGTTTTTAGCTGCCGTTGGTAAAATCAAAATGTATTCGTTGCTTCGTGCAAATGAGGGGATTTGCTACGCTCCGTGCGTAATTCAAAGGGGGGGTAACATTAATAGGAATATTGGTAACTTATGGCTAGTTATAATCTAATTTGTGGGGCGCTAGGTTGGCGCCTCACACACTCCCCTCACTTCGGGGGGCGTAAGCGGGTGGTAACTTTCTCCATTTTCCCCTCTGGTGTGTCGATCGTTATCGCGTACCGTTGGTCATGGTATGTCCGTCCAAATCGGGCGCGTTTCGCGGAAGCTCCTCGATTGCTCTGCGCCTCGGCTACCAAGCGTCTGGGCAGCTTCCGGTCGGGCGTGTGCACTCGCCAGTGTGGAGGTGCCGTTACCATCTCCTCGAAGGGTTCTTCCATAGGGTCGTCTGGTCGGTGTTCGGATCCTAGGGATGAGAGGTATTCCATCAGGTCGTCGATGTCGAGTGGGCACCCGGGACTGCCTGTTGTTCCCCTCCCCCTTCCGTTTTCGACCAGCAAGTTGCCTGGTTCAGCGCTGCTCAAAATACAAAGATTTGACTATCTCGACTAGAGAAATTGCTAAATAATGGGTGCTGCACCCAAGGACATTAAGAAGCCCCATGGCGGCGATTCTGCTTCAGTGCACCGCATTCGCATCACCCTGACCTCCAGGAACATGCGTTCTCTGGAGAATGTGTGCCGTGACTTGATCAACGGTGCCAAGAACCAGAATCTGCGTGTCAAGGGCCACGTACGCATGCCAACCAAGGTCCTGCGCATCACCACCCGTAAGACTCCTTGCGGTGAGGGTTCCAAGACTTGGGATCGTTTCCAGATGAGAATCCACAAGCGTATCATCGACTTGCATTCCCCATCTGAGATCGTCAAGAAGATCACGTCGATCAACATCGAGCCCGGCGTAGAGGTTGAGGTTACCATTGCCAACTAAGAACGGCTGATGTCCTTTTCTACAAGTGAAAAAGTTTTCAAATAAAATCGAAAACTTTTCTTTAATAAAAAAAAAAAAAAAAAAAAAAAAAAAATCCGTTAGTTCGTCCAGATTGTCCACCAGGCGTCACCTGCGACTGTGCCTGCTGTGGTTCCTGGCTTGCATTCGATCGGCGGATCGCCGGCGGGATGGGGTGCCGGGATGGTGGGGTCGCTTCGGACTGGGCGTTTGGGATTCTCTGCCGTTTCGGTCGAGGTCGTTGTCCCTGACACCCCTGTCTCCTTTAGACCGTGGTTTGGGTTCGGACTTCTCCACCGCAGTCGCACCTGCGGGAAGGAAGACTCGGTGTCATATGATCGCGAGACACTCCTTCTCTGTCGTCGTATAGTTCTCCTCCGCTTTTACTAATCGGCGACTGAGGTAAGCGATAACTCTTTCCGCTCCTTCGATTTTCTGCGTAAGCACTGCTCCTAGTCCCACGTCACTCGCGTCGGTCTGGACTACGAACTTGGCGCTAAAGTCGGGGCAAGCCAGGACGGGTGCCCGCGTCAGCCGTGTTTTCAATTCCTCGAAGGCGTTTTGCTGTGCTTCGCCCCAATCCCACTTCTTGTCTTTCCTTAACAATGCTGTCATCGGCTGTACCACCTCTGCGTAGTTGGGCACGAATCTACGATGCCAGGAGGCCATCCCTAGGCAGCGTCTCAATTCTTTTAGTGTTGTGGGGGCTTGAAGATCCCTGTCCGCCGCGATCTTATCCGAGTCCGTGTGTATGCCTTCCTCGCTGATGACATGCCCGAGGTACTTGAGCCGTTTCTGGAAGAACGCGCACTTAGCCCTGTTGATGCGTAGGTTGGCCGCTCGTAGACGTCTGAATACCTCTCTCAAGTTTCGTATGTGCTCTTGGAAATCCTGACCGACGACTATAATGTCGTCGAGGTAGGCGAATGCGGCTGGTTCCATGTCTGGCCCGATTACACTGTCCAACGCGCGCTGGAATATAGCGGAGGCGGAATGCAATCCGAATGGCATGATACGCCATTGGTATAGCCCTCGCCCAGGTACCGTGAAGGCCGTATACTGTCGGCTCCGGGGTTCCATGGGGATTTGCCAGTATCCACTCTTGAGATCTAGGGTGGATATGAATCGTGCGTTCCTTAGTTTCTCTAAGATGTGATTTATGCGTGGAGTGGGATAAGCGTCCGGGATTGAGCGGGCGTTGAGTAACCTGAAGTCTACGCACATCCGCCAGTCGTTAGTCTTCTTTTTGACCAGGACAATCGGGGCGCTGTACGGGCATTTCGATGGCTCGATGATTCCTTGCTCTATCAGCTCGTCGACCTACGTGTTGATGATGCGCTGCATCTCCGGGTTCTTAGGGTAGTATCTACTCTTGATCGGGCGATCATCTTTCATATTGATGACGTGTTGCGCGATCTAGGATACTCCGGCCAAACCTTCGCATTTTGGTAGCTCTTCCCTCAAGAACTCGTCGATCTCCGCTTGGATCTCATTTGGCCAGGTGGCTTCCGCTTCTGTGTCGGAAGGGGTGCCTTGATCTGTGTCTGAGTCGTCGTGGTCGACGCGCGCCGAAATTATCTGCTCCTGTTTACCCTCTGTTGTGTCATCACACCTTGGCCTAGGATCGCCGCCCAGTGGAGACGCGAACCTTACGTGCTTCCTTTTGGCGGGTCCCGTCCCGGGTACTTGTGTCGGAAAACGTATGTGGCCTTTTGGCGGCGGGGTTATGTTACGTGACGATTCCTCTCCGTGATCCGGTAGTGCCCTTGTCCGATTCCGTGGGTCCTCTTCGTTATCTCGTGTCTCCTCTGTGCGTCTTTGTGACTCCCCTGTGTGTCCCTGAAGTCCTGCTGCGTTACTCTGTGCCTCCTCTGCGTTGTCTTGTGTCCCTTCTACGTACCCTGGTGATTCCTTTTCCTGTTCCTGCCGTTTCTCCGTGTTGCCCTGTAGATCCCCTGCGTCGTCCTGCGTACTCCCTGTTTTCCCTTGTGGTTTCTCTGCCTGTTCCTGCCGTCTCTCCGTGTTGCCCTGTGATTCTTGTGCGTTATCCTGTGGTTCCTGTGTGTCTGGTCGTTGTTCCGTGTCGTTCTGTGATCCTTGTACGTTTGCCTGTGGTTTATCTGGATGCCTTGCCGTTTCCTGTGCCACTTTGGGTCTGTTAGGTCGCGCTGGCGTGGACTGTCGTTCTTCCGGTTGATCGATCATCGGTCCGACTTCGCGACTGAGACAGAGTCGGGCCCTGCCACATTGCAGCGTCGTCATAATGGCGCACAAAAAGTCGATGCCTAATATCACACTATCAAGCATGGCCGGCATCACCAGCAAGTACATCTCCACTCGCCGGTCTCCTAGACGGATGTTCGCCCACAGCACTTGTCGGATGTCCACGGTAGTGCCGTCTGCCAACCTGATCCTGAGGCAGACTTCTTGCAGCCGCCGTCCTACGTTCCACTGCTCGACACAGTCTGCGCTCACAAAACTCTTGGTGGCGCCACTGTTCACGGTCGCGGCCACCTCATAGCCGCAGACCGTCACTGCGGCTACGATCCTGCCTTCCTCCATTCTCAGCGGTCTCAATTCTGGGAGCCTTGATCTGGCGTCCCCGTCTGCCCCAGTGCCGGACGAAGACGCTGTTCGTTTCCCGCATTTGAGCGTCGGCAACAATCTATTGTCCGGATGCCTTCTTTTCCGCAATCCCAACATACTAAGCGACGCTTGTTTCTACACTCCCGAGCGAAATGTCCTGATTCCCCGCAGTTGAAACAAGATTTCTTCGAGTTGTTGGTCTCACGAATCGTCGTCGGGGGACTGTCTCCTTGGCGCACAACTTGTACCGCCGGGCTATCACTGCGGCCCTCTGCAAGGTAAGCTTGCGGCGGGTTTCGGAATGGGTTCTGCGTAGCAGCCGTCCTCGGCGTTGTAGGGGGTTCTGGGTCTAGTCTTGCGCGGGGTCTGAAGGCAGACTCACTCTCCGTGGATGTAAGGGACTGGTTCGTCGTCAGTATCCTGAGTTTGTACCTCTGTTGTATGTTCTCGAACTCGACCGCGAGTTGCACTAGTTGTCCGAGGGTCCTGAAATCGGTACGTTTGATATACGCATGATACTCCGGCAATGCATATTCGTAGATTCTTTCTACTTCCTGGGAGCAAGTATAGTTTTCGTGGCGCATCATCGTGCGGAGTTCTATCACGAAATCCTTGAAGCCCTCCCCTTCCCTCTGGCTACGAGAACGAATGTCGTCCTCCAGCCGCTTGAAATAACGCGGGGGGAGGAAAAATTCCAGGAATTCACGACGGAACTCCTGCCACGATGCGCCTTGTAACCCACTCGAACGGAACCACCGTCCTGCCTTGTCTGTCAGCGTCTCAATCATTGCTCGTGTAAGGTGGTCTAGCGGCACTGCATATGGAAGCGCTCGCTCCTCTATTTCCTCCACAAAACTCAGCGGGTCCGTGAGGCCGTCAAATCGGACGCCCCACTTCCTCACTTGTTCTGCCGTGGAGATATATGACCTGATGCGGCCCATTGGGGCCACGACGGGCGGGCCCAACTGCGGATCGACCGGCGAAAGTGCTCGTACGGGGGTCTCGGGACGTGGTGATCGGGACTTGCGATCAAATTCTGCACGGTGTGGGCCTGGAGAGGGGAGTCGCCGGGTGCGGGATGACGGCCTAGACTCCCTCACTCGGGCAGTTTCCACCTTAGAGGCATAATCTGGGGTGGGGACTTGAAGTAGGACCTTCTCGACCTCCGGCTCGTCATCGGCTAGCTTATCGGGTGACTCGTCAGTGAATTCACCCTCTAATTCGGCCAATCGCTTCCAAGTCGACATGGTCAGCTCGCCTGTCTGTATCAACAGAGCGAAACTCTTGCGCATGGCCCCGGATCGATCGGCACGTTCGTAGCCGAATTCTTCGGCGAAAGCTGTGAGCTCTCGTCTCCTTAAAGAGTATACCCACTTTACGCCCACGCCTGGATTCGGCTCCTTGCGTGGCGTCTGCTCCTCTGGGTCTACGTCTGACATCTCTGTTTCCTAGTGGCTCGTGTCAAACTTTTGAATGGATAACTAAGTTGAGACCCCTAATTGTGTATCTCGGTAAAGACCATAGAGTACACCCTGGTGGTGGGCCTGTGCGCGTACAAACGCGTCCCGGTAAAAACCACAGAGCACGACTGCACTAACACGCCTCCCGGACTCTCAAGGTTTCACTGATTGCCTGCTCTGACTAGATTGGTGGGAATCGGGACTCCTAGCTGTGTGTCTCGGTGAAAACCATAGAGCAAACCCTGACTATGGGTCTGTGCGCGTACAAACGCGTCCCGGTAAAAACCACAGAGCACGACTGCACTAACACGCCTCCCGGACTCTCAAGATTTCACTGATTGCCTGCTCTGACTAGATTGGTGGGGATCGGGACTCCTAGCTGTGTGTCTCGGTAAAAACCACAGAGCACACCCTGACTATGGGTCTGTGCGCGTATAACCGTGTCTCGGTAAAAACCACAGAGCACGACTATACTAGCACGCCTCCCGGGATCTCCAGATTTCGTTGGTTGCCTGTTCTAACTATATTTTCGAGTCCCAGTGTGGGAGTAACGGGCGGGGGTTACGCTATGGTCGGGAATAGTTTCGGCACGCCGAAATAAGTAGGTAGGTGAGCCACCCAAAGAAAGAATAGACGTCGGCGAAATTCTTATTATATTCTTCTTCTTTATTCGTATTAGCAAAGACTGGGTGAACCTTGGCTCTCAGGCTGCACCAGATCTCTCTAACGATTGCTTACCAGAACTCTGTCGCTGTGTCCCGCGTGTTTAATTCGGGCCGTTAGCTTTTTCACTTCCTCGCGTCCTCACTCTGATCACTATGCGCACTCTTAAAAATCTCTTTTTTCTTTATCTCTGCGACCGCTCGGGTTTCTAGTTCTCTGCCAACTGTCGTCTCCCCACTCGCGTGGGCCGGCTTGCCTATTTCGAACTTTCGTTTCGCCGAGCTTTCGGCCGTGTTCCGTTATTTCGAATCCCTAGCTTTGGTTCGATCTCCCAACAGCGATCGTCGCGAGCCTCTCTTACGGGACTTCTTCGCCCCGTCCCTTTTGTGTTGCTGTTCGTTAGCGCGCGGCACAGTGGGCTATGACTTGTTCTGGCACTGGTAAAAATTCATGACTATCGTTTGGGTTTTTAGCTGCCGTTGGTAAAATCAAAATGTATTCGTTGCTTCGTGCAAATGAGGGGATTTGCTACGCTCCGTGCGTAATTCAAAGGGGGGGTAACATTAATAGGAATATTGGTAACTTATGGCTAGTTATAATCTAATTTGTGGGGCGCTAGGTTGGCGCCTCACAACATATATGCAAACACTCTAAGCAACTTGAGGTGTGACGAAAAGCCCTCGATGACATTTACCAGCTCTGAACTTTGCACAGCGGCGGTCAGTCCGACCGCAGCTTTCCTCTTCTCCAGCTGAGCGTCTTCTGGATGCTCGAAATGAGAGTTTTTATGCCAGTTTTCTTCGTCATCCTTCAAAAATAATGGTCCTTTGAACCAGATTGACTGGACGATTTCGTTGACGTCACAACCTCTTTAGACTATATCTGCTGGGTTCTGTTTCGTGGGTACATGCCGCCACGTAGCTTCATCTGACTACTCTTGAATCTCAGCCA
Source organism: Drosophila helvetica (assembly GCA_963969585.1). Classification (NCBI taxonomy): domain Eukaryota; kingdom Metazoa; phylum Arthropoda; class Insecta; order Diptera; family Drosophilidae; genus Drosophila; species Drosophila helvetica. The sequence goes on along the minus strand of CAXALB010000007.1, from coordinate 68,408 downwards.
CTCTATTTGAAACGAACGTCGACAACGAGGATGGATGAGATCGAATCCAATGAAGAGTTACTTCTGAATCCGACCAATAAACAGTTTGTTTGCTGTGCTCTCAGATGCGGTGATCTCAGGTGAGTTTGAAAACAACTTTGCCAACTCAAAACCTGAAGTCTTAAGAATCTGAGACACTTCGGACTTGATTGCCCTTAGCTCCTTTACGCATGCAGCACCAGTCAACATGTCATCGACGTAAAAGTCAGACCCGATAACGTCAGCAGCTTTAGGGAATTAGAGCTTTGCAGACTCACTCAACCTTTTTAAACACCGGATAGCCAAAAACGGGGCTGGTCCTGTCCCATAAGTTACAGTGTTAAGCTTGTACAATCTCAAGGATTCAGATGGGTCTATTCTCCACACTATGAGTTGAAACTGCCTATCAGCTTCATTCACCATTACTTGGCGATACATTGTGAGGAATTAATATTCCTCACAAAGCTCTAGTAGGGGATAAGGCGAATTCGCCGTACGGGAGCGAGGCGGTCCCGTTATGAGAGAGCACAAGGCGGGCACCGCGAGATTAAGGGAACGATGGCAGTGAGCCGGCCAATGTAGGCCATGTAGCCGGGCCCATGTAGGCCATACATGCCATGCAGGCCATGTAGGCTGATCCCGGTGGGGAGGACTTGGGAACACAACGGAGGCCGATGGAAAGCTACCGACGCCACCGGAATTAACCGTTGCGGCTGGGCAGCAGCGCAGAGGCTGGGCCGCACCGAGCCTATAAGAGGAGGCAGTGGCAAGGGGACAATCAAGTGCGGAGAGTAAGCGAGTGCGGAGTGAAACCAAGGGAAAATACAACAGAGTGACGAAAGAGTGATATACAGGAGACAGCGACAGAACGATCTCGACAAGCAGGCCCGGAAAGCAGGCCGCGAGCCCCGATCAAAAGTAAGAATTAACGAGCCAATTTCCTGAGTGCGGAGCTGTGAGTGGTGGTCAGAGCGGTAGCCGAGACAGAACCCCCAGCCGTTGCCCAAAGGAGCCACGAGGACACCCGATTGGTGCGGAGTTGTGCGGGCGGACAGAGCGATAGCCGCGTCAGAACCCCTAGCCCAGGTGCTCTCTCGTCTCCTCACGTCTAATCTGTGGGTCCCTTCGTCTAACTATATGTCCTACTGTATTTTGTGCCTGCTCTCTATCCCTATAGTCTGGGTCCTGTCTTCGTGTGGACCGACGCCGAGTATCGGTCACTTGTTCCTCACGTCTAATCTGTGGGTCCCTTCGTCTAACTATATGTCCTACTGTGTTTTGTGCCTGTTCAATATCCCTATAGTCTGGGTCCTGTCTTCGTGAGGACCGACGCCGAGTATCGGTCACTTGTTCCTCACGTCTAATCTGTGCGTCTTCTCGTCTAACTGTATGTTCGGCAGTATTCTGGGTCTGCTCTCTGTCCCTATACCTTCGGTTGAGTCTTCGTCTGGACCGACGTCTAGTATCGGCCACTTGTCGTCTATTCTGTGGATTTATCGCAACACTTGTTCCTACAGAATTCACTATCTGTTCGCCAGAGACGGCTGCCTGCTCTTCCTGACCTACACCGGAAACCTGCATAGCAGTCACCTGATTTTGACGCTCATTCTCTTACTGCTGGTTCCGTGCGGGTTCAACGAACTCAGGGTCTGCTTCTATTAAAACTTCCCTGTTTTTAAATTTCTATCTCTATTTGATCTGTTTCGCAATTTACGTCTCTGAGACTATTGAGAAGCAGATTGCCTATTCCTTCGAGGCATAATAATATACAGATATAATAATAATAATGTATAATAATATAAATATAATAAAATAAAATAGAAAGATAATAAAACAACAAAAAACTAATACAAATAAAATGAAATAAATAACTAATAATTGGAAAATTAAATTTTTACAGGAATATATCTATCGGAGCCGATTCTATATACATACATACATGCATACATATATGTGTTAACATACATACTCCTTCTAATTCGATTCCGAGGGGTTGTAGGAGGTTAATGTTTTGGTTTCAAACAAATGATGTTGCGAAGCACTCTCTCTCTCTCTCTCTTATTGACGCTGTTAGCAAATGAGACATGCAAGGTGAATTAAATAATGAGGTGACGTCGTCCGTTGTGGAGAGGACCATGAACTCTTTTTCGGCGCTCAGCATACGACAAACGGAGGGTTCTCGAAAGAGAGCAGATGTTGTGACGCAGGTGTTGTCACCTTATTACTTAATTCATCTTGGAGACATACGGATGAGTATAAATATACAGTTTCTCTATTGAGAGAGCACTTGTCTGAGTGGGGCAGAGAGTTCTAAAGTGGAAAGAGAGATAGAGAGAAACACTCAAAGAAACGTAACGGCTTTTTTCTCATTCCTTTGACACGCATTTTTAGAGTGAAAAAGATTGCGTTCCCTCTCCCCATACTGTAACGTTTTAAAAATTGTTTACCGTGTGGAAGAGGGTGGGGGGATCTTGCTAAAACATTTAAAGCAGATTAACAGCGCATCGTGCATCCGTCTTGTTTGATGAGAGAGGGGCTCTTGGTCATAAGGTGGAAGGGGGCAACAGAGAGCGCACGTACTTGCCAGCCGATAGTGTTTTGATTTCGCAGTTTTTTTTATGGACAATTCCCTTATTTTTCATAGAGTGAACAAATGCATTCGCAGGTATCCCTCTCACTCCCTAACTATAATGGCTCATTCAAACAGCATATGCGCATACTACATTACATATGTATATTTACATTGGTTTTAAAATACATATAGTAACATATCCATAATGCTCCACACCATATTACGCATCATCTATATGTTAAGCACTAGACCATATTCATAATCATACCAATACCAATACACATTATGCATATGCTCTAGCACTTGCCCTTACACCCATGTCCCAATATCCCATATCCAAATATCTAAGAGAGATAAGATAAACATAAGATGAGACACCCCAACACCTGCACAAACAAACGCATGAGTCGCCAAGCCGAGATCAACAGGAAGTCTCATGCATTCCGATCAAACGACACTGACCACTCAGTTATCAGTTCGTTCCCACACTCCAATAGTTCTTGTAAACAAATGAGCTTTCCCAGACGAAATCCAATACCGATCATCAGATGCGGCCGCCCTCTCATCTAAGCCGACGCATCTCCCACGCCACCTTCTCATCTAAGCCGACGCATCTCCCACGCCATCCTCACGTAGGCCAACGCATTGTTTATCAGTCGCTCTCACGAAAGCAGCGCCTCTCACAACCGAAGCCATCCCCGACGCATCCGAAGACCGATTCAGCCCCGAAGTGGAAAGCTTAAGAAACTAAGCTTTAAAGCTTTCTAAAGAAGGTTTCGAGATCAAGATCTCGAAAAGAATTAGCGAAACAAGTTAACCAAGTGAATCCGCCAAAGAATCTAGGTGCAACCGATGCACTAGGCAACATAAAAACATTAAACAAACCCAAAATACATAAATACACCAGACTTACACAAAGCAAAAACTACAGCAAGTGCCACGAAACGTTGAGTTTAAAACAAGTGAAGTGAAACTTAACACATTGTCCAAAATAAAACGATACCTCAACAAAACAGTTAAAATGGCACTACCACCATCAAGCCTAAGTGAAATTCATTTGGTGCCAGCATACGACGGCTCAGTTGGACAACTGAGCTCGTTTATAAAAAGAATCGAGTACATCCAAGAATTGTACCCCACGCAAGAAGTAAGACAACAGCGTATACTATTCGGAGCAGTGGAAGTTCAACTAACGGGCGATGCTCACAGAGCATCACAGATGGTACAGCCAAACACCTGGCAGGAATTAAAGGAAACATTGATCGATGAATTCAAAAACCACACCCCATATGAGGACCTCCTGCGTCAAATTTATTTCACGAAGTTCACTGGAAGTCTCCGTTAGTTCATCGAAGAAATAGAGAATAAAGCATTAATTGTTAGTAATAAGTTATCACTAGAGACAGAAGCAACCAATATTGAAATCTATAAAAACGCTCTGAAAAATACCATTAAAGATGTAATATCAAAGAAATTACCTGATAGGCTTTTTATGACCCTTGTTAGAAAAGATATAACTACCTTATCCAACCTCAAAAGGGCCGCTCAAGAAGAAGGCTTATATGAAGCCAGGGCCAAGGATAAAAGTAACAATAAAACAGCACAAAAGTCAACCAATCCAGTTAGCAAAAATGAAGGGAATTACTACCCAAATTATAGTGTCAATACTCACCCTAATCAGAATTCATTCGGGTTAAGTAACGCTCCGCGAAACAGTTCTAGCAACCCGGGATTATACCGGGAGTTTCGCAATTCATTAAACCAAGGTCAGGCACAAAACCTAACCAATTACCATAGCAATCAAAACCAGTCTAGTAGTAGCAAACCCAATCAGCCGACAAAAAGAATGAGGGAAAATGATAGCGGACAAATGAAAATGGACGTAAATTTTCATCAAGCAGCCTCGGAACAAACAGAGGGGGACCCTATATAAACATTACCATAAACAACAAAGTCTTAAGAGGTATAGTGGATTCGGGATCTTCTATTAACATAATAAAAGAAAATTTCCTGAAGGCCACCACAAACAAAGAAAACCTCAAGGTCCATACCATCAACGGACCTGTCAGATTAACAAGTAGTATAATAAGGCCCCCCAACAAAGTCTGCCCAACCGAGCAGAAGTTCTACGTGTTCGATTTTTCCAACAATTACGATATCTTATTAGGCAGAGAATATCTAATGGCCAGCCAAGCCGTAATTAATTACAGGGATAACACTGTAACGTTAGGAGAAAGGATATTCCCAATTACCTCTAGTGGAGAAGTTATTGAAGAAGTCGAGACCGCACGTAAGTGCCTCGATTCATCCTCGGAGAGGGATCAATACTTCACTTCCGCTCTTGATAACGAATTGAGGGAATGTCATGAACTTAGAATAGAACACTTGAACGAAGAAGAAAAAGAGAAGTTGAAGAAAGTGCTATACGAATTCAGCGACTTACAGTATAGAGAAGGTGACAATTTGACTTTCACAAGTACTATCAAGCACGCGATTCAAACACAGCACGAAGACCCGGTATACCGGAGGCCGTACAAATACGCGCAAATACATGACGAGGAAGTCAATAAACAGATCAAAGATATGATGGCACAAGGAATAATTCGTAAGTCGAAATCGCCTTACTGTTCCCCCATTTCAATGATCCCCAAAAAATTAGATGCATCTGGAAAACAGAAGTATCGGTTAGTTGTAGACTATAGAGGTCTCAATGAAATAACTGTCAAGGATAAATTTCCTGCACCCAGAATGGATGAAATATTGGACAAATTAGGAAAGTGTCAATATTTCACAACGATTGATTTAGCCAAAGGTTTTCATCAAATTCCAATGGAACCTTCGTCGATCATGAAAACAGCGTTTTCAACCAAACACGGCCATTACGAGTATACGCGAATGCCGTTCGGGCTAACAAATGCCCCAGCAACATTCCAAAGATGCATGAACGATCTTTTGGAAGAATTGATGTTTAATGATTGTCTAGTATACTTAGACGACATTATAATTTTCTCCACTTCGTTGGAAGAACATCTGTTGTCACTAAGAAAGGTTTTCGGGAAGTTAAGAGACGCAAATCTCAAGCTTCAAATGGATAAGTGTGAGTTTCTGAAGAAAGAAACTGAGTTCCTAGGTCATGTAGTTACACCAGAAGGAATCATACCAAATCCAAACGAGGGGGAACGTTATGAGCCGCGTCTGCGCCGCGGCTCTACTTTATACCCGGTACTCAGTCAGTATATATGTATGTGAGCTTGTTGTAATTTATTACATGTTCGCAAAAGGAAAAATTAAATTTTAGCCAAAAAAAAACAATTTAAGTCGAACCATTTCGGAGATTTTGATCTATTAGATGTTTCCATATTGGTTAACATAAATTTTTTACATCTGCCATTTCTACATGTTTTTATCAACTTCCTACATATACATACACGGCTGTGTGCGAGAGAGAGAGGGAATCAGTCTGCGCTTGGGAGGCCACTGAAATTTCATTTCTTCCTTCTGACTATATTTATGATCCGATCTGATCCAAATTCAATACTCTGATAGATATAGTAATTTTCTATGATTCTGCGTTTTTGGTTTTCCCGTATCTTCAAAATTGTAGATTTTCATCCTTTGTGGGGGCGGAAGGGGGCGTGGCCAAATTTTAAAACAAACTCGTCTCGGTTTGATATCACAGGAGCTTGGATAGAAAGTTTGGTGGTTCTAGCTCTTATAGTCTCTGAGAACTAGGCGTCAAAAAATTCGATCAGGCATAGCGCCTACCCCTGTGTGTGAGAGAGAGCGAGAGGGAACGATGCATTTCGAAATTGTTTTCTTCATTGTGGCTATATTTATGAGTCGATCTGATCCAGATTCAACACTCTGATAGATATTGTCATTCTCTACGATTCTGCGTTTTTAGTTTTCTCGTATCTTTAAAATTGTGCATGCCACAGATTTTCGTCCTTGGAGTGGGCGGAAGGGGGCGGGGCGAAATTTTGAAATACACTTGTAACAGTGCGATAGGACAGGAGTCTGGATACAAAATAGTGTTCCTCTAGCTTTTATGGTCTTTGAGCTATAGGCGCTAATGAAGACGGACAGACGGACAGACGGACGGACAGACAGACATAGCTATATCGACTCGGCTATTGATGCTGATCAAGAATATATATACTTTATGGGGTCGGAAACGCTTCCTTCTGGGTGTTACACACATTAATTTTTTGCACAAATCTAATATACCCCTTTACTCTTCGAGTACCGGGTATAAAAAGATCTCAGCCATAGTCGGATTCCCGATACCAGAAACTACGAAACAAATCAAGTCATTCATAGGACTATGCGGATTTTTTAGGAAGTTTATTCCTAATTTCGCGAACATAGCAAAGCCTATGACTCTCAAATTAAAGAAGCGAGCTGTCATAGATCTTAAAGAAGAAAAATATGTCGAGGCATTTGAGAGACTAAAAGTACTCATCACCTCAGACCCAATTCTCGTATATCCAGACTTCAACAAAATGTTCTCAGTCACTACAGACGCTAGTAACATGGCTATAGGAGCGGTTCTATCACAGGACCATAAGCCAATCTGTTACGCCAGCCGAACGCTGAAAGAACACGAGATCAATTACTCCGCCATTGAAAAGGAATTGCTAGCGATTGTATGGGCAACCAAGTATTTCCGATCATACCTATTCGGCAGAACGTTCGAAATACTTAGTGACCATAAACCTTTGGTCTGGTTGAATAACCTCAAGGAACCCAACATGAAGCTGCAACGGTGGAAGATAAAATTGAATGAATTTGACTTTAAAATCAAATATTTACCTGGCAAGGAAAACTACGTAGCAGACGCATTGTCCCGAGTAAAAGTTAACGAAAACTTACTCGGAGAGGTTTCCGATAGTGTAGGCGCCACAATACACAGCGCAAACGATGATAACCTCAACCAGATTCCTCTTACCGAACGACCCGTCAACTATTTCAACCGCCAGATTGAGTTCATAAAGGGAGATAACGACGAAGTAGTCACAAATCACTATTTCCATAAGCTGATCATAAAAATCACTTATAAAGAAATTACCAATAGTTTAGCTAAAGAAATTATCAAGGAATACGTATGCACAAAAAAGAGCGCTTTATATTTCCACAACGAGACCGACTTTCCAATATTCCAACAAGCTTTCTTAGAAATAATCAGTCCTAACCACTTCACGAAAGTCACAAAGTCTAGTACTAAACTGATCGACCTTTCAAACTATTCAGAGTTTAAGCAACTGATCATGAAAACCCACAAAGAATTACTTCATCCGGGAATAGAAAAGACCGTCAATTGGTTTAAAAGTAAATATTACTACCCAGACTACCAGAAACTCATACAGAACATCATAAATGTCCCACGTGCAATATTGCCAAAACCGAGCATAGAGACACAAAATTGGCATTCGAAATAACCCCTGAAATACAAAACGTTAGAGAACGATACGTGATGGACTTCTATCTCATAGGCAACCAACAGTTTCTATCATGCATAGATATTGTTCAGTCGGGGAATTATGCATAAGTAACACGATACACACATACATAACAATGTTGACATATTATGTAATACACATGACACTTTTACCAAAACAACAACTTCACCCGGGCAACAGGAAGTATGACGACTCAGCATTATAGCTGAGTCAACAATAAACCGCCTCGGCAGCGAATTCTGCTGAGAAAGCGATCATTCCTCAGAGACCTACAACACTGGTGCAATTGCTGACCATCACAATTGCCCAATTTGCACACCAGTCAATAAAATCATATTAAATCAATATTAATTTCACATTAATTATTGTTTTTACCATTTTACCATATTCTTATTAAATCAGCACTTTTTGTACCTTTTGTTACCTATAAATAGAGTTAAGTTTTGTTGAATAAAATCAGTATCAGAAACAGTACCAAAGCTGCCTGTCACTCAATTCCCACTGCAATCATCATAGGCTGTCGCTGTGTCTTCAGACCCTCACTTGCACATTACGGGATACCATTTCCATCGCAATCATCAGAGGCTGTCGCCGTGTCTTCAGATCCTCAATTGCGCACCACAGGATGCCCTCTCCGCAGTCCAACTGGTTCAAGTTCTAGTTGCGACGACCTAACTGTAGACGGTTTATGTACCGTATACAACCCAGCTTCATACACGCACACACACACAGTAACATTTGGTGACCCCGACCTCAGTCATCCTTTCCATCCTGTCAACAAGGCGACAGAGAAAGGATTCGACGCAAACGGCACCAGCCACATACAACAACATTGATATCAATTATCAATTCGGCAATTCTGACACATTCAGAGTACAGCCAACAGCAAGAAATCGATGTTCGATTGCTAACCAAGCGATCGACATTATCTGCTGTACGTGCGTTCCATCAACTGGAACCAGCACAACCCCCTCCATCCAATAGGTCAAGTCTGCTTGTACTTCTTTGACCAACAACGGTTGCGATTCGGAGCGTAATCCAGCTGCAAAGCAAATAAAACACTCCTATCGGGTCAGAAGTACAAAGAGACGAATTGACAGAATGGATAATCCACAGGAGGAACAAGCTGCCGCCACAAAGGCATTCAATATGCAGCAGGAATTCAGCGAGGAAATCTCGAAGTGCATTCGAAACTTCAAAAAAGATTCTCAAGCCAAAATATCAGCACTCGAAAATGCATGGAATCGTTTCAACACAAACGACTCCACAATTCGAGAAGAATATAAAACTGAAAAATACATAGAGTTCTCTATTGACCTACGTAAAACATATGAAAAATACGTTGCGATCTTTACTGAGAACCTGGACAAGCTGGAACAGACATCACACAATCTTGGGGAAAATCAGCCCATCTCCAAGGAAAATGACCTCAATCAGCAGTCAAATGTAGATTACAGCAAATTGCCTTCGCTATGTCGCCGACAAAAAGCCATAGTCGAAGCTATAAAACGCAATCTGAAACTATTTTCAGAGGCGGGAGGACGTTCCTCAAGTGATTTGATAAAATCACTATGGACTCAAGCACAAGAAGTCCACTTCAGCATTCATGCTGAGAACCCAGTAGCAGGAGGATACGACATAAAATCGTACCTATCACTGGAAAAAGACGTTCAAAGGGCATTGGCAAACCCAGCCACATCAAAAAATGATGACGCGCAGCTTCCACGCATCACCATTCCAAAGTTTGATGGGGACATACTGAAATGGTCCCAGTTCTACGACTTGTTCTCATGTATGATTCATGACACAAACATGCCCACAGTACGGAAGATGTGGTACCTTAAAACCACCGTTTCTGGGGAGGCAGAAAGATTGATACGACACATCGATCTAAAAGAGGACAACTATCTAATAGCCTGGGACATTCTTGTTGAAACATACAACAATCCCAGAGATGTTGCAAATACGGTACTGAACCGTTTCCTCAATCATAGTACAATCAATGACGATCCCAAGTCATTGAAAGAGTTGTACATAACAACAATAGAGTCACTTGCATCCTTAAAAGGGCTCGGCATCAACATATCCACATGGGATCCAATATTAATTGCCAAAATCAGAAACAAACTAGATGTCAAAAATAAGGCCTTGTATGAGCAATCATTGGGAAGCTCAAAAGATATACAGCCATTGGACACAATACTTCAGTTCCTGGAGCAGAGAATTCGAGTTCTAGGAAGTGGTCGGAAGCCACAAACATTGAAGAAAGAGCCAAAAGGCACGGCCTGCGCATCAGCAAACACTGGACATGCACAATCACCGTTATGTTCATTTTGCAAAAAGGCAAACCATCGGCTTTACGCATGCGAAGAGTTTCGCTCCAGATCTCCAGCAGAACGACTAAACTGGGTACAAAAGCAAAAAATGTGCGTTAATTGTTTTAAAACAAATCACAAAACAAACGCATGCCCAGGTTGAACCTGCCTCAAGTGCGACAAAAACCACAACACGATGCTGCATCTGGAGACAGCATCATTCGCATCCACAGAACCAAAGGCACCAATGGTTTGTGCAGCAAGTAACAATAGTTACAATCTACTGGCCACAGCAAGAGTGGCAGTAGAAGCAACCAACGGACAGGTTGCTAACTTCAGAGCATTGCTAGACTCGGGATCACAGATAAATTTGATCTCTGAACGAATGGCATCAATGTTGTCGCTTAAACTTAATAACACAACATTGCGCATCGAAGGAATTGGAGGTCAATCAAAGACCAGCAGAGCACGAGTAAATGTGCTTATAAAATCCCTTCACAGCGGTTTTACGCAAAGAATTGAGGCGTTTGTACTGCCACAAATAATAGCAGATCAACCAGCTCAGGCACTCGATTCGGTGAACTTAAACATACCAACCAAGTTGCCACTGGCAGACCCGAACTTCCATTACCCAGGAAAAATTGACATGCTCATCGGAGCAGAACATTATTATTCCCTACTCCTCCCAAATCAACATCACCTTAAGATAGGAGGTCCTTTGATGCAAAATACGAAATTGGGATGGATTATAGCAGGAAAAATGAAGTCTGCCTACAGTTCTTCGACCATTTGTGCAACGGGAATAAATGAACTCATGGAACGATTCTGGACTCTGGATAACCTTGAGACAGACGAAAAACCACGCACACCGCTCGAGACACAATGCGAAGCTCATTTCTTAGAAAATTTACAAACTGCAGCTGATGGCCGGCTTATAGTGAAACTCCCATTTTCCGAACACTCTTCAGCCCTGGGGGGGTCTTTGGAAATTGCAACTACAAGATTTCTGGCACTAGAGCGACGGACTTCACAAGACACTTGGAAGAGCTATGTTGAGTTCATGAACGAATATGAAGATCTAGGACGCATGAAGATGGTCCCAGCATCATACATTCCGGAAAGGCATTACTTCATACCACATCACTGTGTGCTCAAAAGTACCACAACAAAGCTACGAGTGGTATTTGATGCATCATGCAAATCAGCAAGCGGAAAGTCCCTGAACGACATTCTACATGCTGGACCCACAGTTCAGAGTGAACTTCTGTCCATTCTATTACGATTTCGGACTCATAAATACGTATTCACAGCGGACATAGAAAAAATGTACCGACAAGTGTGGATAAATCCGGAGGACCAATTCCATCAGATGATCGTCTGGAGAAGCAATCCATCTGAGGACATCAAGTACTATCGGCTAAAAACTGTCACATACGGGACAACAGCTGCTCCGTTTCTGACAACCAAATGTCTGGATCACTTGGCAATACAAAACAAGGAAAGACTACCAGTAGGATCATCAACATTAAAGAATGATTTCTACGTCGACGATTGTGTTACTGGGGCAAACACGATTCCAGAAGCGATACAAGTGCAAAAAGAACTCACAAGGATATTGTCACCTCGCGGATTTAAACTCCGCAAATGGTGCTCCAACAATGAGCAACTTCTTCAAGGAATCCCCAAAGAGGACATTGTAAGCGATGTCAAACTGGGAGAGACACTAGATCACTACAGCGTGAAAACTCTAGGTCTTATCTGGATGCCAAAGAAGGATCAACTACGCGGAAGAACCCATAAAAGCCAAGCTGCACGCATCACAAAACGTGTGGTATGCTCCGAGCTAGCCCATTAGGACTTTTTGCACCGGTGGTGGTCAAGGCCAAAATCTTCATGCAACAACTTTGGGAGTTAAAGCTGGACTGGGATGACGAATTACCGCTACAGCTCCAACACGAATGGAAAGACTACCGTGAAGACCTACAAGCATTGAACGAGATGCAGATTCCCCGGCATATCTATGACTGCAAGGTTCCAGTTACCCAAGAACTACACACCTTTGTAGACGCATCAGAAAGAGCCTATGGCGCATCAATATACGCACGCGCTACATACAAAAACAACCAAGTGTCAGTGCGACTGCTCTGCTCCAAGTCACGTGTGGCACCGACAGCCAAGCAATCAATACCACGGTTAGAACTTTGCGCTGCAGTCCTTGGTGCCGAACTCACACACCGAGTCCGAACGGATCTTTATATGGACATCAACACGGTTTCAGGATGTTTTTGGACTGACTCCACCATTGTGCTATCCTGGATAAACGCACCGGCATCGACATACCATACGTTTGTAGCAAATCGAATAGCCAAAATACAGGCATTGTCTAACTACAATGGCGTCACGTTTCATCGACCAATAACTCAGCCGATGTACTGTCGAGAGGAATTGCAGCAAGCAGATTAGCAGATCACAATCTGTGGTTATACGGACCGCTATTCCTCCACGGATCCCGAGACAAATGGCCGACAGCAACAATCAGTGAGCCTACTAATCTCGAGAGAAAGGCGAAGCATGTCAGCTTGCCAATCACACCCAGCGCACTTGGAGAAGAACTATACACATGCAGACATAGCAACTCATTTTACAAGCTTCAACGCATTGTAGCATACATGTTACGCTTTTGCTACAAAACCAATAGAGCGGCTACAACGACACTCTGCACAGGAGAACTGAATAGTGCTCGCGCTATAATCTTGCGAACTATCCAACAAGTCGAGTTTACCGCAGACTTAAGGCAGCTACAGCGCTATAAGATTGTGGACAAAAAAAGCTCGATCATATCGTTATCTCCCATACTAGGAGAAGATGGGCTCATCCGAGTTGGCTATAGACTAGAAGAAGCTCTACTTCCGTACAACGCTAAACATCAAATTCTACTGCCATACAATGATCCTATAGTCAAAATGATTATGCGAGAACTCCATGAGGAGAACATGCATTGCGGTGCCCAAGCCCTAAGGGCAATAGCAAGACAACAGTATTGAATCATCAACGACAAAACGATGGCTAGAAACATCATTCACAGCTGTGTTAGATGCACCAGAGCCAGACCAACGCTAATGAATCAGATTATGGGCAATCTTCCAGCACAAAGAGTCACACAAGCACGCCCATTTCTTAATGCAGGCGTTGACTACTGTGGACCGATTGCGATCCACCATAAGATCCGAGGAAAAAGGCCAGACAAGGCATACATCGCCGTGCTCTGCTGCTTTTCCACAACGGCAATGCACCTAGAATTGGTGAGCGACCTAACCACAGATGCATTCTTGGCAGCTCTCCGTCGATTCTTAAACAGGCGTGGGAAATGCCAGACTATTAATTGCGATAATGCAACCAACTTCATAGGTGCAAATAATCAACTAAAGGAATTAAAAGAAGCCATCTTCAGCGAAAAGGCACATGATCTAATAACGAATCACTGCAACAAAAGACAAGTGGACTTCAAATTCATTCCTCCCCGGGCCCCATCGTTTGGAGGGCTTTGGGAAGCTGCGGTTAAATTAGCAAAAAAGCTCCTGATCACAACCACAAACACAGCATCCTTGACATTTGAGGAACTAAACACAGTAATTATTGAAATTGAAGCCATTCTCAATTTTCGACCCATTACTTTAATGTCAAACGATCCAACTGACATAACAGCGCTCACCCCAGGACACTTTTTGATTGGTGAACCATTGACAACCCCACCGGACGTTAACACTGAGCATCAAGAAAAAACACTGGTAAAGCGCTGGGAATTGGTATCACGCTTAAAACATTCATTCTGGAAACAATGGTCTATGGAATACCTCCAAAAACTACAAACACGGCAAAAGTGGAAAACCGCTTCACCAAACGTGCCCGAAGGACTACTTGTTTTGGTGAAGGAAGACAACCTTCCAGTAATGAAGTGGCCAATGGGTCGCATCATTAAGACCTATCCTGGCCAAGACAACCACGTCCGAGTGGTTGATGTTAAAACAGCATCAGGGGTATACATACGTGACTACGACCCCGAGCCCTATAGGCCCGAAAGATCAAACCACGACCAGATCTACGGCCCATAGCTCAGACGCACAGCAACGACAACACTCTGGAACCTTGGCCGAGATGAGCGAACGCGCCTCGTCGACCCAAGCTCTTCCGACAAAGAGACGACACCAGGCAGGGACAGGGACAACATCACTCGTCTAGCACCGTTATTTCCAGAAGACGTGGCGATCAAACGCTCCATTACCGTCGCCAACGACATGGCAAGGCCTGATGAGCCACCACCACAGCGCAAAAAGGCAGTTGCACCTTCAATAATATCAACATTGCTAGTGATGCTTCTCATGCTTCCATTAGCGTTGTCACAGTTAATAAATGTGACACAATTCGCAACCAAACCTGGAATATTCTATGAGAAAATTGGAACCTCAAGAATGACAACGTCTGAATGGACCATGATCATATACTATGACTTGGATCCATATTGGAAAGATATGCAAGTAATGTCCACCGGAATGTCCGAACTAAGACACATGTGCCCGGAACTAAAAAATGTTCCAGCGTGCAACTCCATATTTCAACATTTTCAACATTTGTACAATGAGCTACAAACAGGAAATATATTAATGAAAACCTCTCGACAACGCCGATCACCGCTTGATATAGTAGGAAACGTGGCAAACAATTTGTTCGGTGTTCTTGACTCCAAATACGCTGAGAAAATGGCCGAAGTAATCGAAAATGTAAAAACAAACGAAGACTTTCTACTACATGTAATATTCGACGACTGTCGTGCCCTTCCGCATTTTATTTTTTTTTAAATTCAACGGGTGTTCGCTATTAAGTCGTTAAGCACAAATACTGGGTTACGATCGTAAAAGCTTTCATAGAGCTTTTGACGAAACATCTGTTTTGTTACCAAAAGTGGCAACGCCCTTCCCCTTGTTTTGATTCCGCATTGCCCTTATATTCATTGCAATTGCTTTCATCCGAAGAAAAAGGCAATGAAGAGATTAAAAAAAAACGTGGGCTTCTGTAGTTTGCAAATCCGAGGGTCATTCTTTTCTCCTCGTGGCCGTCAAAGTGTACAGTAGTGCAATACGCTGGTGCTCCGTCTGTTAGCTGGCCCTCAACTTTAGGTACAGCCAGACACCACGCGCAGTGAAAATCATTTTCAACCCCTATCATTAAACGAAAAACAAACCCGTGAGTATGATTTGAGAACAGACGATGCCTGAAATATTGTCTGTCGATAGTCTGAAATAAAGTGCATTTTCACAGTAGTTGTCGGTATACCGCGAAGGTGTACCTAACCTGCACGCCCACGGCAGCACCTGCGTGGCCAGGCATTCGGTCTGATCATCCACTGGGAGAAAGAAGTCCGAAAGTTCAAAAGTTATCTCGATTGCAGTGGTGCCATTCCCTCTGGGGTAAATATCCTTCCAGCTACTTCCCCAAATATAGGAGTATAACGTGTTCCTTTCCTTATATAGGATTAGCACCACTAGTTCGAACGTAGTAAAAGCCGTACAGTTGCGTGTATAGCCCGCCCAGAGGATACCGCATTGGTATAGTGGACCATTCCATAAGCCGGACTCTCCGGTAGCGTACACGTACCCCCCAATTGCGAATATATTGGAACGCCATCGTTCTATATTCCGGGGCGAGCCCAGCGATCTCGAGGACGGAGTTCCTTCATCTGTAATCTGACTTGGAGATACCGACTTATGTAATATTAGTATCCCGTATCCACGTGCTGACCTGTACAGTACCTGCTTCGTGGAAAACGTAATCTGGCGCCGTCTACCGCCGTCGAGAATTCACTCGCAACGCAGCAGCGAACCATCGATTGAGCTGCTGTCTTAGTTTAATTTGTTTATTCGACGATTATAGACCCGATACGAAAAACCTTTTTGTTTCATCAGATTGGCGGCTGAAATTTTGAACATGTAAATGCCAACTAACCTCGTTAGAACGAGATAGAAAAAAAAAAGGGAATTCCTGTCCATGGTCTAAATCGTATTGAAATGTGAATATTATATTAATATGGTATTAACTTTACAGTTATGATTTTGGTTTACCCTACCTTCATCGTCTCATGTTATCAACTACTCATCTGATTATCTCATCATCCAGCCATCTACACAAGGAAAGATCTTTCTGCGTGGGAGTCAAAACAACGAAAAGTAAAGTAAGTGACGAGATTACCCAATGGTAGCCATCTGAGACAATGAGTTTGAGGTACCTTGCCTTGTCTTGCCTTTAACTCACTACGAGTCCATATGGACCTATATATTCACATTGACCTTGACTTGAAGACCGTTTTTTTTTTTCTTTTTATGTGGTTTTGCATTGACCTCTGAAATTGAATTGTTACGAACTGTTACCCTAGTTTTGGCACCTAGCCTATCCATTTCCCTTATAGTTACAATATTACCGTTCCTTATAGGATCAAATGAATTACCTCCGCATATTATACATTAACTATTACATCTCTATATTATCCATCTATATTCTATACTAATAATCATAATATATAAGGCAATTAGTTATTCATGCATATACTTAATACTAGGTTTAGTAAGAGTTAGGTTGTTTATTACTATAAATGAATTATTATGGATTTCGTAAATAAATTTAGTTTTGACATGAAGCAAGGCTAAATATATTTGATAGGAACCATGCAGCCTCGTTTGATAGAAGTGTGATCTACCGAAGTCTTTGTTGGAGGGATCCTTTATCGAGATTATATGTGGCCCCGAGGATCATGGTAGGGTGGGCGTGTTCGTAACTGTGCGATCACACAACCAGCAAAGACCTGACTAGTGGTAATTTTCCTGATTTTTTCTTATGGATGCTGATCCGTTTGTTTTTGTTTACCTCCTGCATTCCTTTTCCCGTTCTCCTTTCCATACTCGTACGCGATTTACTTTATAATTTGTAAACCTTCAGAATGAAACTCTACACGAGAGCCTAAATTGGTGGTACAATTTCCCCAATGCCCACACCCCGCCGACCAGAGACAAAAGCCGAAGCCAGCGCGTACTTCCTCCATCATTTTAACTTCCATCTGCTCCGAACTTCTGTACGTTGTATGCTACAGGTAAAGATCATGTTAGAGTTTGACGACTTTGTCGAAATAAGTGGTAGAAAAATGAAGTTTTAAAAAATTATAAATTTGGCGCCCAACGTGGGGCCCTCCTTCTTCGGCTTGCCCCGACCAAGAAAAATCATAGAAGTCATCAACACCTATGAGTGCTTCACACCAATGCAGTGCCATACGACTAATCCCATCATCCTGTTACCCCGCATATATATACAGGGTCGTTCCTTGCCTATGTGGTTCAAGTTGAGTTGCTGGATTGTGTTGCAGTTTCTAAAAGAACTAAAACCCCCTCGCTCGAATTTGATTAAAATACTGGGCATAGTAAGGGACCTGTAAGATATGTCCGGATAGGCAACTTCGCTAAATAGCGCGTTTCAATGTTTTGGTTGGACTTAGGTTTCCAAGTGGATTAGTGCTACTGCCTACCCACTAGAATGGGAACGTGTTGTTTGGGGGAGGAGCTTGTTCGTACCGTTGCTGATCATTGTCGAAAGTGTTGGCCTGGATCAGGTTATTCTGTGGACTAGAGCTACGGCCTGCCCGCGCACGGAAGCAATAGCATCAGGGATGGTATTCCTTGGGTCAGCATAAACCCTTTCTTCTTTTTCACTTTTCCTAATATGTTTTGTTCTGTTATTTTTGTGTGTGACAGACGTTGGTAGCTCTTTTGTCAAAATATTACAAGTTCCGACTGTAGTATACGGTATTTCCTGTATGCTACTTTTCCTTGAGAGAGGCTCAAGAGAGTTCTTTGATTTTGGTAAAGACTACTAATTGTAATGGTTCTTCTATACTGTGGTTTTGGATAATTTGGTGGTCCGCGATTCAGAACTTTTTTGTGTCTTTGTGACCTACCGTATAGGATGAAAACCATTGGTTTGTCAGGGTTTCGGAATGCTCGGATATCCGACAGTGGTCCAGAACTACCGTACGGTCCCAGCTATTCACCCAAAGACCCATTGTACTGATTGTCTATAGGGTATAATATCACAAAGTTAGTGGGGAAAATACTCCTGCTATACGAGGCTTGGATGGTTCCTGAATTTTGTTAGAAAAGCGTAGTTAATATATCGATCGTTATACGTTACTAATCGAGTAGAGAAAACAAAAATAGATTTTAGATTAGTAAATTAGAAGAGAATGTCCCTAGATTGGAGTTTTGAAGAAATAGATCCGAACGACAATTCCGATATTATCTGCTGTATTTGTGTAAGACAGGTGGAATATCGAGCCCAGCTTTTTAGGACTAGCTGTAACCACGTATTTCATTTAGCGTGCTTCAATACGAGAGGAGGTGAAAGGACAGTGTGCCCAGCGTGCAACAAGCCCCTTTGCAACTCCGCTCCTAGTTTGGCTGAGGAATTAGCATTAGCATTAGAATTAGTCTCGAACGGCGATTCCTCTTCGGTCCTGATGAGAACCCGATCACAGGGTTTGAACGCAGATCCAGCTTCGATTGCTGAAAATTTGCCAGCTGTTGGTCCAACTGAAGGCATTGGCTCAATCATGCCAACTTCAAGTCCATCAGCAGCGGATGCAGCCAATCCAGACTTGGCTCAAATGTCACAGGCGTTGACGGATGCCATGGGCCAAATCAGTTTGTTGTCTCAAGCCATGACCAAAATGACTCAGACAATGGAAATAGGTTTCCAGCGTATGTCAAGTCAAGCAGTAGCACCGCCGACTACCCAAGCGACTGGACCAGTCCAACCTAGTGGGGAAACCCAAACTTTTGAACAATTGTTCCAAATACCCCCTCGAGAGTCTGTAAATGCCCAAACGAGTCAGGCTAACGAATCCACTGTCTCCGCAACCCCCTGGGGATCGCACCAGATAGCGGGACTACGACCAGATAGGATTGGACAGATAATCGCAGGATGGAAACTACGTTTTTCCGGAAACTCGTCTATGTCTGTAGAAGATTTTATATATCGGATAGAAGCACTGACAAAGCAGACCTTGGAAGGGAACCTTGATCTCGTGGCCAGAAACGCCATTTATCTTTTTGAAGGCAGCGCTAGCGAGTGGTTTTGGCGCTACCATAAAAGCGTACCCTCGGTGCACTGGCCTCAGTTAAGTTCCGCCCTGAAAACTCGATTTAGAGATGGGCGTACGGATTTAGAAATTCGTACGGCAATAGTTCAACGGAAACAGAAGCCCAATGAACAATTTGACACCTTCTATGAAGCCATCGTCGCTTTGGCAGATAAGCTAGTCAGCCCCATGTCCGAGATGGCATTGTTGGAAGTGCTGAAGTCGAATCTCTCGGCAGATATCCAACATGAAATATTGTATATTCCCATTCTGTCGGTAGCGCAATTGCGAAACATAGTACGTACTCGCGAGCGATTTTTGCAGTCTGTGGCTAAGTCCAGCGTCAGCGCTGAACCGAAGCGAGTTCCCATACGACGACAGGTGCATGAAATCGTGGTGCAGCCAGACAAGGAAGAGGAACCTGATGTCGAGGAAATAGAACCGCAAGATATCGCGGCCGTTACCCTTTCCTGTTGGAACTGTGGTACTCCTGGACATAGGTATCAAGACTGCGTAGGGGATCGGACCGTCTTTTGTTACGGCTGTGGCAAACGAGATACGTATAAACCGTCGTGTCCTAGGTGTAACGATCCAAAAAACTTCGTAACCCGTGCACAGTCGACAGGTGCACGCAAACCAGTCAGTTCGAGAGCCACGAACACCAATTGATGGAAGTTTCGACAGTTCCATTACTCCCTGACTTACTTAAACTCCCAGACATGCATTCACATACTCGTGTGTTACCACTAGACCGGAAAAAAACCATGTTCCCGACTCGATCTCGTAAGCGGTTGCTCCAATATCGCCAAACGTTCAAAAATGAGCGCGCAAATGTATTGGCGTCAGTCGTGAATGCGTCTAAGGACTGGCGACCCTATGCGCAAGTCACCATACTGGGAAGGACGCTCAGTGGTCTTATGGACACGGGTGCCTCCATTAGTTGCATAGGTGGCACGTTTGCAGCCGAGCTGGTTCGGGATCAGTCCCAATTTAAGCCTGTGAGGGCAGCAGTACGTACGGCCGACGGCCAGAGTCAACCAATAATTGGCAAGGTCACGACTGACATTTGCTTTCAAGGCCAGACTAAACCATTAAAGTTGTTCCTAGTCCCATCGTTGGCTCAAGATTTATACCTGGGCATAGACTTTTGGTCAAGTTTTGAGTTGCTACCTGCGTTTCTAGCAAATAAGTCAACCAGTCGAGAGATGGCAAGCATATCGTTTGATAGCACGGTGCACGTGCCATTATCAAAGCAACAGCAAGATCAGTTGGCGAAAACGGTCAACTTGTTTCCCTCCTTTGCACAGCCAGGTCTTGGGAAAACGAGCTGGTTGACGCACGAGATTGACGTAGGCAGCGCGAAGGCAATCAAGCAGCGACACTATGCGGTGTCTCCGGCCGTAGAAAAGCAGATGTACCTGGAGATAGACCGAATGTTAGCACTTGGAGTTATCGAAGAGTCGAATAGCGCATGGTCGTCACCAGTGGTCCTCGTTCGTAAACCGGGAAAGGTACGATTATGCATCGACAGTAGAAAACTTAACGAGGTCACCGTAAAGAACGCGTATCCCATGCCACTGATCGATGGTATTCTAAGTCGTCTCCCTCGGGCTGAGTTCATCTCAAGCATAGACTTAAAAGATGCCTATTGGCAAATTCCGTTGGAAGAGAGTGCGCGTGAAAAGACGGCGTTTACTATTCCCGGGCGTCCGTTGTATCAGTACACGGTAATGCCCTTTGGATTGTGTAATGCACCCCAAACGATGTCCAAGCTAATGGATAAGGTAATACCGCCATCGTTACGACACGAGATATTCATTTACCTCGACGATTTGTTGGTAGTCTCTGACTCATTTGACCAACACATTCAAGTCCTCACTATCCTGTCCACCAGATTACGAGAAGCTGGTCTTACCATTAACGTGGAGAAGTCCAAGTTCTGCCTAAAAGAGGTCAAATACCTAGGCCATGTAATAGGCAACGGAACTATCCAAACAGATATGGAGAAGGTCCAAGCGATTCGAGAGTTCCCGATACCGCGGTCCGTGAAGCAAGTACGTAGATTTTTAGGTCTCACTGGTTGGTACCACAAGTTTATAAAAAACTATGCGGGTATCGCAGCGCCTATCTCCGACACGCTTAAGACCCGGCGGAAATTTGAATGGCCAGAAGAGGCACAGAACGCGTTTGAGTCCTTAAAAAAAAAAGATGTGTGACGCTCCAGTGTTGCATAGTCCGGACTTTACCATCCCGTTTGCCATCCATTGCGATGCGAGTCACACCGGTGTGGGCGGCGTCTTGATGCAAACGGATGAAAATGGTAACGAGGTACCCATTGCCTTTATGTCGCGCAAGTTGAACCAATGTCAACGGAATTATTCCGTGACAGAAAAAGAGTGTTTGGCCGCGGTAATGTGCGTCAAGAAATTCAGAGCCTATGTGGAAGGGCATCAGTTTTCCATTATAACCGATCATGCATCGCTAAAATGGCTAATGTCCCAAGCCGACTTAAGCTCGAGGCTTGCTCGATGGGCACTGAAATTGCAAGGGTTTTCGTTCAAAATCTTTCATAGAAAAGGAAGTCAAAATATCGTGCCGGATGCATTGTCACGAGTGCATACCGAGGACCTATCGTGTATTGGAATTGCTAGTCTTGTGGATCTTAAATCTGACGCATTTAAAACGGCCGAGTATCAAGAACTCATGTCAAAAATCCACGCTAATCCAGATCGGTTACCCGATATAAAGGTAATGGATAACTTACTCTATCGTCGCGCGGAGCACGCCGTTGGCGATAAGATTAGCGACGACATGTGCTGGAAACTTTGGGTTCCCAGAGCTCTGGTGACAGAGGTGCTGAAGCAAGGCCACGAACATCCATTAGCGTCGCACAGTGGGATCAACAAGACCCTAGAGCGAATTCGACGGTTTTACTATTGGCCAAACTTAGTGGACGATGTAAAGAACTTTGTTAATAATTGCGAGGTGTGCAAATGCTGTAAGCATCCCAATCATCCTCTTCGTCCGCGAATGGGTAAAGCAGGAGAGACTCACAGATTGTTCCAAAAGCTGTACGTGGACTTTTTAGGCCCTTACCCGCGAAGTCGATCAGGGAATATAGGCATATTTGTAGTGCTAGACCACTTTTCTAAATTTCCTTTCCTCAAGGTAGTAAAGAAGTTTACGGCGGAAGCAGTAATTCGGTTTATGGAGGAAGAGCTGTTCCATTGCTTTGGAGTGCCAGAGGTGATAGTGTCGGATAATGGTGTACAATTCAAGTCGCACAAGTTCAAGGACCTGTTGGATAAATACCAAATTCGCCATTCCTTCACAGCCGCGTACGCCCCACAAACGAATGCTTCTGAGCGTGTAAATCGCTCCGTACTCGCCGCTATCAAAGCCTACATTAAGACCGACCAATCCAATTGGGACGACCAGATTAGCTTCATCGCTTGTGCGTTGCGATCCAGTGTGCATGCTGCTGTCAAAAGTAGCCCATATCGCGTTGCTTTTGGCCAAAACATGGTAACTAGCGGTTCCACGTATCAACTCTTAAGAAATTTAAACATGTTGGAAGATCGATCTGTTGTTTTCGATCGGGACGACTCCTTTGAGCTAATTCGGAAGACAGCTGCGGAAGCAATGCAAAAGCAGCATGTTCGGAATGAGAATACGTACAACCTTCGAAGTCGAGAAGTCAATTTCCAAGTGGGTCAAGAGGTGTATAGACGAAATTTTGAGCAAAGCAGTTTCACTAAGGGTTTTAATGCGAAACTGGCTCCCACTTTTCGAAAGGCCCGAATTAGGAAAAGATTAGGCAACAGCTTCTACGAATTAGAAGATTGTCAAGGCCGGTTCATTGGTAAATATCACGCAAAGGATATAAAACAGTGAATGGTACTACAAGCCCGACGCAGTATGACAATAGCACTCCAATCGTGGATCCCGCTTTGGTTGGAAAACCCCACCAAAGTGTGATTTCAGCGGGGGGGTGTAATATTCGACGACTGTCGTGCCCCTCCGCATTTTATTTTTTTTTAAATTCAACGGGTGTTCGCTATTAAGTCGTTAAGCACAAATACTGGGTTACGATCGTAAAAGCTTTCATAGAGCTTTTGACGAAACATCTGTTTTGTTACCAAAAGTGGCAACGCCCTTCCCCTTGTTTTGATTCCGCATTGCCCTTATATTCATTGCAATTGCTTTCATCCGAAGAAAAAGGCAATGAAGAGATTAAAAAAAAACGTGGGCTTCTGTAGTTTGCAAATCCGAGGGTCATTCTTTTCTCCTCGTGGCCGTCAAAGTGTACAGTAGTGCAATACGCTGGTGCTCCGTCTGTTAGCTGGCCCTCAACTTTAGGTACAGCCAGACACCACGCGCAGTGAAAATCATTTTCAACCCCTATCATTAAACGAAAAACAAACCCGTGAGTATGATTTGAGAACAGACGATGCCTGAAATATTGTCTGTCGATAGTCTGAAATAAAGTGCATTTTCACAGTAGTTGTCGGTATACCGCGAAGGTGTACCTAACCTGCACGCCCACGGCAGCACCTGCGTGGCCAGGCATTCGGTCTGATCATCCACTGGGAGAAAGAAGTCCGAAAGTTCAAAAGTTATCTCGATTGCAGTGGTGCCATTCCCTCTGGGGTAAATATCCTTCCAGCTACTTCCCCAAATATAGGAGTATAACGTGTTCCTTTCCTTATATAGGATTAGCACCACTAGTTCGAACGTAGTAAAAGCCGTACAGTTGCGTGTATAGCCCGCCCAGAGGATACCGCATTGGTATAGTGGACCATTCCATAAGCCGGACTCTCCGGTAGCGTACACGTACCCCCCAATTGCGAATATATTGGAACGCCATCGTTCTATATTCCGGGGCGAGCCCAGCGATCTCGAGGACGGAGTTCCTTCATCTGTAATCTGACTTGGAGATACCGACTTATGTAATATTAGTATCCCGTATCCACGTGCTGACCTACCGGCCTCGTCACCGCCAGAAAGTTACAGCGGCACATAACCTCTTCACAGTCGGTGTACCACGGTCATTGACCCCATTGCCTCATCAGCTGGTTACAGTACCTGCTTCGTGGAAAACGTAATCTGGCGCCGTCTACCGCCGTCGAGAATTCACTCGCAACGCAGCAGCGAACCATCGATTGAGCTGCTGTCTTAGTTTAATTTGTTTATTCGACGATTATAGACCCGATACGAAAAACCTTTTTGTTTCATCAGATTGGCGGCTGAAATTTTGAACATGTAAATGCCAACTAACCTCGTTAGAACGAGATAGAAAAAAAAAAGGGAATTCCTGTCCATGGTCTAAATCGTATTGAAATGTGAATATTATATTAATATGGTATTAACTTTACAGTTATGATTTTGGTTTACCCTACCTTCATCGTCTCATGTTATCAACTACTCATCTGATTATCTCATCATCCAGCCATCTACACAAGGAAAGATCTTTCTGCGTGGGAGTCAAAACAACGAAAAGTAAAGTAAGTGACGAGATTACCCAATGGTAGCCATCTGAGACAATGAGTTTGAGGTACCTTGCCTTGTCTTGCCTTTAACTCACTACGAGTCCATATGGACCTATATATTCACATTGACCTTGACTTGAAGACCGTTTTTTTTTTTCTTTTTATGTGGTTTTGCATTGACCTCTGAAATTGAATTGTTACGAACTGTTACCCTAGTTTTGGCACCTAGCCTATCCATTTCCCTTATAGTTACAATATTACCGTTCCTTATAGGATCAAATGAATTACCTCCGCATATTATACATTAACTATTACATCTCTATATTATCCATCTATATTCTATACTAATAATCATAATATATAAGGCAATTAGTTATTCATGCATATACTTAATACTAGGTTTAGTAAGAGTTAGGTTGTTTATTACTATAAATGAATTATTATGGATTTCGTAAATAAATTTAGTTTTGACATGAAGCAAGGCTAAATATATTTGATAGGAACCATGCAGCCTCGTTTGATAGAAGTGTGATCTACCGAAGTCTTTGTTGGAGGGATCCTTTATCGAGATTATATGTGGCCCCGAGGATCATGGTAGGGTGGGCGTGTTCGTAGCTGTGCGTTCACACAACCAGCAAAGACCTGACTTGTGGTAATTTTCCTGATTTTTTCTTATGGATGCTGATCCGTTTGTTTTTGTTTGCCTCCTGCATTCCTTTTCCCGTTCTCCTTTCCATACTCGTACGCGATTTACTTTATAATTTGTAAACATTCAGACTGAAACTCTACACGAGAGCCTAAATTGGTGGTACAATTTCCCCAATGCCCACACCCCGCCGACCAGAGACAAAAGCCGAAGCCAGCGCGTACTTCCTCCATCATTTTAACTTCCATCTGCTCCGAACTTCTGTACGTTGTATGCTACATACATCTACTGCGAAATCAAACCTCGATTGTCGACTCCACAATCAATGTTGTCAGGAAAGATAAGTCAGCAACGGACAATCGCCTGAAGGTGTTGGAACGGCAAGTGGCTACCATCAACAGAGAAAGAAGAACATATCACGGCGATCATCTCACTCAGGCATACCTAGGACTCACAGCACAATAAACTCTGTTGACAACAAGTCTTCAACGTATGCAGTCCGATATAGCTGATGTACTAATCGGTATTCACCATCGGACAATAAGTCCTACGCTAGTTTCTCCTGAACAATTAAGAGATCAACTAGACCAAATACGGGATCATTTGCCACCCGATCAAATGCTGCCGGTTACAACAAAAAATGTCATTCATCTATACAGAATCATGCGGGCCGAAGGAACACCAACTGCAAACCACGTCATATTCAAGGTAACGCTACCTCTAGTTTCAACAGCTCAGCTTGAAACTTTCAGCATCATCCCAATTCCTACCTGGGACTCAACAAGTTGGAGCTTGTTCGATCTCAAAACAACTGTAATTACAGTAAACACACATCGAGATCAGTTCATGGGTTTTACTCCAGAGGAATTTCGACGCTGCTTCAGACTGCCCAACGAAGAATTCATCTGTTTTGATCATCAAACGGTCTTTAACGTTGATAATCGCTGCGAGTTCCAGTTGTTTAATAACAAAACAACAACATTATGTCACGTCATTCATTCAAAGGCGGACATGTTGTGGACAAGAACTCAGCAACCGAACAAATGGATCTTTGCAACACACTCTACAATGAGACTCCAAGCAGTCTGCAACGGATATCCATCAACCATACAGTTGGAAGGAACTGGCTTACTTTCGCTATCTCCTGGATGTACTGCTCGCAACACAGAAATAAGCATCAGCACCTTCAGCACTACAAACAGCGAGGTAAAATCAATCTACACTCGATTTGGAGACATAAGTTCAGCGGTGACATCTCCTTCACCACCAATGGTACACCAGCTGAACCAGACTTTAGACTATCTCCAAGAACTTGATGATATACGCCAGCAACTAGCAGCAATCAATCAGCACGAGCTGCCACACCATATCACCGCAGTGCAGCACCACCAAATTGCTGCCTATGCTGCCCTAGCCATGTCAATTCTATTGACAGTGCATTTAATATCCGATATATCTCTTGCAAAGAAATGGCATAGCCGCTACGGGCATTTAAATTTTCAAAATTTAAAGAATCTTTGCGAAAAAGAACGTGTGATCGGAATGAAAATTAAAAACGTATCCGTAGACACAAATTGCGACACATGCAATAAGGCTAAAATATGTGCATTGCCGTTCCCACAAAAGGCAGAACGTGTTACGAAAAGTGTTCTCGAATTGATCCATACCGATGTATGCGGACCCATGAATGTTAAATCTCTGGCTGGAAACCGTTATTTTGTTACATTTATAGACGATTACTCGCGAAAAATTCACGTATATTTTATACGCGCCAAAAATGAAGTTTTTGAGAAATTTAAAATGTATAAAAGTTATGTCGAGTGCCAAACCGAAAAAACAATTAAAGCTTTGCGTAGCGATAATGGTACTGAGTACATAAACAATGAATTTACAAATTTTTTAAGCACGTGTGGAATAAAAAGAGAATTAACGGTACCTTACACACCTCAGCAAAACGTCGTTGCTGAGCGCGCAAATCGTACAATCGTTGAAATGGCCAGGAGCATGTTAATTCACGCAAATTTAAATGAATTTTTGTGGACCGAAGCAGTACACACTGCAGTCTATTTGCGAAATAGATGTCCGACTAGAGCGTTAAATGGATGCACCCCCTTCGAGGCTTGGAATCAGCGCAAACCATCGGTAAACCATCTGAAAATATTTGGTTCACGCGCATTTGCACTGGACAAAACAAAAAAAAGCAAATTTGTTGCCAAAGGAAAAGAGTACATTTTTGTTGGCTACTCTTTTGCAGCAAAAGCATATCGATTATATGACCCAGAAAAGCGAATAGTAGTGGACCGCCGAGACGTCAAGATTGTGGAGGGTGAGTTCGTCAATGAAGTAAATGATATTCACGAAAATGGAGATCAGACTGAGGATCTCGCTGAAATTATCATACGCTTTGAGTCAAACGAAGAACCTGTGCAGGTACAAACTGTTGATGAGCCCGAAGACGAAACGGAAGGCAACGTTGACAACAGCGATGATGAGGAGGAGGAGTACTTCGTAAGTGCTGTGTCTTCAGACCCTCACTTGCACATTACGGGATACCATTTCCATCGCAATCATCAGAGGCTGTCGCCGTGTCTTCAGATCCTCAATTGCGCACCAATGGATACCCTCTCCGCTGTCCAACTGGTTCAAGTTCTAGTTGCGACGACCTAACTGTAGACGGTTTATGTACCGTATACAACCCAGCTTCATACACGCACACACACACATTAACAGATATTTATTCCATGTTCGCCACCCTCGTAGAAGTAAACAGCCGCGACTGGCTCGAAGCAAAAAGAGCCATATAGAAAATCTTTAATGAGATGGGTAAACCTCAGGAAATAAAAGCCGATAAAGATTCAGCTTTCATGTGCGCAGCTTTGCAAGCATGGCTAATCTCGGAAGAGGTAAAAATAGAGATCACATCCAGTAAAAACGGCATTTCGGACATCGAAAGATTCCACAAAACCGTTAACGAAAAGTTAAGGATAATAACAAGCGAAAACGATCCAGAAACAAAGTATACTAAGTTCGAATCGATCCTGTATACTTACAACCACAAGACAAGACACAATACTACAAACCGAACACCAGCGGATATATTCATATACGCCGAAACTCCAGATTACGACACTCAACTAAATAAGGTAAAACAAATCGACCAGTTGAACAAACGTCGTAACGAGTTTGAAGTGGACACACGATTTAGACAATCACCATTAGTAAAGTCCAAGATAAATAACCCTTTCAAAAAGACAGGAGAAATAACAAATTTAGATGAAAAGCACTACGAAGAGAAAAACAGAGGAAGAAAGATAACGCACTATAAATCTAAGTTTAAAAAGAAAAAGAAAATGAACCTTAGCAAATACGACAATTCCAGGCCAGACCCCGAAACCGAAACATGGCGAACAATCAGCAGCAGCCTAATTAAGATCTTCATCTTCCTTACGCTCCTGATAAACACAACTAATGGACAAAATATTGAAATAAACCCAATACAGTCCAGAAACGGATACTTAATGTTTAAAACCGGATCCATCGATCTGCCAACTAACTTTGAGTACCACTATCTAATCCAAAATAATATTTTGACAGAAATAACAACTGATAAATATTACTGTTATGAAGATAAGATTTATAAAAAAGAAACTAAGGAATTAATAAAAGACGAATGTATAAAAGGAATTTTAAAACAAAAACCAACAAAATGTCCTTATACAAAAACATACAAAAATTTCCAAATTAATTACGTTGAACCAAACATATTAGTAACTTGGAACCTTCCTAAATCAAATCTAAATCAAAACTGCTTAGACAAAGATATCACAATACAATATCTTATAAACAGACAAAACAAATAATTGTAGAACATACAAAATTCAATAACATAATAAAAATAGTTATAATAACCTTGTTCATATTATTAATATTTAGTATAATTGGGTATCTAATTGTTAAGTTTAAGAAAATACCTAAAACCATTAGTATCAAATATGTAAAACCTCGAGAAGAAGAGGAGGAAACAAATAGTACATCAATAGTTTTGGAGGAAACTCCAACCCTATACCCTAAAATAAAAACCTGAGGACAGGCTTATAACAAATTCCGGGGGAGTAACATATCCATAATGCTCCACACCATATTACGCATCATCTATATGTTAAGCACTAGACCATATTCATAATCATACCAATACCAATACACATTATGCATATGCTCTAGCACTTGCCCTTACACCCATGTACCCATATCCAAGCCGAGATCAACAGGAAGTCTCATGCATTCCGATCAAACGACACTGACCACTCAGTTATCAGTTCGTTCCCACACTCCAATAGTTCTTGTAAACAAATGAGCTTTCCCAGACGAAATCCAATACCGATCATCAGATGCGGCCGCCCTCTCATCTAAGCCGACGCATCTCCCACACCACCTTCTCATCTAAGCCGACGCATCTCCCACGCCATCCTCACGTAGGCCAACGCATTGTTTATCAGTCGCTCTCACGAAAGCAGCGCCTCTCACAACCGAAGCCATCCCCGACGCATCCGAAGACCGATTCAGCCCCGAAGTGGAAAGCTTAACAAACTAAGCTTTAAAGCTTTCTAAAGAAGGTTTCGAGATCAAGATCTCGAAAAGAAGAAATCAGTTCCGTTTGAGACTTTCTTACATTAGGTCGGGAATTCAAATCATCGTATGTTCTAAAATAAGTTACGGTTAAATAAATCTTTTTAAAAACCTACTTACGAACTTTGGAATTGTTATTATATATATGTACATACATACATATACGTACATATGTATGTAAATCATTGCCTGGGCGGGCGGCAATTGTTCTGGACATATGTATGATATTGCTTGGCATGTTCTTTATCTCCATCTCTTTCTTTAGTCTCTGTGTGGGGATAGGGAGATAATTGTTCTGGACATATGTATGATATTGCTAGGCATGTTCTTTCTCTCCATCTCTTTCCTTAGTCTCTGTGTCTCTGTGTACATACATATGTACGTATATGTATTGATGTACATATATATGTATTTTAAAACCAATGTAAATATACATATGTAATATAGTATGCGTATATGCTGTTTGAATGAGCCATTATAGTTAGGGAGTGAGAGGGATACCTGCGAATGCATTTGTTCACTCTATGAAAAGAAAGGGAATTGTCCATAAAAAAAACTGCGAAATCAAAACACTATCGGCTGGCAAGTACGTGCGCTCTCTGTTTCCCCCTTCCACCTTATGACCAAGAGCTCCTCTCATCAAACAAGACGGATTCACGATGCGCTGTTAATCTGCTTTAAATGTTTTAGTAAGATCCCCCCACCCTCTTCCACACGGTAAACAATTTTTAAACCGTTACAGTATGGGGAGGGGGAACGCAATCTTTTTCACTCTAAAAATGCGTGTCAAAGGAATGAGAAAAAAGCCGTTACGTTTCATTGAGTGTTTCTCTCTATCTCTCTTTCCACTTTAGAACTCTCTGCCCCACTCAGACAAGTGCTCTCTCAATAGAGAAACTGTATATTTATACTCATCCGTATGTCTCCAAGATGAATAAAGTAATAAGGTGACAACACCTGCGTCACAACATCTGCTCTCCTTCGAGAACCCTCCGTTTGTCGTATGCTGAGCGCCGAAAAAGAGTTCATGGTCCTCTCCACAACGCATGTCTCATTTGCTAACAGCGTCAATAAGAGAGAGAGAGAGAGAGTGCTTCGCAACATCATTTGTTTGAAACCAAAACATTAACCTCCTACCACCCCACGCAATCGAATTAGAAGGAGTATGTATGTTAACACATATATGTATGCATGCATGTATGTATATAGAATCGGCTACGATAGATATATTCCTGTAAAAATTTAATTTTCCGTTAATGGTTTGACTCCATTCGTTCTCTTGCTTCAAATTTCTCTATTCTCTTCTCTCTTGACTCTCGCGGAAAAAACGGCGCAATTTTAGTAGGCATTGTTTTGGTATGACCATTCGATATGGAGCCAAGGAGAGCGATAGAGACTTTCCGATTTCCGATCTCGATAAAATACGTTAATTAATCCCATTTAAACTAGTTTAGCTCTTAACTTATTAAATACAAGTAGTGCTTGCTCATTAAGATATAGGGCTTTAGTTTTTCTGTGCTGATCGTCTGTTAGAAGCTATTAACTATTAGCTGCTAACTGCGTCGGTGCTTCGCGCTCTTTTCGGTGCCGCTGCTGACGTCGCTGCTTTCTGGAGACTGAGGCCAGACGTCGCTGCTTCTATAGCGGCTGAGAACGGACGTCGCTGCTCTCGCTAGGGGACATATTTAAGTCATATATTTTATTATTTCTTTTTTCTTCTTTTGTAGTTGTATAGCCTTTTATAGTAATTATATTTATTTAATTACATTTTATATAATCAATAATAAATATTATTAATAATATAATTATCATTAATATACATATATGTATTAATTGATAATATACATATATTAATTAATTAATTATATTATTATTACTTAATTATATAATTAATTATTGATTTTATAATATAATTTAATACAATTATTAGTTATTTATTTCATTTTATTTGTATTCGTTTTTTGTTGTTTTATTATCTTTCTATTTTATTTTATTATATTTATATTATTGTAATCTGCGCTTCTCGCGTATTAAAGAGCGAACGACGTCTGTATACATAAGTGGTTTATTCAGAACTAAAAAGATGAGATATGTACATGCATACATACGAATAAGAATTCAAAGGAGATGCGAGAGATAACATAGGCTCTCGCTGTTCATGTACATTATGTTAATTAGCGTTGCCACACAGATCATGTTATGGTTACAATTCAAATTTCAACACTTTTGCTTAAACATAATATTATATGATTACAATGTATTAATCAATTAATCCAAGCGATTTTACAAATCCGTAATGCTTTTGCTTACATAAACTTTTGGTTAATACATCGGCAACGTTTTTCTGTGTGGATACGTATTCAAGTTTTATCTCTTTACTTTCTACTTTGTCTCTAACAAAATGATATTTTAGATCTATATGCTTTTTGCGTTTATAGTGAATAGGATTTTTCGCAATATGATGCGCACTGAGGTTGTCACCATAGATGGTCATCGGCTCTTGATTTGAGTATCCAATCTCTTGCAACAGCCCTTGTAGATATACTGCTTCTCTAGCAGCTGTTGATAGCGCCACATACTCTGCTTCGGTGCTGCTCATGGCGACGACACTCTGCTTTGCTGATGTCCATGAAAACGCACTACCAGCTAGGAAGAAAACGTATCCAGAATATGATTTTCGGTCCAGCTTGTCGTTGGCCCAATCAGCATCGGCGAATCCTTTTACTGGCGCTCCAGACTTTTGGTAGATGATGCTCATATTCATAGTGCCGCGCAAATAGCGCAACACATGCTTAGCTGCAGTTTCGTGCTCCACATGAGGGTCTTGGTTTCGCTGTGATAGTTTGCTTACAGCATGAATAATGTCGGGTCGGCTCAAAACTGCTAAGTACATGAGCGAACCAATTAGTGATTGATAATATGTCATATTTACCTTTGCACATTCTTCATTTTTACAACCAACGTGAAAACCTGGGTCAAGTGGTGTTGCGACTGGACGGCAATCCAGCATACCGAAAGTATTCAAAACGCTTTCAATATACTTTGTCTGGCATAACTTGATGGCGCCTTGTTTGCCTTCTCGATGAATTTCAATGCCTAGGAAAAAGTTGAGCTGGCCTCCATCTTTCATCTCAAATACGGATGCGATCTTTTGCTTGATCGCGCTGACGTCCTTCTCTTTAGGACAGATGATTATCAGGTCGTCGACGTAAACTGCTATATAACTGAAGCCTTGTTGATTCTGTTTGACGTATAGACATTGCTCGTGTTGACTTCTTTTAAAGCCCATGCTAACCAGCACCTCGTTCAATGTGTCATTCCAGACACGTCCGGACTGCTTCAGCCCGTAGATAGCCTTTTGAAGTTTGAGTACCTTTTCCGGGTTCTGCTCATCTATAAAGCCTGAGGGTTGCTTCATATAGACGACTTCTTGGAGTTTACCGTTGAGATACGCGTTAGAGATATCCACCTGATGCATGTGTAACTGCTTTTCTGCAGCGATCGCAAATAACATTCGGATTGTCTCATAGCGTATCACTGGAGAATATGTCTCCCAGTAGTTTACGCCAAACTGCTGGCTACATCCTTGTGCCACAACTCTCGACTTAAACCTTTCAATGTCACCGTTTTTGTTGCGTTTGATTCTGAAGACCCATTTTGAGCCTATGGCCTTTTGTCCCGGCGGAAGATTAACAGGAGTCCATGTATTATTTGACACGAGTGCATCAAATTCCTTTTGCATAGATTTTTTCCATTCTTCTGCCTCGTGGCCATGCAACGCATCTGCAACGGTCCGTGGAGTTTCAATGTCATCGGAGCAGCTTAGATTGTTGAGAATATTGTACTGTTTCTTTGGTCTGCCAGGTTGACCAGTACGAATGATTTTTGGCCTTCCTGGGCCACGTATTTGTGGGATGTCTTCATCTGAGCTTCGGCTCTGTTCTGGATCGCTTGCACTTACGAAGTACTCCTCCTCCTCATCATCGCTGTTGTCAACGTTGCCTTCCGTTTCGTCTTCGGGCTCATCAACAGTTTGTACCTGCACAGGTTCTTCGTTTGACTCAAAGCGTATGATAATTTCAGCAAGATCCTCAGTCTGATCTCCATTTTCGTGAATATCATTTACTTCATTGACGAACTCACCCTCCACAATCTTGACGTCTCGGCGTTCCACTACTATTCGCTTTTCTGGGTCATATAATCGATATGCTTTTGCTGCAAAAGAGTAGCCAACAAAAATGTACTCTTTTCCTTTGGCAACAAATTTGCTTTTTTTTGTTTTGTCCAGTGCAAATGCGCGTGAACCAAATATTTTCAGATGGTTTACCGATGGTTTGCGCTGATTCCAAGCCTCGAAGGAGGTGCATCCATTTAACGCTCTAGTCGGACATCTATTTCGCAAATAGACTGCAGTGTGTACTGCTTCGGTCCACAAAAATTCATTTAAATTTGCGTGAATTAACATGCTCCTGGCCATTTCAACGATTGTACGATTTGCGCGCTCAGCAACGACGTTTTGCTGAGGTGTGTAAGGTACCGTTAATTCTCTTTTTATTCCACACGTGCTTAAAAAATTTATAAATTCATTGTTTATGTACTCAGTACCATTATCGCTACGCAAAGCTTTAATTGTTTTTTCGGTTTGGCACTCGACATAACTTTTATACATTTTAAATTTCTCAAAAACTTCATTTTTGGCGCGTATAAAATATACGTGAATTTTTCGCGAGTAATCGTCTATAAATGTAACAAAATAACGGTTTCCAGCCAGAGATTTAACATTCATAGGTCCGCATACATCGGTATGGATCAATTCGAGAACACTTTTCGTAACACGTTCTGCCTTTTGTGGGAACGGCAATGCACATATTTTAGCCTTATTGCATGTGTCGCAATTTGTGTCTACGGATACGTTTTTAATTTTCATTCCGATCACACGTTCTTTTTCGCAAAGATTCTTTAAATTTTGAAAATTTAAATGCCCGTAGCGGCTATGCCATTTCTTTGCAAGAGATATATCGGATATTAAATGCACTGCATCATGTGTTTTTTCCACTCCATACACGTATAAATTGTTTTTGTGTACCGCACGCAACATTATATGTCCGTGTTTATTTCGCACTAAAGCTTCTGCATTTCCGAATGTTGTGATATTCCCGAACTCGGCTGTCTTGCTCACCGACAAAACATTCATTTTTAGATCCGGCACATACAACACGTTTCGCAATTCTATATTTGCTTCATTAGATTTAATTTTCACAGTTCCAAAGCCTGGGGACTCAATATACTTTTCTGCAGCCAACATAATTGTTGTGCTTGTCTTTTTAAAGGTTTCAAACAAATCTTTATTGCAACACATATGCGATGTTGCTCCACTGTCGATACACCAAGAATTTTTTCGCTGTGTAGAGACGCAGCTGTGCATTAAACAGTTAGATCTTTCATCCCTTGCGCACTGTTTCGAATTCTCTTTATTGCTTTTGCACTCAGATGCGCGGTGCCCGCTTTGTTTACATTTGTAGCATTTTCCTCGAAACTCGCGATGCTCGTTGGATTTCTTGCCGTCTCGTTTGCTGTCTTTTCGACTGGCGCCGTAATTCTCCGAACGCGAACCGTTGTTTTTCTGTACAGCAAGTTCACGATCGTCTCTTTCATTTTTACGTGCTCCTTCTTCAAGTATTTTTACTTTTACCGTTTCAAACGAGGTCAGAGTGTCGCGTGTTTCTATCGCCACGACGAAATTTTCCCAACCGCTGGGCAAGCTTGACAACAACATTATTACTTTTAGCTCGTCTTGAATTTCGATATTAAGCTCGGCTAACTTTTCAGTAATTTCCACGAAAGAGTTTACATATTGTACCACGTTATCACCGTTTTGCATATTTTGCCGCAAAAGTTTTTGGTATAACTGTACCTTTCGCACTGGTCCCACTGACACATGAACATCGCGTAATTTTTGCCACGCTTGCTTCGACATTGTGCATGACTTAATCTGCATCAACTGCGTTGGTGTTACATTTAATATAATGCATGCCAGTGCCTTTTGGTCAAACTTGTCCCACTGTGCCAACTGTTCTTCCTCCTGTGGCCTTTCGATTTTACCACTAACATGTGTCCACAAATCCGTTGTGATCAACACACTACGCATGGACATTGACCACACATCGTAGTTGTCTTCACCCAATTTTTCAATTTGCAGAGACACACTTATTTTGTTTTAATTGCCACACGTCACTTTCTAACTGGTGCACGATTTATTTGCAATTGCATCAAACAAAATGTTAACTTGCAGTTCAACCACGGTTTTTTATACACGCTTAAAATGTCTTTAATACACGCCCGATCTTTCGGTGATCTGGGCCCATAACCTATTGTAATCTGCGCTTCTCGCGTATTAAAGAGCGAACGACGTCTGTATACATAAGTGGTTTATTCAGAACTAAAAAGATGAGATATGTACATGCATACATACGAATAAAAATTCAAAGGAGATGCGAGAGATAACATAGGCACTCGCTGTTCATGTACATTATGTTAATTAGCGTTGCCACACAGATCATGTTATGGTTACTGTTCGGCTTAGCGCCGACCCATGGCAGCATAAAGAGAACTTAGCGCTGCGTTGCTTGCTCCGCTCTACGCTCTTAATCGCTTCATCGCCCGTTCTCGCCTCGTTCGTCGTCCAACAAGAGCTGTGAGGGAGGCTCATCGTCCAAGCAGATCACTGTAAATTGTATCGTCGTCGTCGTTGTATCCAACTGCTCTCGAATATAGCATCTAATCGCAACAATCGCCTTGCACACACAAATAAATCTACATACTTAAATTGCAACCAATTGTGTTTTGACTAAATATTTTGACAATTACGCTGCTGAAGAAGCTCAGTAGCTCAACATTTTGGTGACCCCGACGTGATAAAAAACATTAATAATTATATCCACGGTTGTTCGGTTTGGTTGTGCATAAGCAACAATAACTGTTCTCGCGTCGTCTGCTTTGTCTTCTGTTTGCTGTTTCGTTTCGATTTCGTGTTTCGTTTCTCAGTGTGGATGCTATTGTTGTTTTTGGCAAATTACAAACTCTCACTGCTGGTCTTGAAAACGGCAAGCCCGTGTGTTCGAACGCTGCGATCAATTGTGTAGTGCCTCTCAAACTGTTTGATTTTTTTTATTCACCGGCTATTAACCTCTGCGTTTTCCTATATTGAACACTCGCAATGGCCCCCTCTCCTCTCGCTCCCCCCTCGGACATCGAGTATTACCAGCATAAGGTGAGAGCCTTGCTAGCGACAGCAAAGAGGATTGGAAATGCCGTCGGCAAGCAGAAGATTGGTGAACTCAGTGAGGAGGAGTTGAACGTGCGTTTAAAGTCTCTAATGGATCTGGCCGCTTCGTTCAACGAGCACCATAATGCCCTGGAAAGGATCAACCTTGATGAGATCTATAGTCCCTTAAGAGACGAGTTTGACGAGTGCGTGGTCAGGCTTGAGATTAGCATTAGGTGTGAATTAAACAAGCGGCAGTCCACAATGCTCCCTTGCTCAACAATGCGAACTGAACATATTGGAGAAAATTCAGCTACGGGTTTACTGCAGCATCGGCATCGCCTGCCGGAGTTAAAACTTCCGGAGTTCAGTGGGGGCTACTTGCAGTATTCGCCTTTTGGAGCATGTTTTCCTCCATAATTGACAAGGATCCGGACTTGACGAACGTGGAGAAACTGCAACACCTACGATCCTGCCTGAAAGGACCAGCTTTAGACACGGTCTCGTCGCTAGAGTTTAACCACGACAGCTATCCCATCGCTCTAGACTTGCTGAACAGACGATTTAATAATAAGCGTTTAATATTTCAGGCACATGTCACTGACATGCTGGGTGTGCAGCGCGTCGAGGAGTCGTCTGTTTCTCAACTCCGATTCTTGACAGATACTGCTATTGGAAATCTGCGAGCCTTGAAGAGTATGGGGACAAAGGAACAAGTTGCTGACTGCGTTATAATATACAGCCTGCTGCAAAGGGTGGACAGTGCCACACAAGCCCGGTGGGAGGATACTCCGTCGTTGGATGGCATGCCCACAGCCGAACAATTCACATAGTTTCTGGAGCAAAGATGTCAGAAGTTGGAGAATCAGGAGCAAACTAGGGCAATGTATGCGCCTGGCGTTCAGGTGGGAAATCTTAAAAAAACACATAACAGCAAAAGTTCGTTTGTAGCCACTGAATCGCTAGCTCTTGATTGTATTTTCTGCAACACTTCTGGCCATAGTATTTATACTTGCACCCTTTTTGCAAATCTTTCACCTTCGCTGCGCCAAATAGAGGTGAAGAAGCTTGGTCTTTGCCTGAATTGCCTGAAAGCTGGCCATCAAATTCGCACTTGCAGGTCATCAGCGTGTCGCCACTGTGGTATCAAACATCACACGTTATTACATTTCGATGCCAGACGCTCGCAATCGGACTCAGCTTTCTCGCCGTCACCACACCCTGAGTCCCGTTCACAGGCTTCAGCCACCGCTCTGATAGCTCAGAATTCCTGCAGTGATGTTGTGCTTTTAGCCACTGCAGTTATTCTTTTGAAGGATCGTGCTGGATCGCTCGTGCCATGTCGGGCACTTTTAGATTCCGGCTCACAAATGCACCTCATAACTTCCAGTCTCGCTCAGCAACTTA
Organism: Drosophila helvetica; assembly: GCA_963969585.1. Taxonomy (NCBI): domain Eukaryota; kingdom Metazoa; phylum Arthropoda; class Insecta; order Diptera; family Drosophilidae; genus Drosophila; species Drosophila helvetica. The sequence goes on along the minus strand of CAXALB010000007.1, from coordinate 29,437 downwards.
GACTAAAAAAGACCATGTCATCGGCCGCAGTATCGGGACTTGGGGACACTAATTTCGCATCAGAGGGCTATACAGTGTTCCTCAATTTGCAGTCGCAAGCCTCTGACTACAGTAGCAGTTTCGTCGCATTAGTAGCACCCACAATCACCGAGCAGCAGCCCAGGTTTTCAATCGACGTTTCTAATTGGAAAATTCCGCAGAACATACCACTGGCGGATCCGCAGTTCTTCAGGTCGCAGCGTATTGACTTGCTCATTGGGGCTAGTCTGTTCTTCGACCTTCTGTGTGTTGGACAAATCAAATTGGCAACAGGCTTGCCATCACTTCAGAAGACTCGGCTTGGATGGGTGGTTTCAGGAGGTAGCCAGCAAACATGTAAAACAGCCTTACTGGGGTCTCGGTGCTCATTTGACGCCGGTCATGAGTCCCTCGATCAAGTGGATATGCTTCTGAGGCGTTTCTGGGAGATAGAAAGTTCCACAGAAGCGTCGGTGACGGTCAAGCAGGAGGATATCGATTGTGAGGAACACTTCAAGGCTAATTTCTCGCGCCTGTCATCTGGAGGATTCGCTGTGAAGCTGCCCATCAAGAGAAGTTTGGATATCTTGGGTGACTCGCACACGCAAGCATTTCGCCGGTTCCTCAACTTGGAGCGGAAACTTGAGCGTCGTTCGCAGCTAAAATCTCAGTACTCGTCTTTCATCAGGGAGTACCTAGAGCTTAATCACATGTCGTTAGTGGAATCTGAACTGTCCAGTCGCTGTCGCTATTTTTTGCCACATCATTGCGTGTTTAAGGAGGACAGCACAACTACCAAATTGCGGGTTGTGTTCGATGGATCTGCCACAACATCAACGGGGTTTTCTCTAAACGAGGTTCTAATGGCTGGACCCACTATTCAACCAAAGCTTCTGCATACATTACTTCGTTTCCGTACTTTCCCAATTGCGCTGACTGGTGATATTTGCAAGATGTACAGATGTGTCCGGGTAACTGAGCCGGATAATTACCTGCAGTGCATCTTATGGAGAGATTCGCCTGATGAAAATATAAAAACATTCAAACTCGACACGGTAACGTATGGAACCAAGCCAGCTTCCTATCTCGCAATTCGTGCGATGCTTCAATTGGCCGAAGAAGAAAAATCGTCATTCCCGATTGGCTCTGAAGTGTTGACTTCCAATTTCTATGTCGATGATTTGATGACTGGAGGAGGATCTGTTGAGGAAGTCCGTGAGAAGTTGAAGCAGACCTCCCAGTTATTGGCTCGGGGAAACTTCCCTATTCGAAAATGGTGCTCCAACGTTCCTGCCGTGCTTGAGGGAGTTGCTGAAAAGGATAAGGAAACGCTGCTGAGGTTCGACGATGGCACAGACTTTACAAAGGCCCTTGGATTGGCTTGGGAGCCTGCATCCGATGAATTTCTCTTTTCAGTAGTACCCACACGGCTGTCGTCAAACCCGACAAAGCGCTCTATGTTGTCAACAATCGCTCGTTTTTATGATCCTCTAGGACTGATTGGGCCGGTCATTTCAAAGGCAAAGATTTTCCTTCAGCTGGTGTGGAAGGAGCGGCTCCAATGGGATGAGAGTTTGCCAGAGTCTCTCTCGTCGGCGTGGACCACTTTCTGCGAGAATTTGTCTACCCCTCAGCGTTTTAGATTTCCTCGTCTCGCATTGAGTCCCATCTCACAGGTGGAAGTTCACGGGTTTTGTGACGCTAGCCTAGACGCGTATGGCGCATGTATTTATATCGTCTCAAGGACCAAGAATGGCGCGAACGTGCAACTTTTGTGTGCGAAGTCTCGTGTCGCCCCTCTCAAGGTATTGACGGTACCCAAGTTGGAGTTATGTGGCGCTGACCTATTATCTCAATTGATCAGTGAGGTACAGCAACTCAAATTGTTCACTGGAAGCTTCTATTGCTGGTCCGACTCCACAACTGCCTTGTCTTGGGTTCATAATGCCCCATCGAATTTTAACGTCTTCGTTGCAAATCGGGTCTCAGCTATTCAGGAGCGGACTGCTCAGATGGAATGGCGCTACGTTCCAACCGCTCAGAACCCTGCGGATATCTTGTCCAGAGGCGCTCTGCCATCAGAACTTTTGGAATCTCATCTTTGGTCCCACGGGCCACTCTTTCTTCGAGATGAAAAACCGATGTGGCCATCTTCATCTACACAAGCCCTGCCGACACTGGAGCTTCGCAAGAGGGTTCTCATTGCAGTTTGTCCATTTTAGACCTATCTAATGGCCGGAAATTTAACAACGCCTTCGGAAAGCTTCAGCGGACCTTTGCATACGTCTTCAAATTTCTAGAGCGCACAAAGACATCGGGATTAACAGTGGCTGACATCGTTGGTGGCACACGGATACTTCTTCGTTCGATTCAGCGAGTGCACTTGTGGACTGACTACAGGGCCTTGCGGGACGGAGAGCAAGTGCAGTCGTCGAGCTCTATTTCGTCGCTCGCCCCATTTTTGGATGAGCATGGATTGTTACGCGTCGGTGGGCGGTTGGCGAATTCATCACTTAATTTCAATGCACGGCATCCAGTCATTCTTCCAAGGCGCCATCCCGTCACATCGGCTGTAATTGTGCATTTCCATGAGCGTAACTTGCATGCTGGACCGCGATCGTTGCTCGCACTTATTCGTCATGAGTATTGGCCAATTGGAGGGCGCAAAACTGTTGCAAACGTCGTAAATCGGTGCACCAGATGTTTTAAAGCCAAGCCGCGACTTCTTCAGCATATCATGGCTGACCTGCCAAAGGAGCGTGTGAATGGGTCTTACGCCTTTGCTATTTCAGGCGTGGATTTTTGTGGACCGTTCTTTTACAAGAGTGAGGTGCGGACCAGATCACCCATCAAATGCTACATTTGCCTCTTCATTTGTTTTGCCACCAAGGCCGTGCACTTGGAGCTTGTGCAGGATTTGTCGACGCCCGCGTTCATTAGTGCGCTCAAGCGATTTATTTGTACTCGCGGTCGGCCGAGGGAGATTTGGTCTGATAACGCAACCAATTTTGTGGGAGCTAAGAACGAGTTGGCAGAGCTGAAGAAGCTGTTCCTCTCCGAAAAGCATTTGAAGACAGTTCAGGAGTTTTGCGTCGCGGATCACATTGACTGGCGTTTCATTCCTCCTCGCTCTCCCCACTTTGGCGGGCTCTGGGAGGCTGCAGTGAAAACAGCCAAGCATCACTTCTACCGTTCCGCTTCCAGTTCCGTGCTTTGCTTCGATGACCTGAGAACCCTCGTGTGTCATATAACTGCTATAGTGAACTCAAGACCATTACTTCCCATTTCAGAGCATCCCGACGACTTAGATGTGCTAACACCTGCTCATTTCTTGGGTACAGCGCCTATCCGTATGTTTGCGGAGCCTGATGTGACCAAATTGAACTTCAATCGTCTCGATCGCTGGCAACAGGTCAACTTTCTGCAGCAGACGTTCTGGTCCCGCTGGCGAGAGGAGTACCTCACTCTTCTTCAGGAGAGGTCTAAGTGGAGAACTGACCAGCCTGGTCTCAGCGTCGGCGATGTGGTCCTCGTGAAGAATGAGAACCTGCCTCCACTCAAGTGGCCATTGGGAAAGGTGACAAAGCTGATCGCCGGGAAAGATGGCGTTCCCAGGGTAGCTGAGCTCAAAACGGCTACTGGAATCACCACAAGGGCCATCGCAAAACTCTGCATGCTGCCAAAGAAGGATGTCGAAGACCCCTGCTCTTCAACGGGGGGAGTATGTTCGGCTTAGCGCCGACCCATGGCAGCATAAAGAGAACTTAGCGCTGCGTTGCTTGCTCCGCTCTACGCTCTTAATCGCTTCATCGCCCGTTCTCGCCTCGTTCGTCGTCCAACAAGAGCTGTGAGGGAGGCTCATCGTCCAAGCAGATCACTGTAAATTGTATCGTCATCGTCGTTGTATCCAACTGCTCTCGAATATAGCATCTAATCGCAACAATCGCCTTGCACACACAAATAAATCTACATACTTAAATTGCAACCAATTGTGTTTTGACTAAATATTTTGACAATTACGCTGCTGAAGAAGCTCAGTAGCTCAACAGTTACAATTCAAATTTCAACATATATTATTATACATTATTATTATTATATCTGTATATTATTATGCCTCGAAGGAATAGACAATCTGCTTCTCAACAGTCTCAGAGACGTAAATTGCGAAACAGATCAAATAGAGATAGAAATTTAGAAACAGGGAAGTTTTAATAGAAGCAGACCCTGAGTTCGTTGAACCCGCAAGGAACCAGCAGTAAGAGAATGAGGGTCAAAATCAGGTGACTGCTATGCAGGTTTCCGGTGTAGGTCAGGAAGAGCAGGCAGCCGTCTCTGGCGAACAGATAGTGAATTCTGTAGGAACAAGTGTTGCCATAAATCCTCAGAATAGACGACAAGTGGCCGATACTAGACGTCGGTCCAGACGAAGACTCAACCGAAGGTATAGGGCCAGAGAACAGACCCAGAATACTGCCGAACATACAGTTAGACGAGAAGACGCACAGATTAAACGTGAGGAACAAGTGACCGATACTCGGCGTCGGTCCTCACGAAGACAGGATCCAGTCTATAGGGATATTGAACAGGCACAAAACACAGTAGGACATATAGTTAGACGAAGGGACCCACAGATTAGATGTGAGGAACAAGTGACCGATACTCGGCGTCGGTCCACACGAAGACAGGACCCAGACTATAGGGATAGAGAGCAGGCACAAAATACAGTAGGACGTGAGGAGCAAGTGACCGATACTCGGCGTCGGTCCACACGAAGAAAGGACCCAGACTATAGGGATAGAGAGCAGGCACAAAATACAGTAGGACATATAGTTAGACGAAGGGACCCACAGATTAGACAGTCAGACAGTCAGCAATTGACACTGCCAGAGCTGTTAGTCAGAGAGTTAGCCAACATAGAAGCGTTAGCAGTAATAGAATTGAGCAAAATTTAAGAAACGCCTCCCGAATGCAGCAAGAACGATCAAATATCTCCCAGGAAGATTGGGCACATATAGGACCCAGAATAAGGCTTAGTGGCCTAGAAGCTCTAAAAGTAGTTTATAATAGGAATGTAAAGCTGGGTCCTGATCCCCAAACAAATTTCTACTATTACTCGTGTCTTTTTAGAAAGTTATTGCGAGTTTAGTGTTGAAATCTTCGCTCTTGAAAGCTTTCTAGAATTTCCTTCTGATTGCCCAATTAAAATTCTGCAGAACATGTCACAGCAACATTAGGAAGCGTAAAAAGCCTAAGCTTTTCTTCAATGAACTAGATTTTCCTAAACTGCCCGACTGCTTAAAGGGTCTTACTCCATTAGAGGAACGACTGATTTCTCCTCGACTTCCATTTATGATAATTAAGCTTATATTTCCAGAGGGGAGAGGCCAAAATGCCATTAAAGGAGCAGTTGTAAACGTCCCTATTTCGGTAAGCGATATCGTGAAGGAGCTTCCAAGAGCTTTCCATGAAGCCCAGGTTATCCAGCTCCACCTGAAGCTTAGAAAAGAGTATCTTCATGCCATCATGGCTGAAACCATTAGACCTTCCAAAATTTTTGAAGCACTTCGTTATTTAGTGAACACAGATTTGTATAAAAAGCACAATGTCGTAGTTAATGAGCAATGGATCTCTGGTTTCACATCCGATATTGTTCCATTCGTAGCATCTCAAGCAAACGCAGCCTTTTTAGAAAGTATGCAGGATAGAGATAGAAATGTAGCCACAGAGCCAGCCCATCCCGACGAGGAGTTAGAAGCCGAAGAGCTTAACCCTGGCGGTCAGGAAACTCTGCTTGAAAATAACATACCATTCGATGATAGGATTATAAAAATCGCACCAGGGCAAGGCCAACGACCTCTTGATATGATCCTAGATATTGACTCGGAAGAGTTATCCTTTCCCACTATTTATGCAGGAGTCAAGAGACAATCTTCAGAAAGTTTTTTTTGTAGATAGGAGAGGTTGTAGAACTGATAAACTTTTCTTTAATTACAAAAAGTTAGAACTCATTAAGATTCGAAATAATATTTTTATCTGCTTACGTAAGCGGAGCACTTCCAGTGCAGTAACGGCAGCTAACGCTCTTAATGAGAATTTCATAGGGGGACTTATTAACCACGATGAGGGCTATAGGGTTCTTCGAGATATTCGTTCGTCTCCGGCTCATTGGGAGGATGAAAAGAAGAAGGTTATGGCCATGATTCGTCAGTTCGGCCTGCCGACATTTTTCATCACTCTGTCCGCTGCTGAAACGCGGTGGCCAGAGTTGCTTGTTTTGCTCAAAATCAACGTAGATAGAGAGATCATTACCGAAGAAGAGGCAATGAATCTACACTATAACGAAAAGGAGCGTCTCATCAAGTCACTTGTGCTAAGTATTTTGATCATAGGTATCGTGAGCTTTTAAAAGTTATGAGGAATCCGCAGGGCATTTTCGGAGAAAACTTCGTCATCAAATTTTATTGGCGTGTTGAATTTCAACAAAGAGGTTCCCCCCACATTCACGGTATGTTTTGGCTGAAAGATGCCCCAGCAGTGGACTTAACCAGTACTGAGTCAATTGCAACAGTTGTAGCCTTCATTAATACACATATTACAGTAGATGTCACCGACTCCGTATCTTGAATACCAAAAGCATAGGCATACAAACATGACATGTCTTAAAAAAGTCAATAAAAGTGGAAAAAAAGTTTGTAGATTCGGTATTCCATACCCTCCAATGCCCCAAACGGAGATATTGTGTCCACTGCCGGAGGAAACTCCAAACCTTGATTTTCGCCGAGGAAATTTTAAGAAAATTCATGACCTACTAAATTCTGATCAATCCTCTGATGTGATTGATCACTTGAGCATATTTGAGAATTTTCTTGCACACGAACAAGTTAGCCTCAATTACGAGGACTACAAATATGCAATATGTTCTGGTTTGAAAAAACCAAAAATTTTTCTAAAGAGGTCATTTGCTGAAATTTGCGTTAATGCTTATAATAAACACATTCTTTCAATGCAAAGGGCCAATATGGATATCCAATACATTTTGGACCCTTATGCATGCTGTAGCTATATAATAAATTATATAAATAAATCCCAAAGGGGTATTTCAAAGCTTATGCGCGAGGCGGTAAGGGAAGTGCAAGGGGGCTGTTGGAAGCTGCCGAGCTTTTTCGGCAACTCTGAACTCCAATTTACGAAATAAAAGTTTTCTCCGTGTTTTTAGTTTAATTTTTTTTGTTTATTATATTTAAAGGCGTGCCCGTGAGTTCGAGGTGGTTTTTAAGGTGGGATTATAAACGAAATAGGGCCGGTATGACGAGGGTGTGTTACGCGATGCTGCGTTCGACGACGACTAATCCAGAGTGGGGGTGGGTTCCACGACGCACTGCAATTGTTAGCAGTACGCGGACCATGAGAGTGTTTGAGCGTAGGCACCGAGAGCGCGAGAGTATGTGAGCGTGGATACAGTGATACATAATTGATTTTCTTAAGATCTACTGACGGCTGCTGCTCCGAACATACTCCCCCCCGTTGAAAGACCTGGGCTTTTAACAAGATCCTTAACGGGAAGGACGCACAGCTTGTTGACAGCTCGACGAATGGTTCCGGATGGTGTCCGCAGTATGGCAACTCGCACAGCCCCATCAGTTCCAGCGACGACCTCGATCACCCGTGCTAAGGGCCACTTTAATGGTGGCAAGTTTTCGTCCTTGATGCAGACGACGTCGTTGACCTGGATCGATGGTTGTGGTGTGCGCCATTTGGCACGTTGTTGGAGCAGGGTCAAATATTCCTCACTCCAACGCTTCCAAAAAATCTGCTGGGCACAGGTGACTTGTTGCCAACGATCGAGTCGATTGAAGTTGAGCTTCGTAACGTCTGGCTCGGGAAACTCCATCAGCGGACGACCAATTAGAAAGTGTCCCGGTGTAAGGACGCCAAGATCATCAGGGTTTTCTGAAATCGAGATAAGAGGACGAGAGTTCATTATAGCCTGTATTTGGCAGACCAATGTCCGCAGCTCATCGAAGCCAAAGAGTGACGATCCCACGGAGCGATAAAAGTGATGTTTGGCCATCTTAACTGCTGCCTCCCACAAGCCCCCGAAATGAGGCGAGCGAGGCGGTATGAATTTCCAATCGAAGCCGTTGTTGATGCAATGATTATGAACTTCAGCACGATGCTTCTCGCTCATAAATAGCCGCCGAAGGTCCTCTAACTCGTTCCTTGAGCCCACGAAATTGGTGGCATTGTCCGACCAAATGCATCGGGGAATGCCGCGTGTAGCAACGAAGCGCTTGAGGGCACTCAAGAAAGCTGCAGTGGTTAAGTCCTTCACTAATTCCAACCAGACGGCCTTTGTTGCAAAGCAAATGAAGACGCTAATGTAACATTTCATAGGAGTTCGGTTGCGCCCATCTGGCTTATAGTAGAAGGGACCGCAATAGTCAATTCCGGTGACGCTGAATGCAGGCGAATCCTGTATTCGATCCTTTGGTAGATCAGCCATGATGTGCTCCACAAGACGAGGCCTGGATCTGCAGCAGATGACGCATTTCCGTAAGGCACTAGCCACAGTCTTCAGGCCGCCGATGGGCCAGAACTGCAAGCGAATTGCTCCAAGTAAGGACTGCGGGCCAGCATGGTGATGCTTTCGATGAAAGTGAGCGATGATAGCGAATGTCAGTGGATGATCCCTGGGCAGAATGATTGGGTGGCGTGCATCGAATCCGAGAGTTGAGTGCCGCAGGCGGCCGCCAACACGAATCAGTCCAAAATCATCTATGAATGGCGAGAGCGATACGATACTACTGGACGAATCCACGCAGTTCCTTTTCCTCAGAGCAAGATACTCAGGATAGAGGTGGGCCCGTTGAACGATGCGGCATAACAAGTGTGAGCCTATGCGAAGGTCCTCTGATGAGAGATCCGGTGACTTCGTCCTATTGATGAATTTGAGAACGTAGCCAAAGATGCGCATCATGACTCCGAATGAGTTGATGTGCTTAAACGAAAGCGAAATGTCGGCGCGCTCAGACGACAGCAAAACCCGGTGTCGAATTTCCGGAAGGTTGCTTTCTGGCGAACACCGTTCAGGCCAGCAGCTTTGTTCGCCTTGCAGGAAGATAGGTCCATTCATCCACAACCTGGAATGCAGGAGATCCTGTGGTGCTGATCCCTTTGAGAGAATGTCAGCCGGGTTCATTTCAGTTGGCACATAGCGCCAATCCATGCCTCTCGTAAGTTGTTGAATCCCAGAAATCTTGTTGGATACAAACACGTTGAACTTGGATGGTTCCTCTCGCAACCAAGACAGGACCACAGTTGAATCCGACCAGCAATGAATTGGGCAGTCAAAGGTATCCATTTTTCTGATGTCGCGAAGTAGATTGGCTGATAGGAACGCTGCGCAGAGTTCAAGCTTCGGCACCGTGAGGGTTTTCAGTGGGGCAATCCTTGCCTTAGAACAAAGCAAGTGAACCTTAACAGTGGTGTCAGTAAACGAACGAACATAAATGCACGCTCCATAGGCTTGGAGGCTGGCATCACAGAAGGCATGCAATTCAAACCTTGCCTTGGGTTGAAGTACGTAGCGAGGAAATGTAGCATGACCCACAGTGGAGAAATCCTTGCAAAACTCAGTCCATGCCGAATCCAGTGACTGAGGAAGGCTCTCATCCCAATGCAGCTTGTCTCTCCACATGCGCTGCATGAGGATTTTAGCTCTGGTCAAAGTAGGTCCGATCAGTCCCATAGGATCATAGCACCGTGCAATAGTTGACAATACAGAACGCTTGGTGTGCTTGCCAACACCGAGTTGAGGAGAAAATGTAAACAGAAAGCAGTCCTTTTGGGGCTCCCAAATGAGCCCAAGCGCCTTTGTTACATCACTGCCATCATCAAGCTTCAGAAAGCTTTCCCTTTCGTCCTCTGGGACTGTACGAAGCACATCGGAAGAGTTTGAACACCATTTTCGCAATTGAAAATTGCCTCGAGCAAGAAGATCCGTGGTTTGACGCATAATATCCAGCACTTCCTCAACCGAATTGCCTCCAGATATCATGTCGTCGACGTAGAAGTCATGTAGAATGGTTTCGGATCCCAGTGGATACGACGACAAATCATCCATGGCTAGCTGATGCATAGCTCGAATAGCTAAAAATGATGCAGGCTTAGTTCCATAAGTGACTGTGTTTAATTTGAAGATCTGTATGTCGTCGTCAACCGAGTCCCGCCATAATATGCATTGGAGCATGGTGTCAGGCATTGAGACACGCACGCACCTATACATGATTTTTACCAATATCACCTGTAAGAGCAATGGAAAATGTACGAAAACGGATGAGTGTGTGAAATAGCTTGGCTTGAATGGTGGGACCTGACATAAGCAGATCATTTAGCAAAAGACCAGATGTGGTGGCTGCAGAGCCGTCGAATACGACCCTCAGCTTTGTGGTGGAGCTGTCCTCTTTGATGACACAATGATGTGGCAAGAAATATTTGCATTTGTGCCTATTCTCGCTGGGTACTAGAGACATGTGATCAAGGGACAGGTACTCCTTCATAAATGCCGAGTATTGTGCATGAAGAGCTGGATTGCGCACGAACTTGCGCTCCAAGTTTTCCAAGCGCCGCTTTGCTTGGAAGTAGGAATCGCCCAAGGACTCCAAACTTCGCTTCATAGGCAAGCGGACTGAATATTCCCCTGACAAACGAGTGTAATTGTTGATGAAATGTTCCTCGCAGTGAAGATCCTCCTTTGTGGCCCTAGCGATCGGCTCAAAGATGTGCTCCACTTCCCAAAATTGACGAACCAAGTCATCGAGCCGAGTGCTGTGATTGGTGTCATCCGAAGACTGGGTTGCGATAAACGACGAAAGAGTGGGGGCCGAGTGCCCGCCACCAGACAGAATCCATCCGAAATGTGTTTTCTGCAGCAAAGGTAATCCAGGCGCAGATCAATCCGCTGCGGCAGGTGGAACGAAGGGTCAGCAAGCCGGATATTCGACGGTATACGCCAATTAGCTGTGCTAATCGACGAGCGAGGTTGATGATCCGTTATCTTCTGGGCAACGACGGCAGTGATGCTAGTGGTGAACTCTGAAATCCGAGACTTCAGAATGAGATCCACCGAGATACCTTCAGTTGAGAAGCTAGCATCGCCGATGCCAGAGACTGCGGCGAGCGATTTGGTTTTGCGAAGTTTTAGCTGATTAGCTAGACGACTGGTTACGAAATGTAATTGAGATCCAGAATCCAAAAGTGCGCGACAAGGCACAAAAACTCCTGTGCTGTTTTTGACGAGAATGACGACAGTGGCTAATAGCACAGCATCAGACGGACTTTGAGATATGAGGGCTTGCGGCAAGGAGGGCGAGACTGCAACCATGGCGGTCTGACTCAGTTGGGTTTGTGAGGCTTCACTGGGAGAAGCAGATTGGGCTGTTTCTGATCGACGAACGAAATGCAAAAGTGAGTGATGCATCAATCGGCAAATACGGCAGGGACCGGATTTGCAATCCTTCACGCGATGGCCCTTTCGTAGGCAATTGCCGCATAAACCTAGCCTCTTTGATTCCTCGTAGCGCTCATCCGCCGATAAACCTTTAAAAAGTTCACAATTTGCAATCGTGTGGTTCAGGCCCTCGCACAACACACAAGAAACCGGAATGGGAGCGCTCGATGCTACGAAAGCCTTTCTATGTTTCGTACTCACGGTTTTTTCAGACTTGCCAACAGGACCATCTTGCCCTTGCATGGAATGATGAATGCTTTCAAGGGTACGACATCTATGTTCCAGGAAGGCAGAAAGTTTCTCCCAGGATGGAAGCCCGTGATCCGATGAAGCTGCTTCCCATTTGGCTTGAGTCGACTTGTCCAAGTTGCGCCAGACTGCATGGACGATTATAGCATCTGCAATCTCCTCCTTAGTTCCCAGCGATTCTAGCGCGCGAAGATGTGAGGTGACGACGTCCACGAACGCCCTCAACTTGGAAGGTGATGAGTCAATACGCGTCAGCCCAAATACCTCTCTGATGTGTGCCTGTAGAATAAGACGTTTGTTATCAAATCTGTTTTTTAGAATCTCTAACGCCTTGCTATAGTTAGCCTCGATCATCTCCAACGAACTGATAGCAAGCAATGCCACTCCACTCAAACAGGACCGCAAATGCTGAAGCTTCTCGATAGAAGTCAGCTCTGCTTCACTATCAATGACCGCTGTGAACATGGAGTAGAAACTTGTCCACTCCGTGTATTCTCCACTGAACTTGGGTAGCTGCAGCTGTGGCAGGCGCGATCGATTGGCCATGTACTTGAAGGATTGGGAATCATTTGGATTCACTCGAAACGTGGAACAATGCGAGGGCTGAGAACGCCTCCCTAGCTCACGCTGCAGAACAGTCCTCAACGATAGTATCGAAGAGTCGAATTTTCCAGGTATTTCACTGGACATGGATTCAAAATCCACTTCCTCCAAGTTGGTATGTGCCGCCACAAAACTAGATTTCAGTTCCGTCAGCGATTCCAATAGTGCTTGCAGGTCATACTCATCCATTTGGCGCAGCCTTTCACTATCCATCTCTGTGCGTATGACTTCTAGCCGGTCGAAAATGGCTCGAACCTTCAGCCTCATGAAGGAAATCCGAGATAAAGATGATTGGGTGCTAGCAGCGTTCACACCAACACTTTCGGCAGGTGGAGCAGCGCTAACGGCCACACAATCACTATCATTGCCCATAGAAAACGATCCGATTCTTCTGCCATTTTTCTTCTTGCCCATGGTTTTGGCTATAGTCAGTTGACGCGGAGTGTATCAGTCGATCACAGCTGATATGTTTGAAGAGCTCAAACCGTTTGTATGTTCGCTTTTTTCGGCACTTTATGTATGTGCGAAATATGTGCACAGGCAAACAACGAAACGAAGCGACGAAAGCGAAGGCGAAACACTGTATATGTGTGTATATGTCTGTATATTCACTGCACCGGCAAAAGCGACGACCGATACTGCCGCGAAGCAACGAACAAAACCAACAGTTATGCACAAGAGAACGATCTCGAATTCGAGTTCGAAAGAGAGTTCTCGGTATGCAGCCTCTCACGAGCGCGGGCTGAAGCAAACGACGAAAGAGGAGACGATGAAAGCTAACGGATTTCGCTTAGAACGCTATGCAGCCGGTCTCGACAGTGCGTTGTAAGGCTGAAGCAGACGGCGAAAGAGAACACGAAAAACGAATAGCGGCCCGCTAGAAACTGTCACGGTCGGCCACAACGACTTTTTGTTCGGTACTTTTCCAACGAAAGTTGGTTTAAATCTTTGATGCAGATTTAAACTCAATGTTTTTGAACACTTTTTTCACTCAAAGGTCACGGGGATCACGTCGGGGTCACCAAAATGTTGGAAGCTTCCGTTTTCTCCGTGTTTTTAGTTTAATGTTTTTTGTTTATTATATTTAAAGGCGTGCCCGTGAGTTCGAGGTGGTTTTTAAGGTGGGATTATAAACGAAATAGGGCCGGTATGACGAGGGTGTGTTACGCGATGCTGCGTTCGACGACGACTAATCCAGAGTGGGGGTGGGTTCCGCGACGCACTGCAATTGTTAGCAGTACGCGGACCATGAGAGTGTGTGAGCGTAGGCACCGAGAGCGCGAGAGTATGTGAGCGTGGATACAGTGATACATAATTGATTTTCTTAAGATCTACTGACGGCTGCTGCTCCGAACAGGGGCAATTGCACGATTAGGCAAAAGCTACAGCACATTGGTCACAAATTCATTTCTGGCACTGAGATATCTGCTCAGGAAGCCGTTTATTGTTGTCTGGGCATTCCGTTGTCCGGAACTAGCAACAAATGTGTTTCGATAAATACTTTCCCTCCAGAGCAAGGAGTTCGAATGCTCAAATCCACAAGCATCCTACAAAATATGAATCAGGAGTCCACTGACATATTCGTCAAAGGATTGCTGGAGCGGTATGAACAAGGACCAACCAATCTTCAGGGCCTGTGTTTAGCCGATTTTGCAGCAAATTGTGAATTTTCCAAATGCGGGAAAAGAGCTGGCCAGAATAGCGATAATGAAGAGGACGAAGAAAATGAGGCACTAGTAGAAGTGTTTATGCCTCTCCGCGATAATAGTGGTTATATTTGGGAACGGACCAAACTATCAATTTTAAAATATATGAGGTTTAATATAAATACAGATAGGTCTAACTATTTTAGAGCATTAGTTATGCTGTTTTATCCGTGGACAGATGAAGAAATAGATTTAGTAAACGCTAATTGCGAGGAAGTTTATAACATTAATCAGGACTTAGTTAGGTCAAATTTCCAAAAATACAATGCGTTAGCAGATTTGGAAGACGTGCTTAGGAGGGCCATGGAAGCCGAAGCCAATAGGGAGGAAAATTTAGGTGAAGAGGCGGCTGATGAGGCAATTGATGAGGAGTTTAGAGCTTTAGCGATTCCCGAAATAAGTTCTCAAATAAATGTTCTGAACTTGAATGACCAGGCAACGGATCAAGATAGGAGTATTCGATTAATTAAGCTTCCTCCGATTGTTTTCCTTACTTTGTTAGCAAATTTAATTAGATCGCTTAATTTGAAGCAAAAAACTTATCTCACCCATGTTCTGCATAATGTGAGAATTAAAGCAGTTTTTTATGAGTTTGTACTTCTGTGTGCTCCTACAGGAAAAGCTGCATTCGGTATTGGAGGTGCCACACTTCACTTCATGTTTTCTTTACCTCTCAATCAGTCTAACCATGCCTTTAAACAGTTGGGTCCAGATTTGTTAAATACCTTGCGTTCAAGATTTATTGATCTTAAAATTCTTATAATTGATTAAATTTCTATGGTCGGTGAAAAAATGTTTTCATATTTGGATAGGCGCCTAAAACAAATATTTTCAAGGCCCGAGAGTCCTTTTGGTGGCATTTCTGTTATCGTGTTGGGCGATCTAAGACAGTTATGTCCAGTAGGTGATCGTTGGATATTTAAATCCTCATCAGGAGCGCATAATCCATACAGTGGGATGGCTTCAAGTTTTTCGAACTTACAGAGATAATGCGACACCGAGATGACCAAGCTTTTGCAACCGCACTAAATAACATGGCATCGGCCGAAATGACGTCGGAAGATAGTGAATTGCTTAGGAACCGAATAGTTGACGGCAGTCAAGCTCCAAGAGATGCGATCCACTTATTTTTTAGCAATAGCGAGACAGATAAGTACAATAAGGAGAAGCTATCATCGATAATGACTGCAGAATATACACAGTTTCCGAGCTTAACCCTGGCGGTCAGGAAACTCTGCATGAAAATAACATACCATTCGATGATAGGATTATAAAAATCGCACCAGGGCAAGGCCAACGAGAGTCAGTGAGCTACATACAGCAAAGTGGTCGTTCACACTTCTTCCAATATGCAAAGAGAAGCGCTGTATGTAGCTTGTAGTAGGGCCACCAGTGCGAATGGACTTTATATCGTTGGACCATTCATTCCTCCGAAACCCAAGCGGGACTGTCCTGTCGCGAAGGAGATGGAGAACTTACGTTCCGCTAAGTTACTTCACACTCACTTCGATTGTTTACTCAATCCGTCCGACCTCAATATTTTCTTCCATAATATTTTATGCAAATTCCGGAAGCTTAGCATCGCCAGTGTTCGAGTATGCTTTATTTAAGTACAAATCTGTAGGTTTTATTGTTATTTATAGAACACCCACGTATCCGTTGTCAAAGTTCAAAGCTGAATTTGAGGACTTATTTCAGAGAAATCAGCTTGTAAATAGAAATTGCTTAGTGTTAGGAGATTTTTATTTATGCCTTCATAAACTTTCAGGCTGCTGTAAGGAAATTTATGAATTCCTTTTAGAAAGGAATTTTAGGTCATTGTTAGGTTTGGACTCGTGCACAACCAATTGCGACACGCATATTGACTGGTAGTTTTCAAAAATGTCCGATAGCAGGGCCACCGCGCGCACCTATGAGACTATCTATAGTTGCCATAGTGGAATTTTAGATAGTTTTCTATAGTTATCTACCTACCGCCCGCCTAAACTTTTTTTTATACCCGGTACTCGAAGAGTAAAGGGGTATATTAGATTTGTGCAAAAAATTAATGTGTGTAACACCCAGAAGGAAGCGTTTCCGACCCCACAAAGTATATATATTCTTGATCAGCATCAATAGCCGAGTCGATATAGCTATGTCTGTCTGTCCGTCCGTCTGTCCGTCTGTCCGTCTTCATTAGCGCCTATAGCTTAAAGACCATAAAAGCTAGAGGAACACTATTTTGTATCCAGACTCCTGTCCTATCGCACTGTTACAAGTGTATTTCAAAATTTCGCCCCGCCCCCTTCCGCCCACTCCAAGGACGAAAATCTGTGGCATGCACAATTTTAAAGATACGAGAAAACTAAAAACGCAGAATCGTAGATAATGACAATATCTATCAGATTGTTGAATCTGGATCAGATCAGATGATAAATATAACTACAATGAAGAAAACCATTTCGAAATGCATCGTTCCCTCTCGCTCTCTCTCACACACAGGGGTAGGCGCTATGCCTGATCGAATTTTTTGACGCCTAGTTCTCAGAGACTATAAGAGCTAGAACCACCAAACTTTCTATCCAAGCTCCTGTGATATCAAACCGAGACGAGTTTGTTTTAAAATTTGGCCACGCCCCCTTCCGCCCCCACAAAAGATGAAAATCTACAATTTGGAAGATACGGGAAAACCAAAAACGCAGAATCATAGAAAATTACTATATCTATCAGAGTATTGAATTTGGATCAGATCGGATCATAAATATAGTCAGAAGGAACAAATGAAATTTCAGTGGCCTCCCAAGCGCAGACTGATTCCCTCTCTCTCTCGCACACAGCCGTGTATGTATATGTAGGAATTAGATAAAGACATGTAGAAAAAGCAGATGTAAAAAATTTATGTTAACCAATATGGAAACATCTAATAGATCAAAATCTCCGAAAAGGTTCGACTTAAATTGTTTTTTTTTTGGCTAAAATTTAATTTTTTCCTTTTGCGAACATGTAATAAATTACAACAAGCTCACATACATATATACTGACTGAGTACCGGGTATAAAGTAGAGCCGCGGCGCAGACGCGGCTCATAACGTTCCCCCTCGTTTTTTTTTCGTTTTTTTATACGTTTTGTTTTGTTAAGTTTATTTTATCTACATATGTTTATTATTAATCATTTTTAAGTATTTAGGTATTCTTTAACTATAGATATTTTGTATGAAGGATTGAAATCCTATTTTTAAATTTTTGGGGAATATGGAGCTTAAAAGGCTTTTAAAAGCAGCTCCAGTCTACTCGTAGGTCCCCAAGACCATTTTTTGGCTGACCCTATTGCATCGCGATGGCCTCCCCGTGGTGTTCCCTGGGTACCAATTTAATTTATAAAGTTGAATGTATAAATTGGTAGCTAATTCGCGGCTCACAACGTTCCCCCTCATTTTAAATGTTTTAAACTGCAAGGAAAAAATTAACACCCACAAATTTGGTGAATATGCCTCGAAGACTGCAGAGCTGTTAAAGGAAAAATATCCTGGAAAGAATATCTTTTGAATATCTTGAATATCTTGAATATCAGAGCTTAATAATTGGAGAGATGTCAGAGGAAGCACAGGAATCGAGAATCAAGAATTACAAGAAATACAACATGTTAGCAGCCTCTTCAGATCCATATATTTCATCCATTAGACATGTGAGATCTCTAAAAAAAACGGAAAATAGTTATTCTCTAGAAATGTTAAGTTTATTAGATATTCATCCCTCTATATTGGAAGTGGAGGTATATTTTACAGAAAACAATAAATTAAAACAAATTCCAGAATAACAAATTTGTTTTTTGTGAAATCAGATTGAGCTAAAAAAAATGTAAATGTAAAATGTAAAATAATTATGTACAGTAAAATTGACCAATAAAAGTACTTTATTGATCAACAAAAATGTAAATTCAGCACATTACATAGGAACATATGCACCGGCAACAAAGTTAAACTTTGGCTTTTTATAGGTGAGATTCTAAACAATGTAGCGCCACGTAATCTGACATTTATCTGTACATTTTATCTTTCAAATGCTGTTTATTTCATGAAGAAATCTTCGTTCGTTCAGAAGTTATTAATTCTAGCAAGCTGAAATAGCTGAATGTCCCACTGTGCGCCATGAGTGGTGGGCAATTCAGACCTTTCTATCGGGCATGAGAGGACAACTAGACGAGATAATTCGAGCCATGAAACCGAATAGCCTAAAAGAAGCCTATAAATGGGCTATTCAGGAAAGAAATATATTTTTACAAGGAGTAATATAAAACAAGACAACAACTTTACCCGCCGCGTGAAAAACTTTCGTGCGAAAGATAACTATTCGCGGTATACCAATCAATCCAAATATATTTAGATTCCAACAGGAACTACAATAACCGTTACTCACCTCGCAATTACAATAGAGATAGTCTAACGCAAAATAATAAAAACAGACATTTATGCCCAGTCGCCTACCGCCGCCTCTATTTCATTTATTGACCCGTTATTAGAACCGGACCATTATCATATAGACTTCATTACTTCAGTAACCATAAAGACAGTTCTACACATGCACTCTATATGCAAAAAAAACTTACATTCAACTTTTTATATAATTTAATGACAGTCGACACTTTTAATTAATGTTGTTTCACGTTCATGAATACTTCCATGGATTAATCGGAATAGACATTTTAAAACAAGTAGAAGCAATCGTTAATATTCCAAAACTTACCTTGCAAACAAGAAATTTTGAAACAATATTACATCAAGAATTTAACTCAGCTACTGAGTTAGACTCAAAGCTACTGAGTTAGACTCAAAGACTCTCGTTCGACTATCGGTCAGTATTCCTAATGGAGTGTTCCTCTGTGACAGCATACAAATTAATGAGAACTTAATCATTAATGCAGGTTTATATGAAGCAAAGAATGGACATAGTCTAATGGAAGTAGTCAACTATTCGGAAGAAAAGCAAAAACTATTTTTCTATTCCCAATTAAAAGTTGAAGAATTCTTTGAATCCGACTACTTAGAATCAGATCCCATACTAAATAAAATAACACCAAGTAAGCGCGATACAGATTTCATCTTTAAATCACTGAGAACAGACCATCTGTTCCAGTCCCACCGGAGCGATAGTTGGTCCAGGGCGAAGCTCCATCTATCGGGAGTCCAGGGAAGCTCCATGGGGCGTGATGATATCGGGGGGAGCAGGGATCCGTTGCTGTGGGCGTAAGGAAGAGAATAGGATTAGATGGATGTATAGGTGAGGGACAAAGGGATAAATAGAGGTGAAAACAGATCCGAACCACGTTTTCCGTGGATAAAGTCATAGTGTTCGGAGGCGAGTCTGCCGACACCCTGAAATTTTGGGGGTTAAAACCAAAAATTGTAAAAGTGAGTGCCGATAAATGGGGCGGGAATTTGAATTTTAAATTCATGCCGGTGGTATTATTCCTCCCACAGCCTGGCCCGGAACATCACCGCCTAGAACCGGGCCAGAGATTCTTCTTTTCTGCCGAGGATCACTTTTTCTGGAGGCTATACACCACTTTTCTAGAGGCGATCAATTTACCTTTTCTGGAGAGGATCAATTTTCCGGAAGACGGCTTATTACACATTCTGGAATTGCTCGGAAGGCAGATTTTTTGAGGGAAGGCTGGATAACTTCTCGCATGGGGATCACAAGTGCACATTGGCGAGGAAAACCAGCTTAAACCGAGTAAGTCCGTGCCATAGTGGGTGTGCGCGCTGCCGCAAAGGCGTCTACCGGCCGCACGTCTGTGCCGGGATATCCCCGTCCAGATCCGGACGAGACCATACGGTGCCTCGCCCCCCTTTTGGGCGTGCACCCCGCCTGTGATCAGTGAGCACTCCGCGTATCCGCGCACATACAATTCACTGCAAAACTGTTCACTTAAGCAAATGTGGGTCTGTACGGCCAGACTCCACGATCCCGCACTCCACATCCCGGGTCAGCCACGAAGGCTCGATACCCTGCGTATAAACTCACATCTTAATGTTGTTTGTTCCTAGTGTTGTCCTTTATGTGTAAAAATTGTCATTAACTAGTACTTTAAGCATTTAACGTAAAGCACGCACCTTGTCCAAGCACCAACACATATCACGAATCCAAATCAAAACAGCGATCAGCTGATCGGCTGTAGTGGGCTTAACCCCTTGTGTGTGACGCGGGGTCACTGAACCCCACCGTTGTTGTTGGCACATATATGTGGAAATCCAACCATTAATTATTCCTTCTGCCCCGGAGACCCTTAACAAGAGCTCTTGGTAGGACAGTCTCGGTAGGGCCCAACTCACACGTTTTCATTGGGTGAAGTTTTAGTGTTTTTTTTTGTTTGCTATTTATTTATCGAAATAATGACTTATACTTAAACTGTTAAATATATCCCTGATTAAATTGAAGAGAATGAATTTCTAAATTAATAGAGAGGGGGGACGCGTGGCGTGGGCCATGGATTAGGCCAACCGCAGCCGTTCCAGCAGAGGGTGGTCAAAATGCACATTTAAATTTGATCACAGGAAGGGCGGGCGCGCGAAGTGGAAACATCTATGCTTCACCACTTGACAATCATATGTTTGTTTATTTTGTCGTCTCTTTTGTGGCTAAGTGCAGGTTTTTTTTTTTTTGTTGGTATTGTTGTCCTGAGAAGTCGTGTGTCCCGAAACTTTGTCTACATTTGGCGGGCAAGGGGAACTATCCAGCCCTGGGATCGACAGCTAGCCGGCGTTGCCCACAGGGAAACAAGCCAAATGTAACAAATGGCGCCCAATCGATTCGCATGCATCCAAACTAACGCAGGTCCAGGTGTCATTGAACAAATGGCACTCGGGCGTGAAGAGGTAGATGCATGGGAAGAGACAAAAAAATAAATTTCGTGGAGAAGACGACAGCTCGCGAAGTGCAGTTTAACTGTCCCGGCAGATGTCTCTGCTGCAGTCTTAAGGGGAGCGTAAAGCTGGCCCTTAATGGCGCGGAGTGGTCAATGCTAGGGAGAGATAGACGGAAGCAGTAATAAAAAAAAGATTTTTGGGAGATGGGATAGAGACTTACAGATTGCAATTGATCATTTCGTCACGGTTCGATGTCGCTGAAGGACGTAAGTCACTGCCGTTCAATTTATGAACTGGGAGTTTGCGACGTACACATTGCCTGGTGGACTGTGATATCGAATAAATCTGTGATAGAATGTGATATTGGAATAAGTTAGAGTAAGTCATGTAGGTAAATGTTCAGTGTAGTTCTCACCTATTTGTTTGTAGAGTAGCCGCTTTCGTGTTTTGGTTCTGTCTTCCGTCTGCCGAGATGTTGTGAGGAGTAGGTAGCCCGGGCGTCGTAAAGACAACCCGCGATGCATCCGCTGTTACGTCAGATCGGTAGGATGGGAGTCAGGCACAAGGTACAAGAAAGGTGAGCTCATGCACCGTGAGGCTCTCGCTTATCGGCCATCGCTTAAAGCGATGACTAGAGTAGGTGACAGGTCACACAAGGGTGTTTGGAATTGTAGGATGTCAAATGGAGCGCAGAAACTGGAGCGGTTGCTGGTCCCGGCTAGTCACGTGTCCCCCTCTTAATGAATCCTGTTTGAAGAAAAAGGAACGTTAGGAATTTTTTTTTGTTGGGTAGTTGTTTTTTTTGTTGTTGTTGAATGTTGTTGAAGTTTTCTGTGTCGTGTTTGTCGACCGAAAATCCACCTATATTATTTATTTATTTATTCAAATAATTATTGGCACATTTATTTATTACGGCGCTACTCGGCGGCAGATTACTTACGTAATTAAGAATTTATTTCTTTATTTATCTGCATATTTAATGGTCAGGAGCAGTGAAGCTATTTATTTATTTTGCTAGTTATTTATTTGGGTATTTATTTATTTATTTAGTTGTTTAGGAAGCGGAGTATCGGGGTTGCTCAGGGGGAATGCCAAAAGCGGGTGGCAATCACCCGTATAACACACGATCTCACGCAAACGAAATGGTGGATCAAGATCCGGAAGAAATTGGAGCGATGGGTGGGTTGCCAAGGACTCCGATCTCGGCCAGGATAGAGGAGTGGCAAACGTCTGGTCCGACGATCGCGCTGCCTTCAGAACTGGCATCAGCGGTGAACGTAGCGCTGGCGCAGGCTCAGGAGACAGATAGAGCATCGCGAAGTGACTCGATAAGTCGGGTGTTGCAGGAAGAGTTGCGCAAGGGATTTATGGAGATGATGCGCGAACTCAACTTGGTACTCCAGCCGATCAGACAGTAACCACCACAGCTGAGTGTACCGCAAAGGGAAGAGGCTCATCCCGAGCAGGGGCATCGAGGAGCAATTCCGAAAAGGAAGCCGTCGAGTACGTCCGATGCGGCAATGCCACCACCGAAGCCATTTTTGGCTCGCTCGGCGCAAGAAAGAGCAGGTCCGGAACCGTCTTCAGGCGTAAGGGCGTCCGCATCCGGGGAGCAGGATCGACCGGGTGAACATCAGGCGCGGAATTGGCGAAACCCGATAGCAAGACAGTCCGGTCAGAGTCGTGGTGAGAATAGGAGAGAAGGCGGGTACTCACGTGAAGATTCGCATGCAAATCGTCCAGGTCATAGACCGTGGTGGGGCCGAGTCGAAAAGTGGGACGTAACGGTCGACGGAGACAGTAACAAGATGACTGTCGAAGATTTTGTTTTCCGAATCGAATTCCTACAGGCTCAAAGCCGATGCCCTTGGGAGGAGGTGCTGAAAGGATTTCAGGAGTTGAGGGATGACGTAGTCGCACGTTTCCGAGGCACGACTTCCGAGTTCGACCGCATGAGGGAACTGCGGGAGAGAATGCAGCGGTCAAACGAGAGTGTGGAAGAGTTTTTCCATGCCATGCGGAAACTTGCTTCAAGGCTGGAGACGCCGCCATCTGAAAAGGAGATGATAAAGATCGTCAAGAAAGCACTTACAGATGAGATTGCAAATTTCGTCTATGGCTTACGTGTTTATTCCCTAGACCAACTGCGGGATGAATGCGTGGAAATAGAAGCTCATTTGAAGAGGAAAGCCCGATCTTCCTGGCGAGGAACACCAAAATCCAGTAGTTATGGTCGCGGGGCGAATCCCAATATTAGCGAGGTCGTGCAGGAGCGGTCGAGAAGCGATGAGGAGGCAGAGGTCGTCGAGGAGGCGCAAGTGACACGGCGGGTTCCTCAAAAACTGATTTGCTGGAACTGCAGGCAAACCGATCATGGTTTTCGGGACTGCATGGCATCAGAAAGGCGAATTTTCTGCTACAGATGTGGAAAGTAGAGTCGAAGATTGTTGAGGTTGATAATCGTAAGATGCATGCTAGGTTAAGGAGCTTACCATATGAGGAACGTCTTAGAAATTATTTAGAAGTTAGGAATAGAATATTCTCCGAATTACGAGTAGATGGTATGAGAGCACGAGTGAGGAAGGCGAGATCCCGGTTTAAGCAGCGGCAAATGATGAGGAGGCAGGTGATTGCTTCAGTCAAGCGCTGTTGTAAGAGAGATCCGAGAGTATTCGCCGAAATCTCGATAATGGGCGAGTCGGTGAGAGGCCTTTTGGATTCAGGCGCTACACACAGCATGCTAGGTCGGAAGGGCCAGGAAGGGCCAGGCTTCTTGGAGAAGCTTGGCGTGGACGCTCGCCGATATTCTTCCATAGTGAAGGTAGCGAATGGAGAAGATCGCGCAATCGTTGGCCGGGTAGAATTGCCTGTGGAGTACAAGGGAGAGATAAAGAGGTTAATGTTTTTCGTATGCCCTTTCTTGGAACAGGAGATTTACCTGGGGGTAGACTTTTGGCGGGCATTCTCATTGTCTCCTGAGGTAATGGGAGAAGGTCCATTACGGGCATCACCCAGATTAGTGGAGGAGGTGATGGCGGATCAAGTCGCTCACTACGTGGAAGGACCGGAGAAAGATGTAGTGCAAGAAAAGTGGGAGTTGTCCGATATGCAGGAGGCAGCCTTGGATCAGGCGAAGGCAGAGTTTCTGACGTTCGAAACCGTGGGCTTGGGCAAGACGTCGCTGGAGACACACAAAATTCAGCTGGTGGAAAATGCCGAGCCGGTAAAGGACCGACATTACCCACTGTCGCCAGCGATGCAGGAAGTGGTGTGTGTGGAGGTGGACAAAATGTTGGCCTTGGGAGTCATCGAGAGCAGTGATAGCCCGTGGAGCAATCGCACTACGGTGGTGCGACGGCCGGGCAAAAATCGGTTCTGCCTCGATGCCCGAAAGCTCAACAAATTGACCATCAAAGACGCGTACCCATTGCCTAGCATCGAAGGGATCCTGTCGCGTCTTGATCAGACGATGTACATCTCCAGCGTAGATCTAAAATTCGCTTTTTGGCAGATCGAGTTGGACGAGCAGAGCCGAGCGTATACAGCGTTCACGGTGCCGGGACGACCACTGTACCAGTTCCGAATGATGCCTTTTGGCCTCTGCAACGCTTCACAGCGCCTGTGTAGAGTGGTCGATAAAGTCATTCCGGGAGAGATGCGAGCGAACGTCCATGCATATCTCGACGATCTGTTGATCATAGCCGGAGACTTCCAGTCTCACGTGAAGATCCTCCGAAACGTAGCTGAGTGTCTGCGGAAGGCGAATTTGACGATACGGCTGAGTAAATCTCACTTTTGTTATAAGGAGATTAAATACCTGGGATTTATAGTGGGAGGAGGAGCGCTGAAGATCGGGTATCGGCCATCTTACGTATTCCTGAGCCACGATCAGTCCGAGAATTGCGTAGTTTTCTGGGAACTGCGGGCTGGTATCGCTTTATGAAGAACTTCGCTGAGTTGGCAGCCCCACTGACAGATGCTCTTAAGAAGTCGGGAAAAAGCAAGTTTAGATTGACGGAGGAGGCAAAACGATCCATGGGGGAGTTGACAGCTGCACTTACCTCTGCACCAGTTTTGGTACACGCAGACTTCAAGCGGCACTTTTACATACAGTGCGACGCGTCACACTATGGGGTAGGAGCCGTACTCTTCAAACGTGACGACGAACAGAACAAGAGGCCCATAGCTTTTTTCTCCGCCAAACTGGTAGTTTAGTTTAGAAGAATTACTCGGTTACGGAGAAAGAGTGTCTCGCAGCTCTCATGGCGATCCTGAAGTTCCGTCCTTATGTGGAACTGATGCCGTTTACCGTCATCACAGACCATGCCAGTCTGAAATGGCTGATGACGATGAAGAATTTAGATGGTCGCTTAGCTCGTTGGTCCCTTCAATTGCAGTCCTTCGATTTCGGCATAGAACACCGAAAAGGAGTGGACAATGTAGTGGCAGATACATTGTCGCGCTGTATCGAGGAGCTGGAGGTTGATCCGAGCAGCATACTGGGTTTTGAAACGGTGGAGTTTGAGTCTGAGGAATACCAAGAGTTAAAGAAGGAAATCGAAGAGAACCAGGAACGCTTACCTGATCTCAAAATCGTGAATGGCATGATATTCAAGCGAATGAGCTTTGAGCGATTGGAGGATCAGCTGGAAGGAGCCGTCTGGAAATTGTGGGTTCCGAGTTCTCTAGCGGCTACGTTGATAGAGAACGCGCATCTCGATGAGAAGGCGGCGAACGGTGGCATGTCGAAAACCTTGCATTTATTGCGTAGGCAGTTTTACTGGCCTAACATGGCGATAGAGGTGCGGGATTATATCCGAAGGTGTTCCGTTTGCAAGGAGTCGAAGGCGCAGAACTATAGGATGCAGGTCGGAATTGGACAAGAGGTTGTCACCGAGCGTCCATTCCAAAAGCTGTACATCGACTTTCTGGGGAAATATCCACGATCAAAGAATGGGCATGCGTGGATTTTTATAGTGGTTGACCACTTCTCGAAGTTCACCTTCTTGAAGACCATGAAAGCGGCCACCGCGAAGGAAGTTGTAAGATTTCTTGTACATGAGGTATTTTACAAGTTTGGAGTGCCAGAGAGTATCCACTCAGACAACGGCGGGCAGTTCATCTCAAAAACTTTTATGGAGATGACCGAGGCATTTGGAGTCACTCATATGAGGACGCCAGGGTATTCTCCGCAGAGCACCGCAGCCGAACGGGTGAATCGCACCGTGCTTAGCGCGATTCGTACGTATCTGGAGGACGATCACCGAGACTGGGATGTGCATCTGCCGGAGATAGAGTTGGCCATCAGGAACTCGGTTGAGGCGACAGGCGTGACGTGTATGGATGTATTTGCATGGGTCATGGTATAAGCTGGCAAAGCGATTGCGTTCCATCGGCGAGCATGATATATCCCTGCTGGAGAGTCAAGACAAGCGACAACTCCTCCAGGAGAAGATTCGTGATAATCTCCATCAGGCATACGATCGTAGCAAGGTAAGGTTCAACCAGCGAGCTCGAGTGTTTTATGCAAAGCCAGGACAAGAGGTGTTTCGCCGGAATTTCGTTCTGAGCGACTTCGGAAAGTGCTTCAATGCCAAGTTCGCACGCAAGTTCATCCGATGCCGAGTGGTGAAGCCAGTGGGAGAGAACGCATATGCTCTGGAGAACCTCAATGGACGGCCAATAGGAGTGTATCACGCCAAAGATTTAAGGCTGTAGTTAGGTGGCCTACGTTGGGCGCGGCAGACGAATATGGGGCACGCCGGCAGGTGTTCCAAAAGTATGTTTTAATCCGGTGGTCATGCCCACGCGTATGGGGTCCTTCCTGGTCCTTCCACCACTCGTGGTGGTGTTCCAGTCCCACCGGAGCGATAGTTGGTCCAGGGCTGGGGGCGAAACGCCATCTATCGGGAGTCCAGGGAAGCTCCATGGGGCGTGATGATATCGGGGGAGCAGGGATCCGTTGCTGTGGGCGTAAGGAAGAGAATAGGATTAGATGGATGTATAGGTGAGGGACAAAGGGATAAATAGAGGTGAAAACAGATCCGAACCACGTTTTCCGTGGATAAAGTCATAGTGTTCGGAGGCGAGTCTGCCGACACCCTGAAATTTTGGGGGTTAAAACCAAAAATTGTAAAAGTGAGTGCCGTTAAATGGGGCGGGAATTTGAATTTTAAATTCATGCCGGTGGTATTATTCCTCCCACAGCCTGGTCCGGAACATCACCGCCTAGAACCGGGCCAGAGATTCTTCTTTTCTGCCGAGGATCTCTTTTTCTGGAGGCTATACACCACTTTTCTAGAGGCGATCAATTTACCTTTTCTGGAGAGGATCAATTTTCTGGAAGACGGCTTATTACACATTCTGGAATTGCTCGGAAGGCAGATTTTTTGAGGGAAGGCTGGATCACTTCTCGCATGGGGATCACAAGTGCACATTGGGGAGGAAAACCAGCTTAAACCGAGTGAGTCCGTGCCATAGTGGGTGTGCGCGCTGCCGCAAAGGCGTCTATCGGCCGCACGTCTGTGCCGGGATATCCCCGTCCAGATCCGGACGAGACCATACGGTGCCTCGCCCCCCTTTTGGGCGTGCACCCCGCCTGTGATCAGTGAGCACTCCGCGTCCCCGGGTCCCCGGGGACCCTTAACAAGAGCTCTTGGTAGGACAGTCTCGGTAGGGCCCAACTCACACGTTTTCATTGGGTGAAGTTTTAGTGTTTTTTTTTGTTTGCTATTTATTTATCGAAATAATGACTTATACTTAAACTGTTAAATATATCCCTGATTAAATTGAAGAGAATGAATTTCTAAATTAATAGAGAGGGGGGACGCGTGGCGTGGGCCATAGATTAGGCCAACCGCAGCCGTTCTAGCAGAGGGTGGTCAAAATGCACATTTAAATTTGATCACAGGAAGGGCGGGGGCGCGAAGTGGAAACATCTATGCTTCACCACTTGACAATCATATGTTTGTTTATTTTGTCGTCTCTTTTGTGGATAAGTGCAGGTTTTTTTTTTTTTGTTGGTATTGTTGTCCTGAGAAGTCGTGTGTCCCGAAACTTTGTCTACATTTGGCGGGCAAGGGGAACTATCCAGCCCTGGGATCGACAGCTAGCCGGCGTTGCCCACAGGGAAACAAGCCAAATGTAACACATCTTAATAGCGAAAAAAGATCCATCTTAAAAACCATTATCAACAAATTTCTAAAAATATTTTTTTCAGAAAACGATCACTCTCGTTTACAAATTTAGTGAAACACAAGCTTAAGACTACAGATGAAATTCCAATATACTGCAAACCCTTTAGATACAATCGACTTGAATACCAAGACATTAAAACACATCTGAATAAACTGTTGGACCAAAATATTATCAAACACAGCCATACTCCCTGGAGCGCTCCAGTGTTTCTAGTAACCAAACAACTCGACGCATCCAACGTAAACGAGGGAGAACGTTATGAGCCGCCTCTACGGCCGCGGCTCTACTTTATACTCGGTACTCAGTCAGTATATATGTATGTGAGCTTGTTGTAATTTATTACATGTTCGCAAAAGGGCTAAATTTAGATTTAGCCAAAAAAAAAAAAACTTAAGTCAACCTTTTCGGATTATTAGATGTTTCCATTTTTGCTTAAATCCCTTTTTTACATCTGTTTTCTCTATATGTCTTTATCTACTTCCTACATATACATACACGGCTGTGTGCGAGAGAGAGAGGGAATGAGACTGCGCTTGGAAGGCCATTTGTTCTTTTTCTCAATTCTTAATCGATTTTTTTTTTCGATTCGCAGGCAAATAGATGGTTGTAATAATTTTTCCCTTCTATTTTTGCTCCTCTTCTTCTCCTGCTCTCACAATCGTAATGGTTTACAATTCAGTTCAACGCACACGCACATGAACAGACATTGATTATTAATTATTAACTACACGCACACGGCTACTGGGACGCTAACGCGACAAGAAAAATGGTGGACGAATTTACTGGTATTGGTTATGGTATTTTGTGTGTTCGTCCGTCGCGAGCAAGCGCACAACCGTCCGCGTCGGCAGTCAAAAATTGTATACCTACCTCAAAATTGTGAGAGAATGGGGGGGGAGAGCGAAAATTAATTTAATTATGCCTCTTAGTGGGGCCGCCAAGGAACCATAGCCCGATGTCACACACACACCCAAGCCCCCGACCCACTCAACTCTCTCGCGAGAGTCCGAGTGAGTGAAAGCCCCAGCGTATGTGTGAGATCGGCCCCCAATTCGTAATGAGTGGGCGGTCATGTATAGGGGGTCTCCGCTCCCTCTCTTACCCTATAACCAATCACCCTGAAGAGAGCGATTGGCGTATTCCAACGTCAAGTTGGACCACAGTCCAACTGCGAAGGAGCAGGCAATTTTGTAGGGAACGTTAGTGATGTTCTGGGATTTCTTGAGACCTGGCTGCATGGATAGGGAGAGATATTGGCAGAAAAATTAAGTGTTTGCCGTATTGGGGGGGCTGTAGATGTGTCTACAGCC